>VYXC01002358.1:0-88687 GCA_013397175.1 Platysteira castanea
CACACAACGACACCAAATCAGCAACCACCTCTCCCTGCCCTGCCACCCATGCCGCGGACTCTGACTCCTCACCGCAATGGGAAGCAGGCGAAAGACTTCTGCTCGTGAGTACCTGTGCACACCTTTTCCACGACAGAACGCAGAAACCCATACACATGGGTTTTAAAAAACTTTTAGACAAAACAGTAGACATTTTAGTAGTCGGAGACACCATGCGAGGTCCACCCGAACTCTCTATTTCACCCGAGGTGCACAGGGTGGACCCCAGTGGACAAGTACGGATTACTGTCTCCTGTAACAAGACCCCTTGGTTTTTACAGAAGAGTCAAATGGTAGCACAGGCTAACATCTTACCCAAAGACTTCCCCAGATGCTACAGAACACCATCCATATGGTGAGCAGAAGTAGTGGGACGGGACAAACCAACCCTTCATTGTAAACTGCACAATGGGAAATCTACCGCCACGCTGACGGGGATGGTGGATACAGGGGCTGACATCACCATCGTATCCAAAGCAGAGTGGCTGTGGCAGTGGGGACTTAAGCCAGCTGCTGGGATAGTTACAGGGATTGGGGAGTCTGTGACATCTATGAGGAGCACAAATAACATCACGATCGATGTTGTTTAACACAGCATTCAATCTGGTTCCAAAATCACTGCTAAGCCAAACTCCACTCAAAGCTCTAACAGTTTTCACAGACAGCTCAGGAGCATCCTATAAGTCAGTGATGACTTGGCGAGATCCTCGGACTCAGATGTGGGAATCTGATGTCCAGGTGGTGGAGGGATCCCCACAAATTGCTGAATTAGCAGCCGTGGTTACAGCATTTGAAAAATTTCAAGAACCATTCAATTTAGTCACAGATTCGGCCTATGTAGCTGGNCAGGAGAAAAGGCCAAAGGCGTAATAAAACACTTTCTCCTTGCCTTTTCCACCCTGGGCGTGCCTAAGGAAGTGAAAACAGACAGTGGTCCTGCCTATGTTTCCAATAAGGCACAAGATTTCTTTAGTCAGTGGGGCATCCAGCATACCACTGGTGTACCCCACTCCCCCACAGGGCAGTCTATTGTTGAAAGTTGTTGAAAGGACCCACCAAACTCTCAAGAGGGTCCTAGACCAACAACGTGGAGATGCAGAGATTAATTCTCCCACTGTGAGACTCTACAAAGCTCTCTTTACCATCAATTTCTTAAACAATTCCTTCTCTGAACCCATTCCCTCGTATTCCGACACTTTACCAATTTGACACAAGCCAAATTAAAGGAACAGCCACTGGTGTTGGTCAAGGATCCAAAGAGCTCTCAAATTCAGGGACCCTTTCCACTCATCACCTGGGGGAGGGGATATGCTTGTGTTTACACACCAGCAGGTTTGAAATGCTGCCAGGAAAGAATATCAAGCCCTGCCTTGGGCCCCTGACAACAGCTCCTGAGGGCACAAGAAAAAATGCAGAAAACCCTGATGCTGAACCCAACAAAGATGAGACAAGTGCTGCCTGGAGGCAATGTCGGTGCAAAGTGACAGGCCACGTGAACATCTAATTTGCACTCCCTCCTGACAGTTTCAGTTTAAAATCCCCCTGACCCCCTCTGACCTTCCCTCATGATTCCTCACCCAAATAATCCTTTACCCTTCTCATACCCCATACCTACCTTTTTTTTTTAAAAGGGGAGATGGAAAAGGGAAATCGAGAATGGGAAACGAAAATTTACAATTTCAGGTATTTTCCATGAGGGATTTTACCTTTCAGTAATCTTGCCATGATTCTTAACAACTTTGCTTGAGACTCTTACAGAGACACCTGTCCCAACTTCCCCATGAAACCTGGCACTTGTCACCTTGCCATCTCCTAGATGTCCCTAATCTGAGGAAGTACCCAGAGACACTGCTGTGGCTACAGGTGCTGTGGCTGATAGGAGTGTGGAAATCGCAGCCTCGTTAGCCCAGAAAGGTGCATCCAGTACCATCAAAGGAACTGGGGACTTGTTGAGACATTTGGAACTCAGGGGAGGGGTTGCCTCCTTTTGGGGGCTTTGCAGGTGTTTCTGGTTGTTTTATTCTCTGTTCATTGTTTGAAATACTGCCATAAACCTGGACGCTCACTGTTAAAATCAAAATACCCTTTTCCCACTCGAAGAAAGTGGAAGGACGGTTCCCACCTTGGTTAGTTCCAAGTAAGCAGGAGAAGCCTTCTTTTAAAGTAAACTGGGGGGAGATGTTGTGGTGGCTAAGTCCACATTGCACCCCCCGTGTTTCTTCGAAGTGGTCTCTCCCCACACCACTGTGCTTCTCCCTTCATTGAGACCCCCCCTGGCCCCTGGTCCTCTCACCCCTCCCCTCCCTTCTCCCACTGGCTCCTGTTCTGTCACTCAACCTTGCCTCTACCCCCTGGCCCTCAGACAATTGGTTTCTGATGCTCTGCCCGCCCCTGAGCCCTCCAGGATAAAACCAAGCGCGGGGTTTTGTTCTGTGTTCTTTGCCTCTGTTCCCTTTGAGAGCGTTGGTTCCAATAAAGGCCTCAGAATTGCACGCAGAGAACCCCTCTTGCCTTTTAGTCTCCGGTTCATGCACAGACTGTGTGTGTGAGTAGCTGCTCACGACTACCTGCAAGGGTGAGATGTTGAGCACGCATGGGTGCTGGCAGAGCACCGCCAAAGCGTTTCCATGAGGGACCCTGTGGAAAACAACGCGGCATCGATCCACCAACACCTCCACCGAAATTTATCTGAGGTAGCACAAATCTTACAGCAAACAAATGAGGTGGCTAAATCAGCTGCATGGTCTACCTACACTATTTAAACTTCATGTTTTCAACAGTGGTCTGTTTTCTTTGGAACATTTTACCTTTGATGACTTCATAGAGCTCAAGTTCGAATCAAGTGTCAGAACCCTGTAGGGGGGTTCAGGGTGACAATCATTGGAGGATTGAACAAAGTTTGAAGCAGCCATAGGAAAAGGTAAGGGAAAAATAGACGAAGCGATCAGTAACAAACAGAAAAGTAGAATCAGCTGGTATTTGCAATGCAAGGTGATTGCAGATGAATTGGTGGATTTAGTAACACTACTGGGAAGGCTTAAATTTCTTTGGTACCAGAAGACTGAAAAATACTACCAGTCTTTACAGCAGTGTAGGGAGCCTCTAAGCTTGATCATTTTCACAGGCTAGTTAGTTAAAACTATAAACGATGCATGTAAACATGGAAAAACATGACCTACTTGTGAAGAGTCATCATGACTGCTTTAAAGTTTGGCTTTATAAGCTTCTTGGCCTCCTTTAAAGGGGCTGCAAACACACATAAGAATGAATTTATTAATAAAGCCTACTTAAAATCTAAGGGGCTTTTGACAAAGGGTTGTAAGAAAAGCAGGCTGGCAGTGGATAAGATAAATTATCATGGATAAATTATCAGTTAAAGATGGGAATGAAAGCCAACAGAAAAAAGTCAGTTTTGCATGGCTGTCTGTTGCATATTGTGGCATTCATCGTATTCTCAGAAGAGAGAAAAAGGGATGAACAGTGGCGAGGATACAAAGTTTTGTCAGGACAAGTGTAAATGAAGAACAGCTGAAGGATTTTGCAAGACTGAAAGACTGGGCAATAAAATTGCACATTAAATTCAGTATAAAATCTGAAGGGACATACTGGGAAAAGACGATGTGGGTTCATGTAGGAAATGGTGGACTCTGAGATGACCATTAACATTCAGGTCTGAAATTTGGGGCTGTGATACCTGTAGAAATGTAGGTGTTTTTCACGCTGTGTAAATATTTTGTTAGACAATTAGTTCTTTTTGTAGCCTTTTTGTAATGTGTCAGATGGCACTGCCAGTTTGAAAAATAAATCATCATATCTTTCCATCCACAGTGGATAATTACCAGCATGTAAGTTGGATTCTGTTTAGAACATGACTGATTACAACTAAAATTGTATAGCATGACTCATCAGTCTGTAATTAGATCTCTTCTCTTACCGTACCTAAGTCATGTCACCATAATCTATAATGATAAAGCAAAGAATGACTGATTTCATGCTTTTGCCAAGCAGAAGCCACAGTTTTCTAATACAGTCACAATAAGGAAATTGATAGGTTTTTCTTGTATTGACTTGCATCTTTTTATGCCTTTCATTCAGAGCATTTTTGCTGTCCCTTAATTGATTTTTTCCCCTAATTTCCCCTTCAACTTCCTGTCTTACATTCAGAATTCTCATCAGCAAGCAAAGACAAATGACAATAAAGAAGGGAGCTATGGCTTCAGTATGGACAGACTTACATGAAAAAATGCCAGCAAAAAACTCATCTGCCAGAAGCCACACATTATTAGAAGTACTGCACTAAGAGGAACTACTGCTGTAAGCACTGTGTTGAAATAAGGCTGGTAAATGTTAGAGGATCATGCGCTGTCTCAGCAGAGTCTGGATCTAGAGTTTGACTAGCCAAAACTACAGATGAACTTAAATTTGGGGTTTGTATGGGTCTGAGTTCATTTCTAAGAATTAGGATGGGTACTGTGGGTGTAATCCTCTAAACATTTTGCATATTTAACTTGGTGGGTTCTTTTTATCCCATTAGCACAAATAAGCATTGCAAGTAATTAAAAGATTAATGTTGATTTGTGGGCAAGTTTTTCACGTCATCCAATCTGTATTAGAAGCAGTGGAATAGCCAAATTATATTAGTGTGTTGAAGTATTTAGGCAACAGAAGCAATGAGAATTAAATAGATGAATATTTAACAACATCATCAACTTTACAGCATCTGCATCATGTAATCAATATGCAAATATTTTACACTGCTGTAAGCAGGAAGAAAAATGACCAAGGAGATCCCTTTTGATCCTACTTTCCTGTGCTTACTAAGAAACAAGTTGAATCTAATAGCATCAGTGTTAATCCTGATCCACACATTGTGTGCTGTGGGTCTGCTCAAAGAAACAACTCTAAGCACATGCATGACTGCCTGGGAGAAAGGAGCCTTTGTGTTTGACCATACAGGTATCTGGTCCAGCGGCAGGTTGGAGAGAGTATTAAGATCCCTTTGCATTTGACTTACAGCTCAAATGCAGAGTCAGGGTTTTTGAAGGATTAAAAGCTTATTTTCATAACTAACTTTCAACTCTAGTCCCAATACAAACTTAAAAGATGTATCTACACATTAATAATACTTTAATCATTCCCAAATGCAGATCAAGATGCGTAATTTTTCCATAAATCGACACTGCTATGCACTTTATGAAATTGTATGTTCAATGCTATCCTCTGGAAAAACTAATTTAAATTGTCAGTTCAGAAAGTTAGTGAAAGATAGTATTTCCCATGTAACACTTGATATAAAATATTTAGAAACTAAAACTAGTAAAACAAATACATTGAGAAAATCCACAGGTCACAGTAAAGGTTATCCTGTAATGATGAAAAATGCATTCCTTTTATGTAAATGTGAATAATATATGAATAATGGATGTTTGTTATGTAGGCAATGTAAAATTTATTATGGCTTTTAATATTCACTGCTTGGGTTTTAAGTGCTTTGCTTTGTAAATGATGAAATAGGTAAGTACATCTGTGTCATTTAACATCCTGAGTATTTTGTGTTAGAACCAAACTGTAGTTGTTTGCAAAGTTTAGAACTATTTTAAGGACCCTTGCAGTTTGGATATGGTGGAAAATTAAATCTAGTGATTTGTTTGAGATGCTTTAAAACTTTTATTAAAACCTCCCTAAAGATCCTGACAGTTGAAATAAAATAACACGTATTCCACTATTATTAATGAATTCCTTTGTGTATCTAACACCTACACAGAGGTGTGAAGAACTGTTAGTGTGTTTTCTGGGGTTCCTCCTACTGGTTTAGTGCTTCAGGGCTGCTGCAAGCAGCATCCTCTCTTTTGAAAGCTAGGTAAGGGCCAAGCATATTCTTCCTCCCTGGGCTGGTAGTGTGTGTCATATTGGGTATTATTCTAGGGTGTGTCCTGTAGGAAATGGAGACTTTCTCAAGAAGGAAGTAGTTTGAAGGTTTGCTGGCTGAAGATGTAATCTCTTAGTGGTGGAGAGCAGGCAGCAAGTCCAAATCAGAGTCTTCTGAACACCGAATGAGGGGAAAATCATATTCTCTGTTTTCTTCCTCATAAGGGAAGGCTCTAGGGCTAGTCCTTTCTTTGTAACAGCCTCCAAACAAGAATGAATGAGTGAATGACTGAATGAATGAATGAATAAATGAAAGCTTGTGGTTGCTGAAATGGGAAAGTCACTGGCTGCCTGTGAACTTCCAGAGAACTGGTACGGCAAGCCCTGCCAGCTGGGTGTGGAGTGGCTCAGCTCACGTAATAACCCCTTTTCCCCTCCTTTTTATTCAGAATGGGAAAGGGATCAATTCCTTGTAAACTAAGGTTTTCTTTTATACATATGCCTTTGGAAAACCGCCTAGGTGAGTAATGGTTGTAAAACAATGAAGAACCTTTCTCCAAACAGTTTGTGTAAGCCAGCTTTTGTCAGGCTGAACAAAACTGCATTTTTTGCTTCTGGTCTCGTATTCACACTGCCAGATGGTACTAAAAAGGAAAAAGAGGAAATGAATCACTCTCTCTAATAATTTTCATTGTTAGTGCAGCCACTGCATATCTGCTTCATCTAGATTAATGTTTCCATGGGGTAAAAGTTGATCTCCAAGCTATTTCAGACTGATCTTCCCTTCAGACTAGTGTTACCAATCTGGATTCCACAAAACTGCTTGTCCAGAGGTCCACGTAGTTACGATGCACATAAAATCAATAGCTTAAAATTTTTTATCACATTTTCCTCCCTGATAAGGAATCTGACTTATGTAAGCACCTGACCCTAGTAGAGTCATGCTAAACTTCCTCTGGGTTTAAGTGCTGTGAATTCTAAGGTGAGGAGTCACTTTTCATGCTCAGGCATGAAGGGCAGGACACCAGCATCTGAACACTATCACTAAGATACTGAACAGTGCCTCTGTTTTGGGAAGGTTAGTTATTGCTTCATAATACCAACCATGTTTGATGGCTATCTCATATTATTTAGATTTCCAGTTAGAGTGATGATAAAAGTGGCATTCATAAATTGAGGCCAAACAGCTGTCCCCTTGCGGCATGTCTTAATTCTCTTGCTCTTATATTGTTCTTGTTATAAGTGTGGAAATATACATTGATACTAGGGGCAAAATTAAAACAATAACAAGATCCTCTTCATCCCCTAAGCACTGAAGCAATGAAAGTTGCATTAAGAGGAATTGAATGGTCTAGGCTGCAGGCATTAACCTCCAGAAAGCATGTCTCATAGCCACATGTAGCAACAACCAGAAAGCTGGAAATGGGATTCAAAATCAGTATGTAAGACTAATCCCGCTCCCCAGAGCAAACTGGAGGGTCTCAGGCACTTGAGCTGAAGCCTGCATCAGAGCAAAACAAGAAAACTACCTGAAAAATCCAATGCATCTTACTCTATAATTGTTGCATGACCCTTGCATGATGAAGATATAAATTCAGTACTTCTTATGAGTTATTAATTGAGTTTTAAATCCTTGACATCAGAGGGTCTCAGCCTAAAATGTAATACTGGGTTTGGGTTTTCCCTTCCTTAGGACAGTGCAGTCATTTGGGGAAGGAACATTTCTCAGTTTACTCTTTCTTGAGCTTTACATTTTACTGGGATCTGGAAGGCTCAGCAAAGTCAGAAAACAAGCCATATGTAGTGACAAGGGTTGCACAGTTGTGTGATTCCAGCTGTAGTTAACTGGTGTGTTCCTGTGTGGTTCCCAATTTAATGAGGTTGTGTGTTCTAAGTAGAAAGATAAAAAGATGGTATCCCCATTTCACAGGAATGGATTTCACACAGGTCAAAGAGCTGCCTCTGAAACTAGAGCTCTTAAGTCTGGTTGCTTCAAGATGATCCTCCCTACCCAAGTTTTTAGCCTCCTGTTACTGCCAGCAATTTCTCTGATGTCTTAGTTGCCTGCAGTTCCCTGCCTAACAAGGTCAGGCTCCTTTGGAAGCACATCAGGCAGAGGATGTTCAAATCACTGCATGATCAGGGTCTGCCTTCCTGTTCCAGCTGAGGCAATTCTGAAACCATTGATATGAACACTTCAGCGAGGTTATGTCTATAGGAAGAGGATGATCTGCAGTATTCAGTAACCTTCTTGACATTTTCTGACACTTGCTATTAAAGCATATTAGGCTAAATGTGCATATGTCTCATTTTTGAAACCCCTTCTCAAATGTTCACTCAATAACAGTTTCCAACATATTGCACTCTTGTGTGCTGTTAATAGCTGTAAATCTTTTAACAGCAGAACTGTCTGCTTTGGTGGTAGCCAGGGTATTTGATCAAAGTTTTCTACTGGTGCTAGCTAAAGTCACAGACTTCCATTAGTAGGCAAGGCACTAGCTTCCATTCTTTCAATCTTTATGGCCATATGTGATCTGCTGTCTTAACCACTGCTCTGGACAAGATAGGTTGTTTTGAGACTTCTGAAGTGGAGCTGAGCAACTTTTCCAGTTCTGCTGTGGCTGTGAGCAGTAGATAAGATGAGACTGAGAATTCCGTGCTACTGCTGTTATCTCCTCTTGTATCCCTGCTCTATACAGGCAGTTGTCCAGTTGCGTTTGCAGATCTGCTGCAAGACTGAATGCATCTTCTCTGGTACCTTCTTAGACCACGGTGGCTCACGGCCCCAGATCGTGTAGCTAAAACACGCTAAGAAGAAGGATTGCGCCAGCTGTATTTTCCAACTGTTTTCAAATGTTCCCTGCTCTTTTTGGGAGCTGTTAAATACCCCTGCCCCTCCCACCACTCCCCCATATTTCCATTTGCTTTAGGAACAAACCAGCTTGACTTATTTGCAGTCAGCCACAGTGCACTAATGTGTGGAAGTGACAAATAATGCCTGGTGCGTTCTTTATAGTGTGCATTTTTCTTTGAAAAGGTGAATGCAAGGTAGTTTGAATATTGTATGAGATCAAGCACCAAATTTTGAAAAATAGACATTTTTTTCCTCTCTAGAATTCAAAGGGGAGACAATTCAGAAAGCAAGTCTCATGTAAGGGTGGAAGAAGGAGTGAATGGGAAGAGGGCTTGAATTTAATTTAATTCAGAGAATGAAGCGCTTGAAGTGATCATCTTCTGGTTTTTTCCCTACACCTCACGGATTTCTCTTCTCAATGGCAGTTTAAAGCTGCGGCTGCAAAAGCTGGAACAAGCAGCAGAGAGCAGTACTGAGCTACTTGTCTCTGATAGAAATCCTTTCCATAAGGGCAACTGGTCTACAGGAGAAACAGAGGCACAAGATGCGATGCTAATGTCCCCCCTTGGGTTTATAAGCTGCCGTGACAGTCTTCCCTTCTGATAACTGTGCGTACCCATGAGACAGAGAGCTGAGGCAATGGGACTGTTTGTCACAGTCCCCTCATGCACCTGGGATAAAACCAGGCTTTGTTTTTCATCACACTATGCCTTGGTAAAAGCTTTCAGATCAGAGCAGAAAGGAGGTGAATAATAAATATCTGAAAGGGAATGGAATAGAGACACCAGGATGGGGGAGTGGAAAGAAGGTGTATTTTAATTCAAAGGTTAAATTGCCTCTTACAAAGCCATATTTTTTTGTCCATTTTAATGGAAAGTAATCAACTAGCAGTCATTAAACTGATGAGGCTGCTTTCTTTAAGATCAAGGCATTTTTCAAGTGGAAGTGCTGAACAGTGTATTTTTTTAAAAAACAAGAGTTTTGTTTTTCGTTAATGAAATAAAAATCCCCAGGGGAGGAGGCCATATAGGATGAATTATACAGTCAGATTTCATAGGAATTATTTAGTGCTAACACATGCTTTGTGTTTCAGATGGAATAATGAATCTCATGTGATTTAATTTGAGTTTGAGACCACTTCTGCCTTGCAGGGGTGGGAGGAGGGCTGTTCGTCAGAAGCACAACCAATTTTGTTTATATTTATTTCTTACCTCCCCTCAGCATTTTGCCTCCCTGCATTTCCTGTGTGCTATATAGCACCTGAAGGTATAGAAAGAGGAAAATAAGATGCTTGTATTTTGCTTGTCTACACTGGATTTGCTCCACAAATGAACTCTTTCCCATTAAATATTGTTTTGTATAATTCCCGTAACGCATGCTCCTAAATTGGCTGGCTGTCTTCCAGTGCCAAGGTACATCTCAGGTTCAAATATGTAGGGAGCCTGAGTTTATACTGATTGTATGTGAAAGTTGTACGCTCTCAGAGAAAAATCTTTCACCCAATATCGTGTTACTGTTTTTACTTGTAGCGAAGGAGAATAGAAATCTGTGAACTTGTGCCTTGTGAACTTGTGCCTTATGAACTCCAACCTCAACTCTCTCTATCCTCTATCAGATAGTCAGAATTTTTTTCTTTGTTTTTTGTCCTTCTCCCCCAACACAAAGAAGTCAAGAAACCAGGTGTGATTTTACCAGTGAGCTGTTTCTACATCAGTTTATCTGGATGTTATATTCTTTGCACTTCTATCTATGTATTAGAGGGTTAAAGGTGATACATTTGTAAGAGGTTTTATGTGATTTTAACTAGATTGAAAAGATTTCTCGGGCCTGTGTTTGTAACAGATCCCACTGAAAATTAATATATATAAAAGTATCTTCCATGTTGTAGTATAAAATTTTATATGCTACCATTTTACAAGTTATCAGTTTAATAACTAAACTTACACACATCGAGACTCTTTAAGCCTAGGCAAGGGTGAAAGGCTAGCTACAGTAATCACCTCAGCTAAGGCCTTTGGATGTGTTTGGCATGTCAGTGTCTCTGCTTTTATTATGTACTACAAGAATAGCTCAGCCTCCCTCCTCGTGGAAGTAGAGGGTGAAGTGAAAGTTCTCCTGTCTGCAAGCTGCCCAAGGAGCTGATTCGTAGTGGCTTGATGTCTCCCATTCAGCTACACAAATAGCATCCAAATTGCTCAGGTCTGCTTCTCTACTATTCCATTAATACCAGTCCAGAAGCAGACCCAGTCTCCAGCAGATGAGAAAGCCTTTTTTTATTTTTTTGTCTTGCATTACATGGTATTTTCCTCTCAGTCAGTCTGGTCATCCAGTCTGGCTGTTTGGTGGCATCCTGGCTGTACAATGTTTGAGGGCTTAATCAGGTAACATGCCTTCAACTCGCTTTGTACTCCTGTGCTCTTTTTATACTCTGTACTGCTAATCACTCACTAAATCTGACAACCA
The DNA here is from genome assembly GCA_013397175.1 of Platysteira castanea. Lineage (NCBI taxonomy): Eukaryota > Metazoa > Chordata > Aves > Passeriformes > Platysteira > Platysteira castanea. The sequence continues at coordinate 11,225 of VYXC01002358.1, forward strand.
GGATCTCCAGCATGAAACAAAATGTGAGAATTTCTTTTTCATCCAGCTAACACTCAATAATTTCAGAACAAGTTATGTAAATTTAGCTCTGGCTTGAATTTAAACTAATATCTTGTCTTATGTTATTTAATTTCAGAATGGTAATGTGCATTTGCCCAGGATCCACAGACCAGAACAGAACCCCTGACATTTATGAATTTATTACATTTATTATGTTCATAAGGTGGGATTTTCTAAATTTAAGGAAAAGAGCTGCAAAAGCTGCTTGTATTGCTGCATCTGTTAATGTTAATAAAAGTCAGTAAGGCTTTACCTAGACATGTATATAGCATCTCTGTGCTCCTGTAGCAACAAGCAGCTGTCATAGTTTAACCCAGCAGAGAGCTAATCACCATGCAGCCTTGGTGGGATGGGGGAGAGAATATGGGGAAAAAAAATAAAATTCTTGGATTGAGATAAAGACAATTTAATAGGACTGAAAAAGAAGAGATTATAATGATGATGATGATGGTGACAATAATAATATTAAGAATAGAGTTAGAATATAAAAACAAGTGATGCACAACACAGTTACTTACTCCCTGCCAACCGATGCCCAGCCAGTTCCCGAGCAGTGCCCGCCTCAGCCAGCTTTCCTCATGGTTTATATACCAAGCATAAACACCCCATGGTGTGGGATATCCCTTTGGCCAGGTTTGGCCAGCTGTCCCTTCCGTGTGCTTTCTCACTTCTTGTTCTCCTCAATCCACTGGCCGGTGGGGCTGTGGGAGAAGCAGAAAAGGCTTTGATTTAGTGTCAGCACTACTTAGAATCAGATAAAAAACCATCAGTTTGTTATCAACATTATTCTCATTCTAAATCCAAAACACACCATTACAGCAGCTACCAGGAAGAAAATTAACAGTATCTCAGATGAAACCAGGACAGGACAGAAACAATTTTTGACATTTTGAAAACTGCTGGCCTAAAAAGCAAAATCAAATGAACTTTTTTCTTTAAAAAAAAGGAAAAAATTGTAAAAAATACTCCTGGAGGTTTTTCTGTAGTTCACATGTAATATGCTGTGAGCATCACCACTTGATTTCCAAAGCATTTTCATGTAACACTTTCGTGAAATGCGAAAGAACCTCCTTGCGCAAAATTAAACAGGAATAAAAGGCAAGCTTCCAAGAATAAAAGCCAAGCTTCTAAGGAAGATTAACCTGTACTTCAAGAAAAGACTAGCAACTTGAAAGCATGCCAATTATAGGTATGGAAGTGTATAAAGAAGCGGGTGGTGCATTGTGACTAAGACTGAGCTGGGAAGCTATACATGGATATGGAAAGAATTGATTGGAAAGAAGAAGATAACTTTATTGAACTGACACTGGAACACTTAGAGTTGATTTTCTCGTGAGTATTTTGTACAAGGGCTAGGATGTGCTTAAACATTTCTTGTTAGCAATGATTTGTCTCTTTTCATGACTAGCTTTCTCTGAGTATCCAGCAGTTTGTCGAAGAGTGTGGAATTGTCTCTGCCACACCATAAAAATTGTAGTTATCTGCTCAGAAACAATGTATTCTGAGACTTTCCTACTGGTCATTTGTTTGGGTTTGGCTCTTTGTGTGTTCTGGTATGAGTTATAAGCAGCAAAAGATAAAATTTTCAAAGTTCTTTCAGCTGTCATTTTGCTTGAAATGCTGCCAAAGGTCAGGACTCTGACTACCTTGGGAGCCTGTCTCCATCATTTTCCAACCACAGATGAGCAGGGCAGATACTACTTCCCTAGTATACTCCCTCTGGCACTCTGGGTTTTGATGTCTTTCTTCACTGCAAGTATATTTCTGGTGGGAAAAAACAAAAAAAACCAAAACAAAACAAAAAAAAAAGAAGTGTCACTCTTGGATGTTCACTGCAAGCTACCAGCAGCCATTTTCAAGTTATTTGAATGGTGGTCCCATTAACAAGAGGGACAGCAAAATCCTGTTTTAACATCACACCTCTCCCCTTTTTTTGGAAATAGCACTCCAAGAGAATCTCAGACCTAGAAATACCCAACCATCAGTCTCTCTTCTTTTTTGTGGCTTATTACAGCATCTTACATTAATTGTTTCCATCATCAAAAAGGATGTAAAAACACTTTAAGGATGTAGTGCAGGGCATGGTCCAAGAAGTAATCACTAACACTGTTGATATTCATGCGCTAGCTTGTGTGAGTTAGCTTCAAGCACCATAAGTAAAGTGGAGAAGGGATAATTCTTAAACCTTAGTTTTGTATCTTCAATGTCTCTTCAAAGTCACAGAGCATGGAGGATGGGCAAGATGGATACTGAAGAGTGAAAAATGGGATATAATGGATGGATAAATCATGATTTAAAAATTTGGTCATCTGCTCCTTACACCTTCTTGTGCGAGATTGAGAGTAACTGGAGTTACGACTCAGTTGCCTGGAGGAGGGAAAGTGAAGGTATGAGACTGAATGGGATCTCTGAGTAAGGACTGGCTTTCTTCAAGGATTTCAGAGTTATTTCTTCAGAGGTTTTTCTCAATCGTTCCATTATCTTGATGCTACCCTGTGTCTGTGAGTATATACATATACATGTAGTATATGACAATATAGACAATAGTCTGTGCACACATCCATTAAGGAATTGATATCCATACCTATCCAAATGAAATCTCACAGTTTTATTCACAGTTTTTGTGCCCCTTTTCCCTAACAAAGGCTCAAATGCTTACTTGTTGCCAGCCTGAACGTGTAGCTATAAAATACCTCCAAGTCATATTTCCCAGGAGCAGCAATACGTCATTTGAATGTAATAGTTACAGTGATGGGAAATAATACATTGTGCAAGTCCTAGTGTCTCCAACACCTAAAAAGTTTGCCTGCAAACTGAATGACAATTCTCTAGCTAGTCCTTTAAAATTATTTATGGAAAGATTTCAGCAGTCATCAAAGGCCTTAAATGTCTCAAATTGTTCTGTGGGTGGCTTCCCTCAGGTGACTAATTTTCCTTAATCTTGCTTTCCTTTATAAAGGCTTTTTCCATGTTGTGGCAAAAGCAAGTCATGGTATGTTACATCTGGTTGTGTGACTCGGTCATCCAGGATTCATATTACCTACATGTTGTTTGTATTGTAGGTAGCAAATACAGAATACACGTGGTTTCTAGCGGGGAGAATGAGTGCTTGTCCAAACCTGTTCTTTCTTTTTAAATTGTAAATGCAGGGAAACTGAAAAAAGTTTCATCTTTTACTCAGAAACATTTATCTCTCTTAGAGGTTCTGTACTTTACAAGTGTATTGGATCATTTTCACAGTTCTTATCACCCTTGTTTTGTTCCTGATGTGTTCTGGTACTCCCTGTCAAATGTCTTCCTCCTCTATCTTCAGGCTATTCCAGAGCAGCTAATGTATATTTTCTTAAGTGACTATATATATGAATCCTTTTGAAGATTATCAATCTTCCCCAGGCTTCTGAAGGGACCATGAATGAGCAATATGTGATTTTTCCCCTTTTAGCCTCCCTTTTGTAGCCCTGATATGAAGCACGTCCGCTCTGCAGCGTGCAGCTGATGCACTGGCACCACTGCTGTTTAATATGGTTATCGATGCTCTGGATGAGAGCATTGAGTGCAGCCTCCGTCAGTCCACAGACAGTGCCAAGCTGGGTGGGAGCACTGATCTGCTGGAGGGTAGGAGGGCTCTGCAGAAGGGGTCTGGACAGGCTGGATCAGTGGGTTGAGGCCAGTGGTGCAAGGCTCAACAAGGCCAAGAGCCTGGTCCTGCACTTGGGTCACAGCAATGCAGAGCAGCCTGGCAGAAAAGGACCTTGGGGTGCTGGTCAGCAGTGGGAGAACATGAGCCAGTGTGTGCCCAGGTGGCCAGAAAGGCCCATGGCATGGCTGTGCATGCAGGTAGTTCCTTATCTGTGGAGTTTTGTGCTTCTAGTTCTGAGTGGGCTTCTCTATGCATCACTGAGGTTTGTACTCACACTTTTTGCCTTTATAATCTTTCTTGTCTAAACTCTTAAGCTAAATTCTGATTGGAACACAACACAGAGTGTTAGAGTAATTAGAGTTGTTTACTTTTCCCACACAGGTTTTGTTAGAGAAAGAAGTCAGGTCTCAGACAGAATTTAGACCTATACTCTAAGTACTGTCATTGTAGCAGAAGAAATAGAAGAAATTATTAACCATGGAAAAGATCAGTACTGGCTGAAATTTATAGTGTTACATGTGCTTGTGTAGTCAGAACATAAGAATAGTGCATTGTCTTTGTTTGACAGCTTGCTTTTTCAAATTAGGAACAGAATTATCATGCTGAGATATTAAAAAAAAATGCTAGTGACCTTTCAGTTTTATGTCATCTCTCCTTGAAAAATTTCAGTTAAAAACATTTCTTGTTTAGGAAAAGTTGTCCATGTCTTCTGCTAGACTTTGTCTGAGGAGTAGCTCAGATGAATTCAATGTAGTTGGTGGAGAAATTGTCTTTCAGTTTTGTACAAAGACCAGTATTCAAAATCACCTTTTATTGTACTCACAGTGTGTGCCCTGTCTTTCAAAGCAAGATTTATACTTCTAACTAGTTAAGGCACTCTCTGAAATTTTAACCTTCTCTACATGAAGAGAAAAAAAACCTTCTGATAATTGTATGATGGTCATATGTATATTGGAGAATTACCCCATCATGTTAACAATGCTAGAATTGTCAGAAATGTTGCAGTTTTACCAAACTAAAATTATTGAAAAACACTTTAAATATTTTACAGCTGTGCCTCATTACACAGTAATTGCATACTTAATAATACAGGACGTACACTACTACTTACATGCAAAGTTAATTAATTTGGGTTTTGTATTAGTTTTTTTCCTTTTAAAAAATCTTTACACATGTTTATTTCATGTTATTGCTAACAGCCTTAAATCAGAAGGTTTTAGCTTGAGAAAGATTAGAGAATTACACACTTAATTTAAACGTCCTTTAAACGATCCTGAGTGTGTTTCATTTTTCTTGGAACTCTTCATTTTTATGTTTAATAGTTAAAAGGACATTCAGAACAACAACTACCACCAAAAAAAAGAAAAAGAGGAGTCAAAATAGCCACCTCTAGCAATTATTGTGTACATTTGCAGCTGTTACACCAAGAGAAGGCAACATTCAAGGTGCTGTTACCCTGCTACTTGAACATCTGTGGTTCTGTGCTCTGTTAAATATTTTTGATAGAGGTTTTTTTCTATTCATAAGACAGAAATTATTTGATTTTTGGTTTAAGATAATTTGAAGTCATTAGGACTAATTACTTATTATTAAACATGTCTTTAAGTGTTTCTTCACCAAAGGTAAACTGAAGTACTTTGTTTTCTTGAAATGGAGCCCAGAGCTCTGCCGGTGCCCCTCTCAGAATCCAGTTCAATTCAGATCAGCTTTCTCACCATATATTGTGGTGTCACGTGGGTCTGCACATGAACCTTCCTAACTAGGATGCACCTAAAAATGCGAGTTTTCCTTTCCCAGATGAGCACATGATACAGAACTTCTAGTGTTTGTAACCTCTGTATTCATCAAACTCATGATGAAAGTTTGATTGTTTTGTGGGATTCTGTGTGTTTTAGCAGGCTTGTGAGTCTCTCTTAAAATATTGCCTGCTGTACTGTCAAGAAGAATTAAGACTATTATTTTTGGACGCACTGTGTCCTGGCCCAGCTGGCCCAGCTGGCCCAGCCTACTGTGGTTGCTGTTTGTTTGCCTAGGACAAGTCAGCTTTCTGTCCTTTTTTGTCTGTCATTGGAATCTGGAAAAAATGTCTTTTTGTTAACTGTAGGGCTGTGATGAAAATCTTGCAACTCCCACAGGCTTTCTCTTTTACTTTCACTTGTGTTCCTGACCATTGCTTTTTATAGAGATGTTGAGAGTGCTGTGGCCATTTCTGGGACCCCAAATCCAACTGGGATTTTTTTCTGAGGTATTTTCTGTATCATGTCTTTGGGGACTGTGGTGTGAACATCTAACACAAGCCATTTTGGGGAAGGAGTATCAGCAGAGGCCAAACTGCACTTTATTATTGCTCTGCAATTGTGTGACCCAAATATATGGTAGGGTTTGCCTTCTGCAGGCTTTTTGCAAATCTCTAATACAGATTGAAACAGTTTTCTGTCAATATTTCAGATGGGCAATAGTGGCTAGCTGTGGTGACATGTCTAAATCTTTCTTCGGTGTAAATTAATGCCCATTAAGCTGTGTGCTGTGGTCAGATGTGGAGATAAGTTGAAGCAATAACAGTGTAAGGGAATTTCAGATGAACAATTATTTCTTTAACTGTAGCATCTACCTCTTTTTAGAAATGGACAATATTACTCCAGAGGAACTCTTGAGCTTCTTATTTGGGTAGCTGGTTGAGCATTTTTATTCTTTCTGTCCGTTGCTTAGTGTTGCTGGGGTTTTCCTGTGAGGATGGAGGAGTTGGGAGAAATGGGGGTGGGTGGGTATTGAGTGGTTTTTTGTCAGTCAACAGTAACAGCAAATCTACACACTTTTTTTTTGTTTGTTTGAGTTTTTTGTTCTGTTTATTTTTTTCCTGGTGCTACCCGTGTTGATAACCTTTTGCCTAAGACAAAATACTTGTAAATTAATTTCATATCTTTCTAAACTTAGCATGTTTTCTTCAGTATGCCCTTCAACAAAAGTGAGCTGCCTCTCAACATAATCAAACCTAGTAAGTAAAAAGCACTAATATTGTTGATAAAGTCTGAGGTGGAAACTGTCAAATGACTTAAATTTTAATTACTTTTCTTTTCCCCTTATTTGTGACCTTGAATATAAGTGAATTCTCCTAGCAACCTGGAAGGCTGGACATTTCAATCTCCGTCCTTTTCTGCAGAGGGCTTCCCACTTAAGGGAAATAGTGCCTTAAAACTCTCATGTGTTTTTGATAGCCTTCCTGGTAATACTTCCCTTCTGAGATGGAAGACATGATCCTATTTGGCCAAATATCAGTTATATTAACTTCTGGTTTTGTCTAGGGGAGTGGAAAAGTGTTTTTATATCCTTCTGCTTTGTTCACCTACTGACTCGTGAAGATAAGATCATCTCCCTCTTCGATGTGGTCATTCCTTCCTACCTGTAGCTTTTACAAACACTTTTCCTGTTGTTTCATGAAGTGCATTGGAAACCTTTCATGAGATGAAATTAACAGAGGCCTCATTATTCATCTTCTATTCATCATGTTCTTTGCTTCTTTGAAGCTTTATTGTTATTGCACTTTTATGGTGGGGGGGGGGGGGGGGTTATTTGTTTTTCTATCCTAAATGTGTAGTATTGCTTTGGCTCCTGCTTTTTGTCACTGATCACCATTCATGGACTTATAGAAATTCCAGTTCCGTTTAAATTACTACTATTACAAACCTGATTTCACTTGGAGTGCCAAAACATGACTCTGAGTCTTCCAGCACAGGGGTTTTATCTTATATCCATCCTAACAGCGGTTGAGTTTCTTACAAAGAACTCCGTTAAAACCTGTAAAATTGCAAGACAGGCTTATGTACTTTTGGTATTTTTCATTTAGAAACTGTCTCTCACCTCTCCTTTTACATGGAATGCAGTTCAAATTTCTGTAATACAGTTTCAATACAGCTTCTTCTGCAAGTTAACTGAAAACTACCAAAATCATCAAGAGCTTCAGAGTCAACTATTGTCAGGAATAACATCACTCCTTTTTCTTTTCTCTTTTTACCCAATGCTTGAAGACAAAGAGAGAAGCAGCATTTAAGTCTTTTTCACTTGCTTTCCATGCTTCTGGAGAGTTTCAGTTCTACTGTTAAGCTTTTAACTGCTTTTTTTGTGGAGTTTCCTGTAGTTACTGCAGCTGAGTGGCATTTGTTGTTCAAAAATTATTTGCAGTGAAGAGAAATATAATAAGGCTTCTTTTGCTATCCTTGTCTGCTTTCTGACTGGCCTTAACATTGCTTAACACCTCAGTCTTCCTATGAAAAGAACATACTTCAAGTTACTGAAGCCAGGACCTAAATTTGTTTTAAAATCCAACAAAGTTTTAATTAACCATCTCAAGGTGAATAATAGCAAGGCTCAGTCTAAACTACAATATCCCATGAAATATCCCTTAGCCATGCCATGCTTCTCTTCTGTTAGGCCTAAACCACCCCCAAATATCATTGGGCACTAATCCATCCTTCCTCCTTTCTTTGGAGGAACAATTTTTTCTTTTTTGAAAGTTTCAAAATTAGTTGGGATCCTTTTTCTGAGAACACTTCAGAGTGCTGCTGTGATATTATTTCTGGAGGGACTGTATATGGACAGAAAACCAACTTTTTCATTCAGTCCTCCAGCCTGCTTTGTCCCTACAGATTCATACAAGTAGTCTGAAACTGGCAACCAGCAAAATCTTATCACTTTACATGGCCCAAAGTAGTTCAGGCAAAATGTATAATTAAATCAAAAAAAATGTAAATTTTACCTAGCTTCAGATTGTTCTGTAAGGCCAAAGACAGGAGAAGTGTCATTTGTCTTCAGAGAACCTATCATAACTTGAATAATAAAATTCAGCAGCGGGAAAATGGCTATTATGAATATAATATATATGAATAATTGCAGTGAGTATTTCGCATTTTGCGTATTTGATGCCATATCAAAATATATGGCAATGTAAGCCACAGGATCAAATATAAAAAGAATATTTTTAATTAGAAAAGTGATTTTATTCCACTTGTGATAATGCCTATCAAAAACATATTTTTTAAAAAATCTGCACTTTATTCAATTAGAAAACCTCGATTAATCAACAAGAGCCAAATGGGTTCTGTTCAAACCTAATGAAACATAACACCGTTTACTCCCTTTATCCATTCATTTTTTTAGAGGTCAGCTTTGTGACTGTCCTGCTGTAAGGCTATTTCAGTAGTGAAGTTTTTTTGGGGAGATTTTTTTTTTTAAATGCCTTTCAGTCCCAGCATTTAGAATAAGGCTGCAGAAGGATTAGTCCATCTTGCAATTAGTTCATGTACAGCCACCAGAGAGCCTGGTAATAACAGCTTCCAACAAGAATGGATGGTTATTGAAATAGAATTCTATCTCCTGTAGAAATAGTGGGGAATCGATAAATTATTATTCTATAAATTATTAAATCTATAGACATAAGATGACCATAAGTTCAGTTCCTTCTCATCAATTAATTAAATGAGGACATATGTCCATTGTTACCATCTGTCTATTAATTTAATAATTTATTGAATAATGGATGCTGCTAATACAAAGTTGAACATGAAAATATCCATCTTCAGTGATAGTCCAACATTAATGAGCTTGACACTACATTAGTCTCCTCCACCTTTTTGGCAAATGTCTTTATTTAATATAGTCCAGCAGAATGTGTTGTCCAGATTTGTAACCTGGCAGGTCCTTAATTTCTGACAAATTTCTGTTCCACCAAAAATTTGGCTTCACAAAAGGCACTTGATTTTTGAGCAATGAGGGAGTGTGAAGCTCTAAAATGGTGCTGTGAAAATAAAGAAGAGGAAAGGAACAAAACTGATGTGCTGAATAGATCAGAAAAGTTACTCCTTGTAAAACTGTAGCCCTAATGGGAAGAATTGACTAGCTCTTGCAAGAATCACTTAGTAGATAACATAGTCTCAAGCTTGATAGTAATTTTCAGATTTTTATTAACTTTTCATACAAGATTCAAAGAGTTCACATAAGCCCTCCTAATACCATCATCCCCTATTTCTGAAAGAGGAGACAAGAAATTATTTCCATTTTTTTTTAACTCTGTTGCATCTAGGTTTTTGAAAAGTGGTGTATTGATATTGTGCATTCTTCTTAGTAAGGATGTGCCTTATTTCAAATTCTTACACAACTTTCTAATTAAACTAAGTTTTACTTAAACACAGTTGCTGCTGAATCTAACAGAAGGCATTGATGCTATTTTCATTGCTCTGAAAACAACATTTTCTGGTGAAGCTGGCTTCAAGATAAGTGTGCTGATGTACTGATGTACATCATTAAAAGCTAAACCAAATCAAACGAACACTTGCATATCCCTGTGACCTCCTCGACTGTGTTGTGCAGAGCTTCAACTGGCTCTTGCAGGCTATATTGATTATATATTATCACATACGCCGAGTGATCTTTGAAAATCACATTAACTAGATAAATGGCTTAAATACATTTAATTGACTTCACATGATTCTCTTCTATATAATGAAGGGATGTCAGAAAACAACTTACATTTGAATTTGTTTCTCTTATCTGCAATGATTAATCAAAAATTTGTTTTTACCACTAGATAATCACAGTTATATGGTCCTGGTGATATCAAATAGAAGATGATGTTCAGGAAAATTAACTGAGTTCTAATTGGCTTGAACCTAAATGAATAAAATGGATAGAAAACATCAAGCAGGAACTGTGTAATTAGTTCAGATATAACAGGCCATATTTTTAGACATTTGAATTTCCTTTAGTAAATGGAGACTTGTAATGGCTGCAAAAGAAAAAAAAAAAGTAATTTAATCATACAGTCCTTGTTATTAGGACTTCATATACTGTTAGTTGTGGAAGGAATTTGCAGTAATAAAAAATTGTTACTTTCCTTTAGTGAGATGATCTTTGACTCCAGGTCTATGACCAGTAAAATATTAAAGCATGCTCATTTTATCCAACTAGTCAAAATTAAATATTTTACTATAAGAACAGGCTTTCAGATTTTTGGCAGACTCTTTATTATTTTGATATAGATAAATTGCAAAAAACTAATAGTCCTCTTACCCTGCCAAAAAATGCACTGAAATTATTAGAAGATTTATCTTGAGCAATAGCTTCAGGCATTTTTTGACTCCTCTTGTGCAGTGGTGCAGTACTGAGTCTCAGATGGTGCCTGCAGATGTGACTAATGGCATACACATAACTTCAACAGAGCTGCAGCAGTGGCAACATCAGCATAAGACTGGCCTTGCTGGCTTCTTGCAAGACAAACTCTTATTGATTATACTTGATAGAAGCTTTCTGTGTAACGAAATAAAATTTTGTACCCTGATTTGGACTGAAGTACAGCTGCTGCAGCCTACGAAAACACTTGTAGAAACTTCTGTGGGAAGAAGTTCCTGATGTGCAGCAACATGTGAGGATACCCCTCTTCCCTCAAAAAAAATCCTACTGCCTACTCCATATTTAATCCAGGATGTATTAAACGTATTACATTGTATGTCACCAAAGACGTGGATGAGACTGTTTTGTAACATCATCAACAGTAACTCCCAACCAGACAGTATTTTTCTAGATGTGGCAACAGATGGCTCCACTTACCAAAAGAATACAACCTTATTCATATTTACATTCTCTTAGTCATTCCTTCAAGCCAAATTCACTTGCAACTCAGCCCACCAGGGAAATTAAAGCACAGCCTGAGACAGCAAGACTGGGGGTTACAAGAAAGGCATACCTGCTCTTGTAAGAGGTCCTTGCCAGTTCTACCCTGTGCAGAAAACTGCTGTAATACCTCTGCTGCTGGTTAGCTCTCAAAAAAGGGTATTGAAGTAGTCATGAAGTGACACATGTGCTGTTGTTTCAAAGCAGGATGAGTTTTAGTTCCCTAGCAAATCGTTCTAAATATGGAACAGAAGCTTTATCTCTAAATCAAAGATAAAATATTTTACTGAAAAGGGATTATCTTTACTACAGCATATGCATTTTAGAACTGTAGAATGTATAGACTGCATCCTATGAAATATCCATTAATCATATATATATGCACACAGACATACATATATATATATATATAAAATTATATGTAAAATAAAAAGTTAGGGAGAGGAGGATGAAACAGGAGTGCAGGAGTAACACCCAGCCATGTCTTACCCGTGAAAGGATGAGTAGGTAGTAATATCGTGATTTATTAGAATAATGGCATAGAAATTGACTTCCCCTCTCACAAAGTTGTGGGCAAGCTATTTTTCTCTCATGTTAATCATAAGTCACCATTTTGCTTTTATGCTTGAAGAGAAACACCTCAGAGTACCTCAGGCAGTAACCAGAGAAAGAATGGTTTTCATCCAAAGGTCAAGTCTGAATCTTATAGAAATTTCCATTTTTATGCCATCTGGATGCAGGTAATACAGCACAGTATTTAGATCCAGATCACTGTTAATGGTTCTGGTGATAGAAACTCCTCTAAGGGTGAGAGTCTTTAACAAGGAAATGTCAATGCCCCACTCAGAGAGAAATCCTCTGTGGGATCTAACAGTGATTTAAGTGACCACCGTTGGGGTGTCATGGTACAAGTGTGTGATGCATCATCAGTACTGCAAGCACAAGTAAAATCTGTCAGGGAGAACTGGGAACCAGATAGAAAATACTGAGTTTCTCTAACTCCATTGACTAAGATGCTCTTGGTTAAAAGTCAGGAAATCTCACTAAATGCTCTGAAACAGAGTCCTTGGCTGCTGTTAGCCCAATTCTTGTATTTGGTCCAGATCTCAGACCCTTATCTGACCCCACAGCACTGATGGAGAAGATCAAGCAGGAAATCTTGCTGTTCTGAAAATGCTGTCCATTTTTTTTTTTCTTCAGGGACATTGAGAGAGCAGCTAAATTCAGAGAGCTTGGGGACATTTCTGGATACTGCAGGTATGAGACATATTTTTTGTGGTCACAATTTTAATTCATCAGGAACTCAAGTGGGCAGAAAAGATGAGAAAGAGCCGACATAAAGACCACTGACTTTTATTTGGGAATCAGTCTTACTGATTAATCTTTCTGCTTCCACAGGTCATTTGCTTTTAGTGACGATAAGTTTTTTTATATTTCTGTGAATTCTTGTCATTGCTAATAAGACACTGGGTTGGCTGGATCCTCCTGGATCAATCACAGCTGGTTCCATTCACACTGGCTCCAAATGCCTCATTTTCTTGTAAATTATTTGTACCTTCTCATAGACTTAGAACAATTTTTTGTACTATATACCACTATTACAGCTTCTCTCAGAGGAACTTGACTCAAGGTCACCTGTCTGCCCATTTCACATTACCTATTAAACTCACACACAGACAAATTTTTTTTTAAAAAAAGAAAAAAGTCAGGTTTGTATTAAGTTTTTTACCATGTAAAGAAATGTATGGAATCCTAGAACAATGAAGCTGCAAATTGGTTTGTGTGCTATTCACTTTTACTGATGCTATGGGATAGAAGCAAGTCGAATTTTGGCATGCCTTTGCTTTTCTGTTCTGGACCTCTGGATATTTCAGAGTTATGTATGTAATTGCTATTAAGAGATTCAGGAAACCACCTAGAAATTTGTTTCAGCTGTGAAACGGAAATTTTATTTCAGATGTTATCCATAAACTCAGTAAAGAAAGCTTATATTGAAGTAACGTAGCCCAAACTTGAGGCACTGGAACAGGAGACAGTCTGTGCCTGTAGCTGCACTCCTGTGCCTGATGTTGCTGTTCTGTTCCTTACCAGGAGAGATCCCAGCAGGTATGACTCACTGCTGCACTGCTATACCAGGCTCCCTACAAGTATGACTCATGATAGAGTTCGCCTTGACAGTATTCCCTCTGGAAAAGGGAAGCTCTTCTTAATAATAATAATAACTAGTTAATTTGGGGCTGGTGTGTCTTGTGCCTGGCTCAGCTTTGCAGGAGGGGTGGAGGAGTCAAGTTCCTGCCCTGAATCTGCACAGCCAGGTAACATATGATCAAATCCTGTTCAGTGGGAGGGAATCACAGAGGTGCTTACACGCAAATATCCAGAGAGACTTAAAGGAGGAATAAACACACTCTCTTCCCTTGTCTATCCCAGTCCAAACCAACTGGCTTTCATTTCTGGTGCCCCAGGCATCTTCCCTGCTTCCAGCAGTCTTTTTCAGGGGGAACGTGAGGGTTTTCTGAGTGGTGGTGCCTCTGCGGGCTGCTTCTGGAGTAACACAGTTTATTCTTTCTGCTTTACGCAATGCAATGTCTAAGGGCACCATCCAGTTGAGAAACAGTAACAAGTGTAATTAAAAAGAATAAAACAATGTAATGTTGCTACTAACCATCGTCTAAAATGATAACAGTCTTTAATGTACTCTAATTATCTAATTAATTATACTAATAATCACCAATTAATGCATATTTAAGAGATTGGAAAAATGTACTTTCTAAGTGCTGCACTATCAAGTGTCTGGCTGTATCTGTGATTTGACACTGAAAATGCTGACCAGAAAAAACACCTCTTGTCTGTAGTACAGCAGATTTCCTGAGGGGCATGCAGAAATCAAAAGACATTACTTTCCTGCAGTGACTAGGCAAATCTTTAGATCACTTGAAACAGTATTGGGGAAAGACTGGCATTTTCCTTTCGGCCATGAAGATGTTTTGGATAATATACTCATCCTATTCAGCACTTTGCAAATTTGCTCAGAAATGTTTCCAAACAATGATACTAAAGTGTCTCTGGAGCAGTGTGAGTATATAAGACTACCATTGTGTCTGGAAACACCATAAATATTTGTCTAAGCTGGATCAAACTTTTGATTTTTTAAAATACATATTTATTAATAGGAAAACTTTGTAGTAAGCATATTTTTTCCTTACACAGGAGAGCCTCTTTCCTGCTTGAGTATGTGTGCTTATTGCTGAAGTGCATTGTAAATTCTGTGCTTTTTCTACATAGAATGACTCTCTTCTAAGTTTGCAAAAGCCACACATTCTCCTCATAGAGCTGCAAGAGTCTTATGAGTGTGGTATAGAAACTATCCCATAATATCCCTCAGACACTTGAGCGGGGATGGTTGTCCTAACAGCAATCATCAGTCCAGGGTGTTAGTTTCTTCTCATATGCAAGATTCAGCGGGGAAGTGTGCATTTTAATGTTGTGCCCTTGCGGGAGGTGTGAAATCCCATTCCAGCGCTGTAGCGTGCAGGGGTTGCTGTGTGAAGGCGCTTCAGGCTGCGGTTCAGGGCTGCGCTGGATGGCACTGAGGAGCACTCTGCTGGGCTGTGGGTTAGCAATTTATGTGGGACTTGGCCAGGTGCTGCAGCGGGCACTGGCAGCCTCTGGTTTCCGTTTGGGAGGTGGTGGTTGTCACGGACCACGCTCAAGAGAGAGTATCCTATTTCCAAAGCAATAGGGGGAAGATAAGAGGGGCAGCAACAGTTATTTCATTAGATGTCCAAACTATTGTCTTTTTCATCCTGTTCCCTCACTCCCTGTTCCCTGGGGGGGAAGTAATGTATGATAAGGAGTGAATGATGCCTGGAAAAAAGTATTATGAATGTTTCTGATTTATATAAATTATAGGTAAGCTGAAGGCTGTCATCACAAAGGGATGCTGACAGTTTTTGTGGATAGGATGTTGGAAACTTAGTTCCAAACAACACTTATTATATACATAAACTTTAGACTAAACCTTTTTTAACTACCTGGTGTGTTCACTAGAAATCTGGGCTGGATTTATGTTGAGTAGGGGGTTCTTTTCTATTTTCTGATTTCTAATTTCTCTGAAAAGTTAGGTGTTTATACAGTATTGAAAGTATTCTTAATAAAAAGAAAAAGATTCAAAGTAAGCCAACCTCTTCTCTCCCTATTTTTTCTCACCTAATCAGTCAGCCAGTCATAGCTGATTGCATCTTATCTATACTTGAACACACTCCATTTAATCAAAATTAAACTTGCTTTTGCAAGTTGTAAAAATCTGTCAGTGGTAAAATTAAGAACAGTGTAATTTTTTGTTGGGCACTGTATTTACCAACAGCTACAGAAAATGAATAAAACTGTTTATTAGACATCAAAATATATTTGTGAAAGACAAGCTCTTTTCTTTCCCAAGAGCTTTCAGCTCAAAAAACATGGTATAGGTTAGACGGATAGGAAGTGGGAAAACCAGAGGAGCAAAGAAGCAGAACAGAAAAATTTTTGTATATAAATCAGTAAAGAAAAGGAAGCTTTTTCAAAATATTGTTGAAAAGGTGCATAGATGCTCAGTTGGACTACGGGTATATATAAAGTTCCAAAGGAAAGAGAATATAATGAGTCTGAATCCTATTTTATTAGTTATGGACCTTATATTTTCCCCTGATGTTAAAAAAGTGTGTAGGATCTAATCTGTAACCTCAGTAACAAAAAATAATCCTTCCTAGAGCAGTTGTAATAATTCAGTATAAGAGACCTGTGTAATCATTTCTGGGTTTCTGTCATCATCTAGGTTCCAGGGGTGAGTAAGCTGGGTTAATTAGGGAACCAGTCTCCTGTGAGAGAACTGGAGAATCTTCTCTCCAAGCTCTGAGTCTAGCAGGGTACTGCCTTGCAAGCTCAGTCCCACCTGAACCCAGGACAGGAAGTTCTGGTCTCCACTGCTCCCACATTTCAAGCTCTCACTCACACATATTGGCAGGTATTGGAAATTTCCTTAGGAAGCTGGGAAGCTGAAATACCACAACACATAATCTCCTTGTAATTTTATACCTAGCTGAGTTTACCGCAAGGCTAGAGGAAGATGCTTTTTTAATGGAAGATTTGGAAACTTTTTTGTAAGCAAGCCTTTATCTCAGCATGATAAACTTTTGGGTACTTTTTGGTAAAATATATTATTTTGGTAAATATTTATAAACCACGGCTGTGCCATGGTTTCTCCCAATATGGTCAGGTAACCACATAGATAATCCTTATAGCAGCACTGGCTTGGGGGAGAAATGCTGTCCTGGTCAGGATGGGTCAGGCTGGCTCTTCCCTTCCTTCCTGCTGCTTTAAGTCCCAGGCCAGCTGCTCATAGTCCTGCTTTATCCTAAGTGTCTGTGGCAGGCATCAGCACAGTGCTCTGGGTATAAAGCGAGATGCTTTTGTTCATGAGAAGTGGAGAAAGGATATAAGCATTGCTTTTTACTGTATATTTAACCATGTTGGGAAGAATGGCTAAATGGCTCTGGATTCTGTACTTTTTTAGTGTTTTTAGCCTATAAACCTCTGAAGCATCTTTGAATTTTGTCTGGTGTTTGAATGGCTCAGGCAGAGATTGCTGAGGCTCTGTTTACCACCGCTCAGATATGGAACAGCTGTTAAGCTTCTGGATTTTTGTAACATTGTTAATATAATTAGGTTGCATACAATTCACTGTTCCAATCTAATTTTTCAGTGATTCTACTTTTGACATTCTGTAGAGAACATTATCGTGCCTCTGTGCAGTTGAAATTTAAACATCTTTTTCTACCATTGAATGATTTTCTTGCCTTTTCTTTTAGAGAAACATATCTTTTAAAAAAATTCATCTTGCAAGAAAGAGCATTCCCAAAACATTCCTACTGCATGCACATTCAAAGAGTTCTCTGTTCAAAAGCAAAAGCCTAATTGTTAGTGAGTCACTTTCAATGTCTGATTCTGTTAAATATACTGCAGATGAGATCTAGGCAAAGATAAAAGAAATTTTAATCCTAAATTGAGGAGAGCAGCTTTACAGTAATAGCTTGACCACACAAGGGAGGGGATCCTCTTGTGATTTGCACATTAAGTTATTGTTTTAAAATCTCCTTTGAGAAGAACAGATTTCACTGTTTAATGTAACCCTTACTCCAGTTGGGTTTAATTCAGGATAAATGTTTTGGCTTTTTCTCTGCAGGTGCAATTTGCTATTGACACGTGTACAATTGTTCTAGTGCTGTTATCCTGATTTTCTTTGTGTCCTTTAATCACTTGCTGATCCAGTATTTCCTCCATTTTTTTTCTCCCTGAGTAAATACTCAGTGACCTCATCTCATCTCTGTGCACACTGCAGGGCAGCTGGAAGCCTTGCACGTGATGCTCTTCTCTCCTCCCCTCCCCACCCCCCAAACACTGGGGTCTGAATAGTTCTTAATGAAATTTACATATTCATGAAAATAAAGTCTTAAGCACAGGAAACCAACATGCAGAGTTGCATTAATATTCTAAGTTCTACAGTTCAGGGTTTTTATGTGCAAACTGTTCTCATAGCTGTGTCTGAATTAGTCCAAGATCAGTCTTCCAACAGTGGCCATGTGCTTTTCTGTGCAGCACAATGACACCTTGTGTGTGTGTTTTGCCATTTCTGTTGATCTCACACTAGTTAGAAATGTACACAAGTTTGATAACCTTCTCCCATCTATTTTGTGAATGAGGTAAATGGCGCATTCCTCGTTTTACAGATATGGACAGACGAACTGACTTCTGCATGAAAAAACAAAAGTTGTGTTGCAGAGCCAAAAATTCTTCCTCTGCTATTAACCCAGTCCTTAGCAATGTGGCTGAGAGAGGATTTTGCTGCATGTAATGTCTTCTTTGGAAGTTTGTACATTTGTAGTTGTTTGGAAGCTTTGTAGTTTTCAAGGACAAATTAAGAGCAGCAGTCACCTGATTTTCAGATTTCATTCAGCTTGCATATGTGAATTGTGTGACCAGTTTAGAGTGCAAACCTTGGGATTCCTGTTCTACGGGCATCCCTTGATTCTGCATCAATACTTTCCAGAAGGAACTATTCCTTTGATTTTTTTTTTCCTCTCATCTCTTCTTTAGAAGTCTTCTGAGGGAAACACTAAATCCTCCATATTCCCATTGTCCTCATTTATCTAAAACTAAATTGCTAGAAATATAGGTCCAGTATTGCTTGTCCTAACCCAACAAACATGGAATATGGTGTGTTACCCTTCCTCTTCCCTCTACCCTACCCTTCCTTACCTGTGCCTTTTTTTCTCATTTTCATATTTGCACACACTTGCAAGGCCACCCTACCAGCCTTCTTACAAAATAATGCCAGTCTTTGATTTTTCCTTGGCAGTAGATTTCCAGATCCCCACTCTTTCCTACTTCTTTCCTTTGGAGTTTCTCTCATTTCCAATTCATGCAGGTGGTCTCCCTCCTCATCAGTGTTCCCAGCAAGGCCCTCCACTTAGTAATGACTTCCTCACATACTTTGTGACATAACAATCAACCAACATATGAACCCTAAAGAATTCTTCATGAAGCAAGACAGTGAATTCCACTTGCTGAACACTGGTTTCAGAATTTCACTGACACCCACTCAAGCACTAACTTGTGTTTGTGGATTTTTTTTATACCCTCCTTATGCGTCTGTCCATCAATCCCCACATCTGTACAGTTCACCTATTTTGATCATCCCTTTGTTTATCCTTTCAGATTATTATTAGTAGTAGTACTTCTTCTGGTTTTGTGTTTTTAGTGAAACTTTATGTATACTTCTGTGTTAGTTTTCCTGTATTTCTTTATTTTTATGATTACCCTATCCTCTTTGATTTTTCTTAATTGAGCTTTACTCATCTGAATATGTCTGATCATAACCGAAAAGCAAGCAAGAAGCACATCACCGATGAGAATGCCACCAGCTGGACAATAATATTTTCAAGTGCTGCTGTCCAAGCTGGCCCTAAAGGTACGAACATAAGCAGAAAATCTCAGAACTAACTCTGAGAATTTTCCTTGCACCTTTCCACTATGTCTGCTGCCATCATCAAAAAACTATGCAAACTTGGTGTTGTTCAGTTTCCCTTTTGCAGAGACTCAGGTTTTGTCTACATAGAATTGCTTTACTTTAACTAATGCAGGTAACATTAACACTGGAGGCATAAATCTAAGCTTTTGGTACAAGAATTCAAGGAATCTGTCCTTAACTGCCTTCTTCCTCTGTGTTTTAATAGTAAGAATGAAGTTAACATGAGAGTGCTGCAATCACAGCTCCATTTTGGTGTACAGGCATAATCTACTGCATTAGAAATTTCTCTCTGCAGTGTTGTTAATTTTTATTAATCATGAATTTGAAAAAGGACGTATGTCATCTGAATCTCCAGAAAGAGTATTCTAAAATTTTAAAATTTAGCTCTACTTACAGCCTTCATGAATTTAACTTTTCCTCTGCAAGCCTTCAAATATCCTGTCTTTAGCACATGTCCAGGTGATGTTCCGTGACCAGTGTACTTGTCCTTTCTCCACTCTTCTGTTTTGTCTTTGATCATGTTCTTGCAAAAGAATGGAGGAAAAGCAATATAAAGCTGATGATCTTTCTTTCACATAATCTAATATGTGATTGTGATTTTATCTAATAACTTGTCTTTTGTTTTCAATTCAGGCTTTAGGAAAATTTAGCTAAGTCAAATTGATGTCATGACTGCCATGTAAATAAGCATAAGGCATCTACCCTCATCTGCTGAGATAAGGTCAATTTTTAAGCTGGGTCATTTAGTCATAGCTTAGTATAGAGAAAATCGACTGGTTGAAACATTTATTGTCTCATATAGCAAAAAAAAAAAAAAAAAATACATGAAACTTCAGCCCTGGTGATGACATCAGTGATTACTAAAGGCTGAGGTTTTTGGGTAACCATTAATAGAGCTGCCATTAAGTCAACTGAAAGTCTCACACTGCCCCCAGAAAGACTTAAATCAGATCTTTAGGTAAGAGTATACAACATACGTATAATTCCTTTACTCTCAGTAAACACATAACTTCTCTCTCTCATGCTGTATCCTTGAAAGAGGTCAAATATAGGAAATGGTTCTTTAAAACAAGGGATTGTAACATGAAAGAGGTAACCTAGAACTCTGGGAGGATGTTTTTTAATATAGAAATGTATTTTTTACCTTCATAATTTTGTTTACTTCTCAGACCAATACTTTCCAGGGCTGCTGATCAGAACACCAGCAGGTTAAAGGTATATATGAAGGAAGTTTGTCATCATAAGTCCAGCTCAAAAGGATGTGCATCATAGCTATATTTCTACTAATGACATTTGACTGAGGATAAAATATTGTTTCAGATAAATAAAAGGAAGCATTATTGTAAAAAATGCCAAGTTTTGAAGATTTTAATAAAGTTAAAGGCTTTTTTACTGATAAAGAAATCATAAAGAGAAAAGAAAACAAAAGAATGCTAATAAAGGGGAAAATATAGTAAAAAGAAAATAATAGATCAATAGTAACTGATCCATTTCTTTGCATCCTAGAGGTAAACAATTAAAACTGTGGGTAAAAATGATGCATTTGTAAGAGAGAATATTACACCTCAATCATGGAACTCTAAGAGTTAATATCAGATTATGCAACTAGTTTGAACTAGCCTGTGATTTTGTGCTGCTTGTTAGGTATCAGGAGAGGGAGCAGATTGTCTTGTTTTTAAAAATGTAGTATAGTGTCATGTGTGAAAGTCAAGCTCCCTCTCCTCCCTCTTGGAAGCTGTGCTTGTTTCTTATATTAGCAGAAATTTAAATAAAATTTACAATGATACATTGATGTACAGTAAAATGTGCTCTGACATGCTTACTGCTGATACCTAGGGACTGCTAATGATAGAGGTTAACCATTCCTGACCCTCTTTTTGGAGCATTTCACTCTCTTCTGACAAAAGCCAGGAATTTCGGACTTATTCTTGCAGGAATTTGGGGGTTTTTAAGCCCTTTGGTAGCATATGCAGAATGAGCAGAAACGCCAGCTTCATTGTGTCAGCCTCAAAGGAAATTTTTTCCTTGGAGCAGCTGTCAAGGGAACTAATGAAACACTGAGCATTTGTTCACCAACAAGATTGGTGAATAGTGAGTAACTAGTTTATGTCGCAGGCAACAGCTTTCTATGAAGACCTTCATTTTCCGTCCTTGTGGGTGTAATAATGATTGTTAACACTGCTGTCATTGGGGGCAGACTGTTCTCTTTGCCCCTTCAGCCTCTTGTAGTGGGCAGAGGGAAACCTGGGAACAGTACAGCTGAGCAGTAGTTAGCATATGATAGTAAAAAATTTGCTGCAGCTCTTGCCATCGTTCTGCAGCTCGTACAGGCACAGGCAGCTGAAGTGTTGACAATTTCCGTGGTTGGGTTGGTAACAGCAGCTTCTCTGCTGTCAAAACCAAGGGCAGCAGATGTTTACATCAACAGGGGAATGTCTGAAAAACAAACCCCAACTGGTCCTAACCGCCTGACCGAGGCTGGGTCCTGTGGCCAGTGGAGTGGATGGACATGTCATTTGAGTGTCACTGCAATGAGGACAGGCGAGTGCTCCCTCCTGCCGTGACTGGGTGAGGGACAGCCAGGCTCCAGCAAGGGCTGTGTACAATCACAGCTCAGCGTTGTTCGCTGGCTGCTGCGCGCTGTGCAGCAGGTCCTCCGTGGCAGTGACCATGGTCAGTGGCTCCCAAAAGCACAGGTTTGGAGTGGCATCCCAGCAGGTGCAGAGGGCACGGCCGTGCCGGGCGTCGCAGTGCCCAGTGCTGAACAAAGAACTGTGTGAGGCACTGCAGGTCTTCCCTTAGCACAGGGCTCTTCCTTGGTGTCAGAACAGGTCCTTGTCTCATGGTGGGACATGGGCACCACCAAGCTGAATTCAGCACCCTCAACTAGGGAGCCCCTTGGGCTGGACTGATGGGAAATTATCAGACAGGGCTGGGGTTTGAATTGTGCAGAGCCAAATGGGATCCCTTCTGCATTAAGAGTGACAAAATGAAATCTCCTCTGTAAAGCAGACCCTCACATCCTTTTCTTGGCGCCTACAGCAGGGAATCTCTCTTTTTAATTTTAAAAAACAGGAACAGATGGTGCTGCCCACACCTCTTTCCAGTCCCTTTTATTCCATAGCCTTTTTGTGAGCAAACTTGAAGAGGATCTGGAGGGTTAAATTTGCTTCTCTTCCTCTTGATCTTGATGAAATTTAAACTTAGCTCTCATGTCGTCTTCGGAGAGTCTGTACCCCACAAGGTGTTATCAAACTCTGGATAAAGGGTAGAACCCACCCCGACTGGCATAAAAACTGTGCCACCATGCAGAACGAAATGGTGACTGACTGCAGGAGCAACTTGCAGAATTGAGTTCTGGTTAGAGAGGTTGTGTTTTACTAGTTGACTATAACAAAAGATTCCCTCTTTAAAGGCAGGTAACTATTCAGCCCCATAAATTGTAAAATATATAATTTTTTTTGCATAGGTAAACCATTTCAACAAGAAGCAAAAAAAGCATTTCTACCCACTAGCAGGTACTGTCAGGATTTTCATGCCAACTAATGTTTTGTAATGTGTTTGTGCAGAAGGGAAGGAATGGATGTATCGCACATCCTTCTGTAATGCTAGGTCATGGCACACAGCAGGATATAAAAATGGCTCTGTCACATCTGCCTTTCATCAGATGCCAGTCCAAGAAATGCTCTGTGAAGCTTGGGAGATATTAGCAGAATAGAACATCTTAATTTTTGTATCTTTGTCACGACAGTGTGTAATGCGGGTCAAAAGGCTGTAGCAGATCTGGGTATGTCCAAAAACAGTCTTAGGCAACCAATACAATTTAATATAAATTAGATGCTTACAAATTTTAAATGCTTTTTGGGTCCAGTGATGTTCTGGTAAGACAAATTTCATAATCTGTCCATATGCAGACTATGGACACCAAGGTTCTGCACATATTTATTACGTTATTTTCTAAATCTGCATATATTTCCAGTTTTAGTGAAAATCTGACTTCAAGCATAAGCAATGCCAGTTGTACGAAAATCACCAGTTATCATTCTGAGAGGCCCTGGCCCTGTCATTCCTTCTCAAGAACATCCTGAGTCAGTGTCCAGCTATGGAGAGGTGCAATTCTGAGTGCCCTTAAAAGACCTAAAATAAAGTAACATTCATAAAGGTGTGGTAGTGACCAAGGTGTCTTTATTACACAGTTCAATGACTGCTTGTGCACTCCATGTCTTCTGCCAACTCTATTAGCTACTTGTTCTGAGAAGTAATACATTTAATAAAAAAAAGGAAAAATACCATTCTGTGTTCAAACATCCTACAAATATCCATTTAAATATATTTTTACACAAATTCCGTAGGTTGACAAGCTTGTATTTGAGAAAAAATGGCATTTCCTAATCCTGTATTTGATTTTCTCTGTTATGGACTAAATCCAATTGCCTAGAATGGAATAAACCTTGGTAAAATATGATATTTGTCTTTGTTAATCATGCAGAACACTCACAGCTCAAAAAAATACTGAGGTGGAATAATGAAACCTCAATATGCATCCTAGCAAATAAATTCTGGAAGAAATGGGCCCCATGCTAATAGCCAATCCAATAAATTCCTCCTACTGGAAAACCTACTGCTAAACTTTAGATGTGATTCATTGCTTTTTTGGGCTTTCCCCCCTTTCCCTCAGTAGTTCTCTCGCACAGGCTTTTCAAATATTTTTTCAAGTTCAGGAGATGAAGGAATGTCTTATTCTCCCACAAGCTCACGCCACTTGCAGAGTTCACCAGCGAGCTTCGGGGGCTCCCCAGTTTGCTCACAAAGATGACCCAGATTCACCTCCTTGGTGTCTGTGTCTCACTATGGATGGCCATGCTACTGGGTAGAGTCACAGTTCTGGGGCTGCCCTGATGTTCGTCGTGCCCTACACCCATGAGGGTTTGCCTTTGCCAGAAAATAACCTGCTCAGGCAGAAATTTGAGGAACAGTGTTAATGAGTACACTTCCTAGCTAGCAGATCTTGTCCTTCTCTTCGCCGACTGCAAGATCGTCTTTGGCATCCGTCTCGGCTGACGTGACTCTTCAGTCTTGTGAGCTTCCTGATCTTATTACCCTAAAGATATCCAAAGTCCTAGAGGAGTCACACTTTCACAAAGGTGAAGATACCATAGGAAAACCAGAACACCTCTGTTCTACTTACTTGCCTATAGACCACGAATATTTATTTGATCCATCTAATCCACCTCCAGCCCCACTCAGTGCAGGGGAGATGATCCATGTGTGGAAGGCTTTGGTGGTTTTGTTGGAATCTAAGCTCTGAAGTACAACGGTCCAGCTCAATATATGCCCTGTCCTAGGTCTGGAGGCTTACTGCAGGCTGGATATTGGTAGGACTGACTCCTACCACTCATTTTCTCTTTAGAAGTCTCCCCTCCCTCCTTGTGAAATGAAGTTATCATGTTTTACAGAAGGAGATTATAGTCTGACAATTCTGCCTTTCCTCTTAGCCAGTTCGTAAGCAAATTAACAGTATTGACTCACACTATGTACAATGAATGAATAACTTCCCCTTTTGTCTCCTACTCTCATAATTTTCTTCTTTTTTTAATTGAAATTCAGTTTGATTTCAACAATCTTTTTGTCTGTCAATCTATGTTTCTCAATTCTTGTTGTCTGGGATCTCTCTGTTCCTGAGTTACTCCTTGCTGACGAGTAGGCCATAGTCATTTCAGCAGATCCTTAAAGCACAAATGCTATATTTTCATTGTAGCCACTTCTATCTCATCAGTTTACATTTGAATCTGTTGGTGTTTGCCCTTTGTTAAAAAAATTGATAGTGCTTTATCCATTGATTTGCTATTTTCAAAATCCATTTGCCTTTATTTAGTAGATGTCTTCAAATACAAAAGTCTTACTATGGGTCATGACAGCTTCCAGGTTTGTTTTAGGCAGAACAAAAATCTTTCAAGGTGGAAAAACACCCACCAGCACACAAGCTGTCAAGTGAGCTGCAGAATTTCAGCTGCAGTAAGCTTTACTCTGTTACTGAGAATCATTTTGATGCTTCGTGGAACTGGGTATCAATTAGATGAATCAATAGTTTAATTCAGTGTGATAATTCTCATCTCCTAGTCACACAAATATTGTCTGAGAATTTTTGTAAAACAAACTCCCTTTCATTTGTTATATGCGAGTTAGTTGTTTGTATTGCAGATGATGTGTAGTGACCACTGAGGCAAAGATAAATAGTAGTGGGGAAGAATCCCACTTTATTTTACATTCCTGAATAGCCTTTGGTCATCACTGGCAATGTGGGATTGCTCAATTGATAGCACAGAGCACTTCTTCCTTGGAAGAATTAAAATAGGAAAGTCTGAGTGTTAAATAAAAATGCACATTTCATAAAGTTTTTCAAGATAATTACTGGTGCTAAAATTCTGAGGTTTTTTAGGATTCATGGAAGTTCTTGCAAATAAATTGCTGATGAACTGAATGTACATGAAGGACTAATTTTGACCTCCTTGAATAATGATAGCGCTAACTTGGTACTTTCTTTTTGTGCCTATGTTAATGAATGACTTTTTGTACTACTTGACTAGATCTAATTTGTGGCATTCTTTTATGTTCCAGGCAGCCAAGTCACATTTTCCCTCCTAAGCATGTCACTAAGATTACCTATCGCTCATAATCGCCTATCAAAAGGATTTTGTGATAGCATGAGGAAGAGTGGTGCATTGAGGTGTATTTGAAGGACCTGTGTGTAGCACTCTGCATTTTTCCTTTTATGCTCAGTTCTAGAGGGTTTTTTTAAAGGAACTGAATGCTCATCAGGGGTGCCATTTGCACTTTGAAGAAAATATCTGCCTTTTCTGATAGAATTATTGTGATCCAAATAATAAGCGTTCAGCTTTCACAAACTGCCCAAGTCATGCATCTCAATTGTGACACGGTCAAAATTATTACCCAACAGTTACTGGGAGCCTAATGTAGAATCCAGTTGTATCAACTGGAATTCTTTTAATAATTTCTGGAAATTGCTAGGATGGCTCACATTTTAATTGTGATTCCATCCAACACAATGCTTTGTAAAATTTACATACTTTGGTATGCGGACTTTAAGATTGGGTTTGGGTTGGGTTTTTTTTTTTTTTTGCTGTCACATCACTACATTTTTGATCGTTAAACCATGCTTTCTCAGCAAAGGAGTCTATTTTTGCTTCACACTTGTCCCGTTCTCTGGGAAAATAAACTAGTTTGTGAATTTGTAACAAAACCCAAAGAACCTTAAATTTCAAGCTGGTTTTGGTTTCTTACACTTCTATCACCCACACTGTAGGAGCTGTACCAAGGCAAGAATATTCACAGAGGCTGTAAAGTCACTGGAGTGAAATTCTGACTTAGCTGATATGAACACATTTTATTAATTTCAGTGAGACAACTTCTTCTATGACTGGGCTGGTTTTGACTGGGGTAGGGTTAATTTTCCTCACAGTAGCTAGTAGGGGACTGTGTTTTGGATTCGTGCTGGGAACAGTGTTATTAAAACAGGGACGTTTTACTGCTGATCAGGACTTGCACAATGTCAAAACCTTTTCCCCTCCTTTCCCCACTAGTGAGTAGGCTGAGGGTGCACAAGGAGTTCTGAGGGGACACAGATGGGACAGCTGACCACAACTGACCAGTGGGATATCTCACACCGTCTGGCATCACGCTCAGCATGTAAAGTGTAGGGAAGAAGAAGGGGAGACATTTGGACTGATGGTATTCATTTTCCCAAATCCCTGTCACTCATGATGGAGCCTTGCTCTCCTGGGAATAACTGAACACCTGCCTGCCCATGGGAAGTGATGAACGAATTCTTTGTTTTGCTTTGCTTGTGCACAACTTTTGCTTTACCTGTTAAACTGTCTATATCTCAACCCACGAGTTTTCTCTTACTCTTCCAACGTTTTCCGCCATCCCACTGGAAGAGCAAGTGAGCAGCTGGTGGTATGGGTTGCTAAATGGGGTTAAACCATGACAGTGGTGAGCACGCAACTGATGGAAAAATCTACCCAGCAGTCCCTTCAGATAGAAACTTGAAATTGTCTTAGAAGGTCTCTGCTATCTCTTTGGCCTCTGCTGATCACACCTTCACATAACTGATTTACCAGCACGTTCATAGTTAAGAGGATGCCTTGGACACATTTGTATGAAGACCTTTTTCCATGAATATTTGTTGAGTCCTGTCCCAGCTACTTCTCTCTCTCTATTTTTTTAACATATATATACATTTTTACACTTTAGAATTACCAGTAAAAATTTTAAAAATTAAAGAAAACAATCCGGTAACAGAGCTATAAAACTTACTCACAGACTAAACTGTTTCAGTGTTCAGCATGGTCTTGAGACAATTCACAGGCTTTGCAGCTGCCCTCTCCCCTCGTAGGGATTTCCTTCCATGAGCTGGGTGACCAGCTGGCTGGTTATGGAAATATTAAATTCAATGAAGGACAGATATTATGAAGATGTAAAGAGGGTGTTTTGAGTAGTGTTTTGGCAAAAGAGGTGTGCAGGGAGTAGTCCAATTATTTTCAAATACACAGGTTCCCCTGAACTCACTGGCAGCAGCCCAGGCAGTATTTTTCATCTGGAGGTCTGTAGTCATCCCTCTTCAACACTTTCTGAGAAGCTGTGTTTCATGTCTCACGATGTGTTCCTCATGACTATTCTGTTTTTAAGCCTACAGTGTGCAAATTCCAATCTTTAGCACCTACTTCTCCAGGAAAATCCCTGCAAATATATCTAGATTTTTACTGGGTTTCAGTTATGTGGTATTTGGCACTGAACAATAGTTACCTTACTATCTTGGTGCAAGTGTAGGCACTGGATTTCTTTCCATGCTTTGAAAGACTCACACTTACTACATGAATTATCTCTATCAAGGCACGTGCTCATCTTTGAATAGCATTGAATAGGATTGAGTAGCATTCAGACAGCAGATGCAATCAACTTTCAGCATGAAATTTTTTTTTTTTTCAACTGGTACATAGAAGTTTATTTTAAATCACACAGGATGGATGGCAAAACTTGTGAAAATATTGCTGTACTTTGTAATATGTGACTATGATGAAATTCACTGCACAGACAAGTTATGAACAGCAAATAATTTGCAAGCATTCCATAGGCTGATACAATGCATAAAACATGTATTTCTAAATGATTAAATGATGATTCATATACTGTAAATAATGATTTATGGGCAGTTCACAAGCAGAGAAATTTGCTGGTATTAATTGATTGCCATAGATAATTCTCTCGGTTCAGTCACTCACGGTTTGGACAGGATTTAAATTAATATCTGGAACTATAAGAGTTTGAAATCCACTGAAAATGCCCTCGGAGCATCTAGCTCCTCTTCTGGGACAGTTCTTAGTTTAGTCTGTTTTTTTCATGATTGGTTTATGTGTTTGTT
Source organism: Platysteira castanea (assembly GCA_013397175.1). Classification (NCBI taxonomy): domain Eukaryota; kingdom Metazoa; phylum Chordata; class Aves; order Passeriformes; genus Platysteira; species Platysteira castanea. Next base: position 40,097 of record VYXC01002358.1, read on the forward strand.
AGTAGTATATTCAGAATGTTCTTGATGGCATTTATGTTTAACAAAATTACTGCTTTAGCCCTTAAAGGCAGCAGACCATTATTTATTTTTATGTCATACAATTTTTATGGTTAAGCTTAATCTTTATTAGTATTTGTAACTTTCTTGCAAACAATTCTCAGTGCACAGTTAGATTGTGTTGACTGCTGCTTCTTGTGCCAGATGATGATTAGAAATTGTACTGAATTCAAAACAGTTCCAGCTCAAGGAAAACATTTCATTCACAGACTAATATGTTGTTGGATCCTTTGTCCTAACTTTTTAATGTTTCCAATAGATGCCTCTGGGAAAACTAGAAGTACTAGTAAATAGGACAGATAAAGAAAACTATCAAAACCCAGCTGAAATAGCTACAGAAAAACAATGAAGAACATTTGCCAGTGCTCTGGAGAATTAAACATTGATTACAAAGTCACTGTGTAGTGTAACTGGAAAGCAATGCCATCACTTACATGCACAAATGATGCTTCCTAAGCCTTTGTTTATAATCTGAACATTTACATAAAAGCCAAATATTCCCCAAAGAGATTAAACTCTCCCTGGTCCAAGTCTCTGATATGACTTCAGAAATTGAAATGTACTGATTCACAAGTGTTACAAGCTACAGAAAATGAGCCATGGTCTGGCCTAGCTAAAAGCACTAAGAAAAGCTCACCGTAATCGTGTTCATCTACAGAGTGGTTTGGCTAGCCTGAAGGGATAGTGGTTTCTTATGTAAACTAAAAATTAGCAAGTAAGAGACTGAGAACCCTGTCACTTTAGTCTGGTTTCAAGCCTGCTTAAGTCAGATTTGAAGTCTCCACGTTCCTAAGAATGAACTTGAGACTGACAGTGGCAGAGTGTTTGAGGAAGAGGAGGAAGGGAAATGCTTGTGTTCATCGTGAAAAGGCACCTGGAAAGAATGTGAGGCTCCCAGTGGCCTCTGGACGCTAAGGCAGCCTGCAGGTGAGCAGAGGAAGCACCTCTTCTAGTCAAGAATTAACAGAGAAGTTAGAAGTCATACAGGAAGAAGCAAAATGGAATTGTGAGTGCAGCCACAGTGGACTTTGGTGGCAGGTGGGCTAAGAGAGGTACCAGGCATGGGGGGACACATCAGAATTCCCTATTGCCAACATGAGACATGGTAAGTGGCAAGACATCACATGAATTAGTGAGTACCTGGGTGAGATGCCAGAAGCAGAGTTGAGGAAGGTGTTAAGACTTCTGTCACTAAAAGTAAAAGCCTGCCTTGGAGGGACAGCACAGCAGGCTAAGTAGCTATGAGGTACTCCTTTCATTAGTGGATGGGGGATTGGCCACTTCTAGATAAGAAAAAGCCTTGCCAACAGGTACCAGTGGATGCCAGAGGGTTTCTGGCTGGTGGGCATCTGGATGAAAAGGTGCCTGAATGTGTTACATTTGCTCCAAAGCTTGAGGACTACTGTCCATCTTGTATCTGGCCCTGGTTCTGTACCCTGACAGGCTGCGTGGAGACAGTTTGACAGAAAATTTGTGCTAATGCTTTCAAAACCTTAAACACAGTTCACTGCACAGCCCCATGGTGTTGCAGTTTTCTCCTGCTTAGTTGTATGTGTGTGTATGCTACCTCCCACTTCACTGTTCCAGCATTTCTGGCAGAGAAGCTGTGAACTTCCATCTGTGATCTACACATCCCCTTTCCTCCATCTCTTGTCAGTACCTCTCTTAACATCATCATAAAGTTATATATAGAATTATTTCAGATGACACGAGTCTGTGATTATGTACCTCTGTATGTGGCATTTTACTCTTGATCTTTCTTCATATTGTTATTAGGCCATGCCACTTGGTTGCATCAATTGGTGTTTTAAGAGAACTATTTATAACATTTAAAAATAGCGTGTAAAATTGCTGTATAAGTGTTCTGTAGTGCATGGGCAGCTTAGTGTCTGAAGAAGAAAGTAGGCTTTTCCTTGTTTAATAAAATAGGCAGAAGTATGTTTTCCCCAAAACTAAGTAGCTTTTTTTCCCCCACATTCGCTCACAAAGTCTTGTTAGTGTTATTTATGTGTGTTCTCCTAATGTGCACTAACAGAAGGCTGGGCCGTGGTGGTGGGCAGCAGCAGTTTAATATTTCACAACTCTAAAAATACTAAAAAGATGCCTCGTAACATCACCAAGGACAATCGTGCTGTAAACCCAGGAGGTCGGAGGGATTTTATGGGGCCATTGTCCACCTGGGATTGTTGGTGCTGTAGGAACCTGGAGAAAGTGCTATGCCTTGGAGCAGCTAAACATTAAAGAGAAGCAACGTAGGGAAGAGGATGGTGCTGGATTTGCAGAGTGACATGCAAAGGCTTCATAGGGAGGGATGGGGAAAGTAAAGGAAGGAGAGGAAGGATCCAGGGAGCAGCTAAAGTAGCTGCTCACCAAAAGAGGATCATTTGTAAGAAAAAGGAAGGGAAGTAGCTGAACGAGGAGAACAAGGCTCTAGCTGGGGCCAAAGAGGTGGCCTGATGAAGAGGTTGCAGCAAACAGGTGATCATGGTGGCAGGTGATTAGGGACAAAGTGTCAATACAGTCTTAGAATGTCACTGCAGCTCCAGCAGCCGCATCTGCCAGCACTGGGATCTGATTGCCTCTTCCCAGGCCCCTCACCTCTTCATTGCCACCTCACTGATGGCTGCTAATTGCCTCCAAGAACCTACATTGAAAAGGGTCTCCTGAGGCAGAGAGAGGTGCCAGGTAGGAGAGACAGCCCCAGCCACATCTATTATTTCCCCTCCCATTTCAATATTCTTACATGACCCTGCAGGTGTTCCTACTGGTGCAGTCCCTGGCTGCTGTCCTGGAGCAATCTGGGCACTCTCACAGCTTTACCTTTCCAGGAACAAAGCCCTCTTGCATAACCGTGGTGTGCCCTCATTCTGTTAGGTCTCCTGCTGCCTTGGAGCTCTGCCTGATTAGAATTGGGTCCTTCAGGGACAGAGTCATTCCTGTCAGAGCTTTCACCCAGCAGTGCTGTGAGACCTGTGTAAGAATAATCTTTCTCATTTTCTGGAATCCCAACTCTGAAACAAGTTCTTAACAAAAATGAGCACAGCAGAGCACCTAAGGAGGCTCTGATAGAAGCTAAGGCTAGAGAAAATGAAGATAGCTGGGTAGGATTACTGCAATGCTATTGTTTTCTGGGTTCCATTTTAATTCATTCTTTTATGTGTCCTGAACACTTGTAGGTTTGACTTAAGCTCACTGCAAGTCTAGCTACAGCACAAGTACAGATTTAGGATGGTGAAGATGTATATTATTCATTCATTCCCTTGGTATAATCTGCCCACTCAGATATGCTCCTGTCAAATTAGAATATGAGGCTTATGTTGTCCCTTGTGCTTATCTAACACAAGGATAGGCCACTAGAAAATGCACTGATTTTGTGTGCTTCTGTCTTTAACATGTTTCTGGAGGGAATTCTGCTGTACCAAAGTCTGAATTTTCCTGCTATATGCATTTTTATATCACAGAAGTAAACAAAATTGCATTTCTGTACTCCTTCTAATTGCAACCCCCTCCAACTTTGTTGCTGAGATACATGGGTTTTTTCCTTACTTTACTGGATCTGTATTCTTTAACAAAGGAATCTGAACCAATAGTTCCAAAAGACTGTTTGTATGCTGAGATAAGAACAGTTCAATCAAAATTGTTTGATTTAACTTTTTAAAAATCTACTTTTCTTAAAGATAAGTTTGTTTAAATGTGATAATCTGCTTTTCTACTTCTGATTTTATGAGGTGTGAATCTGGAGTAGTAAAATCTAGAGATACCTAGTTGGTGTAAGAGAAAGGAAGAGGGGCAACAGTAAAATTTATAAAAGCCCAGGTGCAGGGCCAGGGTCTAGGTTACTTGGTCCTCTTTTCTCAGCACACTGGCTTTATCATGTAACTTGAGGCAGTTAGATCTGAGTGATTGTAGAGCCAGAACTCAGTGCCTTGGTCCTGAGCACAGACTGCTCCTGTCCTGTCTCAGAGTCACGTGCTGGTGGGGAGGACATATCAGTGGCATAGAGGAAGCTGAACAAGCTCTTCTCTGAGCTATTTCAGAATTTCAGCATCTCTCTCAGGACTGGAAAGATCTACAGTGTGTGTATCAATTTTACTTCTTAGACCTTTGGGTTATCACTTGGGCTGATATATCTTGGACTCTCTCACAGAAAAGCTCGGAGTGTTGTGTGTGCTCTGAGGGTCAGAGTACAGTGACATTTCGGCATTGTGTCATTTGATTTGTCTTGAACATCTGACTGGAGGGCATTTCTTCCAGTGAAGTTAGGTAGGATGGAACTGAAGTAGAATGAGACATCTCAGATCTGAAATTCCTTCTATTTAGGGGAAAACTCAGAATAAAATTTGTTTCAATATTTTCCCACTTTTTGTTCTGCTAGTTACAACTGTGTGAGTTCCATCAGATTGTTTCCATTTTGTTTTATACAACAGAACTATGGAAGCAGTATCTTTCCAAGCCACTTTAAAAATAAAGTAAGTTAATTTTATAATATTATTATTATTATTGATCAATTACTGTACTTTCAGTCATGAGCTTGCAACTATTTTCCCAGACAGATTTGCCCGATTTGATTTCCAGGTTTTTTTCTGAAAATGAAGTTCTTGAAGCTTTCATTTTTTTCTGACTGAGCTACTTGCAAACCACAGACAGATAGTACTAATGCTGAACCGATGTCTTTCAACAGAATGCTCTTTCTCCATTTTATTTTATGTGTGGTAAGCATATCAAAGCCAATGTTAGGGGTTACCTCATTTATATTATCTGTGGTATCTACAGATAGATAGGCCTACCTATATTGGCCTGTTGACAAGTGCATGTGAAAACCCACTGTGAAACTGTGGGAAGATGGAAAATACAAACTGTGTCTTGCCATAAGCAGGTTAATTTTTGTTGTATTTGAAGTCTTGGAAATTTACAGCAACACTTTTGGGTGAGGAAAAGGGAGATGTGCTCACTTAAGTTATCACACTTCCATAACAATAGCAACAAATATATCCCAGAAGACTGTAGACAAAACAAAGCACAAGGGTAGGACAGAGACTCTGAAGTAAACAGGGAATTTTCAAGAGGAATTTTTGGAAGGGCTCAGGCCCAACCTGGCTGCAGCAGTATGTCATCCTGCAGAGATCTCATTCTTATTTGTTCTGCCTGAGGAATACCTCATCTTATTTATCTGAAGATAAGAGAACGCAAGATAGAGATTCTCTCTCATGGGCAGAACCAAGTGGAGAAAGGGAGAAAATTAACCTGGCTTCTCTGCAGCTGGCATAAATCAGAGCTTGCAATCATTTTATAAAACCACAGGCTCATTTCAGTGGTATGCATATGACCCTTTAATATTATTCTATTGCTCCATGACTTCCAGGTGATCTGGCTAAGATGGTCAATGCTGAGGTTTTGGCAACATATATTTAATTTACACAGATGTGAGAAAGTTTCCAGAAGTGCACTGAGAATGAGGAACCAGTTGAAGAACCCTTCTAATAAACTGTTACTGATACTTAAATCTAATAGATTCTTTAAACACATTTCAGTCAAGAGGAGTCATGTAAATGAACCTTATAAAACATGCAAAAGTTGTGAAAATAGCAATAGCTTTGTCTTGTTGTGAGCATGGGTCAGACTGCCTTTAAGATGGCTTTCACCTTCAAGCCACTTAGAACAGAGATGTATTGGAACAAGCCCATGATTTCTGAATACCTTTCATTTAGAGAGGGACTTTGTTTGCCATTCTGCAATTCTGATTTAAAGTTGTACGATTTGGAATGATCCAGTACTCACTGTCCCAAGGAAAGTTAAGCACAGAAATTTCTTTAACAAGCCTCCCATCTGTTTTAAGTGTTAGACACTTAAACCCTAACTACACAATAAATTCATCTACTTTCTTTTTTTACAGCATCCACATTCAGAAAACTCTAAGAGTAATCAGTTACCTCCCTTCCCCTCTAGGACTATTTTTAAACACAACTAAAAACAATGTTCATTTGAGATTGATTTGTGAATTGATTCCTTCGTGTGATGGCCCAGTGGGATGGGAGAATACTGGATGGCAAGAGATTTCATGGGAGTGTAAGGCGAGATGTATGCATTCAGTCTCTTCTTGGGCTAAGAGGCAAGGAGGAAACTTGCTTTTGTGGGCTGTCTGCCTTAGCCAGCGACGTGTGGCGTGATCCATGTAAATGAACACCTACAAAGAGTGCTGCAGAATTCTGCTTAGCCTGTGTGGAGTCACAGAGCCAGAGGCTGAGTAGCTGTAACCACCCAAGGAGTTCAGTAATAATCCCTAAAGGCCATTACAGCTGAAATGCCTTATTGATGTTATGAAACAAAATCATAACAGTAAAAAGCTGGAGTCAGGCTGTGTATTTGGCTGAGTATACGGAGTGCAGCTGCCTCTTGGCAGTTTCATTTGTACCTGAATTACTAGAAGCCTATTCCTGCATCAGGAAATAAGCCAGACATTTTAAAAAGCTGAATGAAGGACTTATGTGTTTAAAGATCTCTGATAACCTTGCTGGGACTTTAGAGCCTGTAAGGAAATAGACATCTGCACAATGAAATGTATCTTTCAAGTTACATAGCAAAGTCAGTATATTTCTACTTTTTCCCCAGAAAGTGACTACTTGCCTCACATCATGTGGAAGGGGTGGGTTGAGTCCACACGTAAAACAAAAAGATGGTCAAGATCCATGCCCTAAAAGGTCTTGAATCCAGTAAAGCATTTTTATTAGGATGTACTACTTAGCATATGTTGTATTCTATTCAGCCTACCGTGCTTGTTAGAAATATCTATAAATATATGTTTTCTGATTTAAAATGAGCAAGAACAAAAGTTATAGCTTTAAATTATGGCATTCTTATTACATAGGAGTAGGAAGGTGATTTGCAACCCAACTTTTAATCTGGTTTAACAGTGCTTTATTTATGACTTTCATGGAGTGATACATTGAACTGTTTGGGTTATTGTTCTTTTCATAGGATAAAATCATCATCGTATAAACATTTGACTGCTTGGTCTGTTAATTCCCGAGTTAAAAAATAACAGGTAAGATGGATTTGATTTTTAAAAGCTTATTTGGAGGTAGCAGAAACCATTTGCTTGAATTCTATGTGTAGCTAAGCCAGCATTCATTACTGATGGCTGTGTCAAACACGATGTCATGTAATTAGAGCTGTAAAATGATTTCCATTTAAACCCTAATTCTGTGTTCATATATGGCAGCTCATTTCTGGAAAGTTTAGCCAAAATTCAACATGTCACCAAATGGCAATGCATGGAAAATATTGGCACGAGTGGCAACTCACATGCAGACTAAAGTAGTAGGAGAGAAAGAATACACTAAATTAAATACACAGTGGGTGGGTATTTATTTTCCTTTAACATTGGCACTTTGCTAGCACATCTGAATTAGGAGACTGCTTTCCCCTTAGTTTCAATGTGATCATTAGCATGAGCTTGGCTTATCCAAAGATCCAGAGGAGACGAAGAATGATTCCAATATGAAGCCTGAATTTTCTGTTTTTATACTCACTTTGGGGGGAAAACATCTTACTGGGGGCTTTTCCCTCTGCTTCCTTCCTTTTCTAACTTTGAGCTTTTCTGTATCCTTGACAGTCATCGCTTCTAATGGCAGTAAAGTCTTTGGAATTGTTTCTGTCACCTCACAGACGACTGTGAAATAAAGAAATGGCATTACAAACAATTATAGTTGTTCAGATAATGCAAGTTATTACACATTAGGAACCTTCAGGTAAATCAGAGAGCTCTGTAAGCACATTCTTTGCTTGGAAGAAGTGTTCAGGTTAGTTTTTAAACGATTGCAACAAATGAGTTGAGAAATTCCATCGTTAAGCTTCAATTTTTATTCTATTTTAATATTTTTATGTGTAAAATACTGGAAGCTATGTTTCCTCCCTGAAGCCCCCTCAATTCTACTAACAATGTTTTTAAAGAGTAGAAGATGTGTATCTGTAAGTGCGAAATTATTAACTAGTAATGCATTTTTGGGACACTGGATTATGTAACTAGTGAGGTTGGATGGGCTGGAGCCTGAAATATTGGCTGGAATCTGAAACAGCCTGTGCTGGGGATTGTCTCTCTCAAAACTCTTGAGGAAGAGGGTAATAATACCACCATCTGTATTGCTATGTGCTCTGCACAATTTGAGCTGTGATTTTTCAAGGCTATTGAACACCTTCAACCTCCTTTGAAATAACTGCTCACTTACAGAACATCTTAGAAAGTTTGTATTTGATTTTGGATTCCTTATCATTCAAAGGAGTGTTTGTGCTGCTATTTGGATGAGTTCCACTGCAGTGTCTGTTACATATATTCAGATATATATTTATATTGATGTTTCAGAGTTCCCTTAACCTTTGATATTTAGATCTGGGGATCTGGCTTGCATCCACATCTCAGAAAGCTACATCTCTTTACTACATCCACCAGCTAACCTTGTTTGCAGAAGCATAATTGTAAATTTCAGGATTCTTTGATTTATAATCCACAGCCAGCTACATGTTCCCATGAAAGTCATTATATTTAGATATTCAGAGAAAAACACAAACTCTGATTTACTTTTGCATCTGGAACATTTCAAAGTAATTAACACTGCTGTGTACAATACTGTCTTATTAGTTGCAATTCAGATCTCTATATACCATGGAGTTTAGAGGTCGTGCCATAAGGATACTACAGCAGTTCAGAGCAACTATTTCCAGAGTCCAGGATGGTGGTGGAGCTGAACAAACTTCTATTCATCTGAAACATTCCATATGTGTTGCTTCCAGATGTAAAGTTTAAAGACTAAATGAACTGTGCTATTAGCTTAAGTTCAGTTTAGAAATAGGGTAAGACTTTTTGCATTTAATTTTTTTTCCTTATATATCAAGTGTATTAGGCTTGATGCACAGAAAACTTGAAACCAAGATTTACTGGTGTTTTCAGATTTATGTAGATGGATAAAATTCAACCAAATACTCCACAGTTTTAAGGAGATAATGAAAGATGCTACATTTTTCCACTTCTGCTTCCAGCTGATCCTGAAAGTCTTGGCTGGTGGAACTTCTGTTGCTTCCCACAACTGGAGATCTCTTACTCGAAGAAAAAATAAACACATCTTGCAAGTCACTTAAAATGCAGAGCCCCCATCTTCTTCTGCTATTTTGAATTTCCTGGACAGACAAGAAATGTGAGGGGAAAAAGTTGGATGTAATGATCTGGCCAAGTCACCGCAGTTCCTTGTGTAAGATGTCTGTACCCCAGCTGTGCCTGTGACCCTGACAGAAATGCAGCTGCAAGAGTGGGGGCTGCCAGCCACTGGGAAATTATGAATCTTGAAGTGAAACCAGGTGGAAAGCAGTCTGTTAGAAAGCTTGGAATCTGCTGCCAAAAATTATGTAGACCACTCTGATCATCACGATTTTTAACAGCAATTAAATGAACAGCAAGGTTATAATAACACTCCTGCACTGTTTATGAGAAGAAGCATGAGGAACACCAGGTTAATGAGATAACAAGCAAAACTGTGATATTGTTATTGATGACTAAATTATGATAGACATTAATAAAATTTTAGCTTAAAAGGATAGTATTAGTGCAGTTTTGGAACAGAAGTTTTGGTAAATGTAAGAAATGAACAATGTTTTGTCCTGTTTTTTCTTTCTTTATTTAAGCTTTTGTGACACATTGTGAAATCACCTGGTATAAGTTTGCTTCCATTAGTACTTGGTGAGATCGACATGAGAACAGGGGGAATGTTTTTTATTAGAAAACAACACTGAGAAAAAAGGGTACTACACAACTCTGATTCCTTCTGGATGACTGACAGTCTGCCGTAATGCGTTGTTCTGTACTGAGCGAACATCTCAGCAAGACTTCCACCTCCCCTCTGTAAACCTGGTAGTTAAGCCAATTAAAAGTGCACAGAATCAGCTGTAACATGTGCTTCTAATGTATACCTTTAAATTGAATTAGTAGCCTTTGAGCCTTCTGGAGCAGCATGTACTTTGTTAATCAGGCACTGAGTAGCTATGGCCAATTTTGTTCCTTTTCTCATTCATGTCATTACAATCAGAAAAGTAAACTCTTTCCTTTTGAGCAACTCATGTGAGAAAGCTTTCAGATCTCATAGAATATGATTGCTAATTTCACTGCTACTTTTGCAGTGTGTTGTAACAATGCAGCGTCCAAGAGCCAGGATTGCTCAGAAATTATCAGAATAGCACAAGTACTAGCAGAGAAGAAACTTACACTCTGCAGATAAACAGTGGAAACTAGCCAGGGAGAATAGATGCCATTGCAAGGGCTGTAAAAATTTGAGTCAATGAATATTAGTGTCTGGATTAACTCAATTTTAAGAAAAATAATTTACATAGTTCTTTTCTGCATCTGCCACTTTGCAGGATTGGTATTTTTCATTTGCAGTAAGGCACTGTGAGCCATAGAGTAGTGAGGCGATGAAGCAGGAGAAACTGAGCTGAAATTTCTGAAATGGGCAAATATTTAAATTAGTAAAGGCAAAGACTTCAGCAGCATCCTCTGAAATATTGTGTATGTAGGGAAGTATTAGGCCAGTGGCAAATCTACTCCTGGGATGTGTAACATACTGCCAAACTCAGGAAATGAAAACATCCATCTAGTGTCAGTTGTTTCCTGGTCCTACTCCCTCTGTGGGTTTGTGTTCACGTATGAAAATACAGATCCTCATGTTGGTTGTGAACAAACATTAATTCATTGCTTTCAGCATGTTTCCACCAATTTTTCCCAAGTGAAATATTGACCTGGATTTAGTGGCGGTAGAAATATCAGTGATTTTTCCTCCATTCTCTTTCCCAAGAAATGTATTCTTACACCTGAAAAGCTGATAAGTCATTTGGAAAGACAAAATATAGGTCGTGCCGCCAGAACTTATTCGCTGCAACCTCTATTGTTGCTGTTTCCTGCTCAGTGGGAAAATGTGTGTAAATCCCCTGTGTAGATAAAGCCCAAGTGATCTCAGATCAGTAACACCCAGTATTGACAGTGTAGTCATATTTTCTTTACTGGGAGAGAAAGAAATCAAGGTCACCTCACAAAAAGGAGGTTTTGCTTTCCCTATGTATTTGTGAGGGGATTGTTTTTTTTGCTTTGTGAGTGAGGGGTTTTATTTTCAGTTAGTTGGTTGGTTGAGGTTGGTTTGTTTATTTATTTGGTAGGATTTTGGTTTTTTGTTTGTTTTTAAGACAGTTCTTGCCAATTGAAGGCCAATTAAAAACAAGGCAAACTGAGAATGACCTTATTCTTCAGCTGATGACAGAAATTGCCAGGCAGGGTTCCCAGTGATTCAGAGGCAGGGATGAATCTATTTGACATCCTAGAAACACTGCTTTTCTCTGGCAGAAGTTTGTATCACCCCTGTTGTTGCAAACAAAATAGGTCAGGGTCAAGAATTTGGCATTTTTCAGCAAAACTTTTTTTCCTCTGAGAATTTCCAGATAGATTCACTTTGAAGTGAGGGAGTCAAAAGGACTAAATTATCATCTTGTCAAAGCTACTTCTCTTCCAAATGCCTATTTAAAACACAGTGGCACAGATGCTCTCTGCCGTAACCAGAATGTTTCAGAGCAGGATGTTGTTTAAATTTCGCTTGTTCTCTCAATGTTCTTTCCCATAATAATGTCAGTCTTTTTGAAGAAACAAACAAATGAAATAAAAGCTGAAACAAGGTGGCTCTGTAAGCATATGCAGGGTAATTTGTTGTGTTCCATGCTCAACAAGAAAGCCTTTGAAAAGAAGCAGCTCATGGGAATGCTTGGAGATCAATCCCCTCCTCCTTCCTTCCCACATGCTCTGTCTTCCTGGGCTCACCTTTGAAAAGTGGTCAGCCAGTCTTTGGCAGGAGAGAGAACAGCAAGCACCTGGAAAGCCAAAGAAATTTAACCATTTCATTCTCAGGCTTGAAAACTCCTCAAGGCAACCTCAGAAGAGCTCTGTGCAACAGCAGCAGACCAGTTTCTGTTACTGGTGGGAGAACTGGGCTCAGGTAGACAGTCAGGGAATCATGTCCTCTTCAAATTAGAAAGGACGAAGGGAGAGAATAGTCACTCTGCTCTGTAGTGTGTACCTCCTTTCATGTTTAAGTTCATATTCCTTGGATATTTACGGGTCAAGTCACAAGCTACATCCAGTGCATTCCATTCTGCAGAGGCCTCTCTATAGATATGGGAGAAAAAAGAGGAAATATTCCTATTCCTCATCTGGTCTTTTTTTCCATTTTTATTTTGTCATATTTTTGGTTTTGTACTGTTGAGTGGTATACAGCTGACATAAGATTTAAAAGGAAAAAAAAAATCTCTCAGCATATGAATTTTTTGAAGGTGGTTTTCTGTCCACCTCTGTGTAAAACAGCATTTAAGTATTTATCACCTTCATAGCTTGGATACTTCATCTCCAAATATGAGTCATATTCACTTCCACACTATATCATACAAAGATAGAAGTGTTACCTCAAGGCCTAATTTAGGTCTTGAACTTCTATCAGACATCAGGCCAGCAGCCTTCCTGATCTGAGCAGTCCCATTTGCCAGCCACAGATAGGCCCCATTGTTGTCCTGTTTTTTGCTAAGCCTTCTGTTTTAACCTTGGAGTCAGAGAATTTTCACACAGTTTTATGTAAACAATAGCTGATGTTTATTTAACCGTCTTTTCTGTTCTTCATTCCTTTTGTGATAAGAGAAAGTTTGATGAGCATCCTTTTTCTCCAGTGGGATTGAGGAGGAAGTGACATGTTCTCCAATCCCTTGTGGAGTTGAGAATCTTATAAAACATGTCAAATGTAAATAAACTTTCTCTTTTCCCTTCTTTCTGCTGAACCTAGCAGGTGTGAGAGTGTCCTTTATTGTGCTTTCACCAGCACACCCCATCATCACCTGCCAGGCTGTGCACCAACGTTGTCAGTCCCAGTATCCAACTACATGAACCCCAGTGGGACAAAGCAGCACAGGGTACAGCAGGCTCTTGTATTTTCTGCACACCTCCAGGTGCAGCTGTCTGGCTTTGAGGGAGAGACCTCTCCTCCTGTGGCCTCTGTATAATAATGGCATAAATCCCATTATTAGCATTAAAAGTAGTAATGCTATAATATCATAACAATATAGGTCACCTTAGGGTGTGATGCAAACCTACTAAAGCATCAAAAGAGCTCTTAATACGGCCTGAAAGGTTGCAGAGAGGTGCTTTATGAAGCTTAAAAACCACTGCAAAGGGTGTGCAGTTTACAGATTCGCCAGTCTGATGTCTCTTCTGTTGACATCATGCTTCACACAAAGCAGTGGGCATCCTCCTGGTTTTTCTGACCTCCAGTCAGAAGCTCTCTCTTCTTGCTTGACCCCAGCTTTCTTTCATTTCCCAAGGGTTTAAACACATTACATTTTACTAATGTAAATGATGCTTGAATAAAAGAAACCATTCAGGTGGTTTTAATGTTGTGTGTGTTGTCCTTCAGTGTTCACAGCAAAGTGGATTTTGAATTCAGCTGAATGGGGGCATCCATTAATGTAAAAGCCTTGAAGCTCAAAATCATTTGGTAATATTAGGAGCAAGGAAGAGCAAAAGAAAAAAAGGAGATGCAATAGCATTTTCCACATAAGTGCAACCATACACTTGAAATGCATTTATTTTTGAATAATGTTCAGAAGTTCCAGAAAAGAGGTAGAATAAGACACGAGAAGCTGTTACCCATTTACCAAATGGAGACCTCATTTTGGCACATTTAGGAGCCATTGTTGCACCTGCATTTCCTTCACATTACATTTTTAGAAGATATTTTACTTGCAGTCCAAGGCATAGAAAATCAGGAGATGCTTTCATGTCTGTTCCATATTGCTTGACCAGGAGGTTGGTCCAGAAATACCACAGAGAAAATCTGTATTTGCTTTTCTACTTCATCTGCTTCCTCTGCTGTAACAGTTAATTTTAATTTTATTTTGGGGAAAGTCCTCATTTTCTTCAACTCTTACCACCTTACCCGATCCACGGGAATTAGAATTCCCATAAATAGTTATTTTTTCTAATTTTTTTTCTTCAGTTTTATTTCTGTTGATTGCAGGTGCTTTGCACCAAAGTTTATTTTTGCTGTTTTAGATACTTGGAGTGAAGTCAGCTACTTCAGTAGGTTTCTGATACACTGGTTTTACTTTAGTCAATATAATCAAAGACATGGAGATTTGGAACAGAATGGAAGGAGGTGCTTGCCAAGAGGGTGAACAGTGCTGAAGGTGCAAATACAATGGAAATCACAAGGTATTCACCCTGGAAAAGGCTTGGAAGCAAGAAGGAAAAGATAGGCCAGTCTTTTCCCATCTGAACTGTTAAATAAGCTTATTTGGAAAGATGTTCAGTAAAGGTCTTTCTCCCTCACAGCTCTGCTTTTTCTATTTCATGAGCCTGAAGCAAAATTGTAATCCTTTCAGAATGTCTCCTTTAGCACAGATGCCTACAGGAGGGAGGAGAAAGCCCAGTAGCATTTTCAGCGGGAGTTCTGGACTAGCACAATGTTTCTGCGAAGATGCTATTAACATCTGTTTGTCTGCTGTTCGTGGTTTAAGTCTCAGTGGGAGCTCATCTGCTGGGGGAAGGGTTTCAAGAAAGGTCAAGTGAGAAATATACTCTGCCCCACCCCAGGTTTTGAAGAGTTTGTTTTCACTGGGACTTCGTTGTTTTTCCTCGGGCTAAAGTACAAAGTCATCTGGACTGAAAAACACATGTCGCTCATTGTGAATAAAAGATGGGTTTTCCATGTGTGGGAAGCAGCACTGCCATTCACCTTTTCTCTCCTTCCAAACAGTAGAAATACTTGCAAAGAATCTCTCCCTGTACAGAAAAGTTAACCTGCACTGCTCTTCCTGCAGTCATCCACACACAGCCAATTATCTTTGCCTGTATTGGTGATTTCTCTGTTCTGGTGATTAATCATTTCCGCTGAGCTGTTGTGGGGCTTCCTCATTAAAAGAAGAGACAAATAGAGAAAGAAACTGTGGTTACAGGTTTAAACAGTACAAAGTTGGCCAAGGGCAACTTCAACTAGACCAGAACACTTCAAAATTTGAGATCTGAGGATTCTTTTGCCCAAGGTGTAAAGACTTTTCATAGATCCAGGGAAGGACAGAGTGGTATTTATTTTAATGTTATTATTTCTACACATTGGGCAGTTTCTGTTTGTTCTAAGGTGGCAGAAATGGAGCTAAGCACTACTGTTAATATTTGCACTTCAGCAGGTTTGATGGTGACCTTCCTCTCCCAGTTCACCCAAATAAAATTAAAAGATGTAAGGAAAAAAGTTGTAAGTTCTCGAAAAGGACTGTCTTCAAAAGTCATGCAGTAATGCTGTGGATGGATTTTAAAATAGGGCTTGTTAAATTTATGATCACTAATAACATTTGTAGTTACGGTATGCAAGCAAAGATAAGGCCACTCTAATTTCATGCTTCAGGAGCTGAGATGATTGCCCACGGGGGGTCAGGAAGGATATTTTCCCTCCATGCATATACAGCACTGCACACCTGCTTGGGACCCATCATCACCCCTCACATCCAAAGAACATGCCTAGCTTTAAGCACACGCCTAAGTGATAAGCTGAGCTGAGGCTGTCAAGGTTTCTTATTACCATGGGTAATGTTAAGTGTCCATGTAGCATTCTTCAGTTCCAAATGCTGTACAAATACTGAACCAAATTGTGCTAATTCTCACAGTAACTCCCTTCAGCTGAGTGTGGTATCTGCAGGATTGTCAATGACCTGTTGTGTGGCCTGGTCTGTTACCTGACATACTCTGTAAACTTCCCCAAAAGGACTACATATGTGAAACACAAGTAACTCAAGACACCTAAAATAATTTGAAGTACTCCACTAGAATTACTGGGTTTCTCTAATCTTAGGTTTGTGATCACTTTTGAATTTCTGAGGTAATGAATCACTGGTGATGAAAATATAGCTAACACATATATGATCTATTTGTTTACCATTTACCTATGTGAATGACAAACAACAAGAAAATTAAAAAGAGCATCCTCATCCAAAAAATGTAGTGAAAAAGCAGTGAAAAGGGGAGGAGAAACTAGCCTTTGATTTCAAGGATGTTGCATAGGTTTGTCAGGAATTGAATATAATGCCAGTTTTTTAAAGTACTTATAAGAGTGAATTACAGTACATCAACATTCTCACTCAACAGATGGGGAAAAAAAAGACAAAGCAATTAAGTGAATCAGTGAAAACCTTGAAGTATTTTAGAGAGATTGTGTCATTTGCCAAAAAAAGAACATAATGTTTAATTTATCTTAAATGGCTGGTCCAGGCTGTTCACTTGGAAAAAGAAAAGAAAGTAAACCAGTCATATATCTATTCATATATCTAATTATTTCATATGAGTATAGATATTGTCATATCTACTCATTTTATACAAAGAGGCTTCACTGTTGGCAGTAAATGTTTTGTAATATCAATTAAACTCATATAGTTATAAGGAGATATTTTAGCAATTTTAGTCCAGTTGGATTTGGGATAGATGTTATGAAATTTAGAAAGGTTGACATCCTAAATAAAAGTGATCCTTTGGCCAAGTATCTGCTGCCTCTGTTTCTCAGTAGCCCACACAGCTGGAGAAACACAGCATTTGCCTCCACATGTCAGTCAGTCTTTGGATGGAAAAAGCAGACATTTTGACATTGCATCCAGCAGAGAGATGCGCCTCACACAGGTCTTGTTTGATAGGAAGACACTTATTTCATGGTGGATTGCTTGATGTTAGCTTGCTGTAATTTTTTATCTCATTCATGTGCTCCTGTTGCTGTTCCCTTTGGTTCCTTCAAGGACCAAGACTACAGTTTAGCACTTCCTCAATCTGTTTATTTCAGTCTCATTAAAATCCAATGTTTACTTGTTTCAAAAGCTGAAGATTTGCACATTCGAGGCATTTGATTCAGATTGCCAAGCAAGCCAGATGCCACAGACAGAAACGCAACACATCTCTTCACTCTGTCCCTGAGCAACAGCAGGAGACGAACTTAGAAGACATTTGTGTGCCCTCAGCCCTTGATGAATTTCTGGATATATCATTTCCCTGTGCCATGTGATATAAACTAGATAATCCAGAAAATACAGCTGAGGCTGGCAAAAACAGTAACCTGAAAATTTCTCCTTCAGAACTGCACACAGTAGGAACCAGAGTGGTCCAAAACTATTTTTGGCTTTTCTGTTGAATTCTATTTTATCATGTAAATGATATGTGGTGGTCTAAGAGATGAGCTCATTTACACAAAGTTATGTATCAATGCACCATGGGCAAAGCAGCACACCAGCAGGGATATTTCGGCAAAGGTCAGAGTAGAGGGCCTGGTGAGTATAGCGGGGCTAACCCTACCTCTGCCTGCCTTTGTTAGAAAATGCCTACCTTCCCTCTGTATTTTCAGTCTCTGAGTCTTCAGTGAGAAGCTGGGAGATTGACAGGTCTCTGGCTGAGATAGAACCCATTGATAATTTCCTGTATGAGAACCACAGGTACCATGTTTTCAGTGTACTGGAGGCAACAACCCGGTATTAAACCATACAAAGAAATTAGTGAAACTAAAACTCAGTGTCCAGTTGATTCAGGCTGGTCCAATTTTGAGCAATTTTCTTAGCAAGCGGCAGTGTTTATCCTCTGTACCAGCCGTTCATTTATTCCCATTAGGACAACATGGGGTTTTGGAGCTAAAATGTAGTAATGTGACAGAAGCCAATTACCCACTGTATGCTTGGGTACATGGGTATCGGTGAATACATGACATCCATCTCAACAGTGATTCTGTCCACTGATAAACACCTAGGGAAAAAATTTACAAAAGGCCCATGAGGAATCCCTGTGTAATGAGACCTGTTTTAAAGTGATTTAATTGCCAATAGCCAACTGGGAGTGTAGGTTTTGGCGGTTTTAAATTATTCTTGTTATCAATTCTTGTTAGAATTTTTGCAGCTCTTTTTTTTATCTGTGACTTTCCATTTTATAGAGATTAATATCCAGCTTTTTTGTATTGCCTTATAGTTAAACATTTATAAACAATTGAAGATTTTGAACAAAGGAGAAAGCTTCATGCAGAATAAAAGTAGTTGCAGTGGGCTGGGAAAAATGGGTCTTAAAGCTTCAACTTAAAACGTGGTGGGAGTAGATGTCCCACATCTGTAATCGTGAGTCTAATTATGCCTTTGTTAGACATACTAAAATTGGATACTATGCCAAAATAGCAGGCTAGGCAGGGAAAAGAGTATGTATTTTATCTTTAGATTTGGCTGTATTAAAATCCAAGGGAAGTTCAAGAAATACCTGTCAAAAAGCTTTGTATTTAAAACTGTCAACAGTATTTATAACTTTTCCCATCCTTTACTCCATTTTTCTTTTTTTTTATTTTTTATCCTCCACTGACTTGGAATTAGTACCTCCTGATTTTAGGGTTTTGTCATTAGTTGTGCTTCTGAAACCTATGTGTTGGCAGTAGTGTGCCTCAAAATGCAGCATTCCAGAGGAAGCAAGCATTTATCCTCTATTACATCACATCATAACACAACGTAACACAGCTTGAATTGCACACTCCTAATCTATGCCCCAGGGGTGAAGTATGATTACCCAAATAAGCATAGAAAGAAAATAAGGACACTTCTGAAAATAAGAATTAACTGGCATCTTGGGAGAGAACTGCTTCTCCCGACATGCACTCCTCTTCAGCACAGAAGCAAGGAAAATAAAACACTGCTGGCTGCAGGTGTGATGTACTGTGCTCTGGATGTCACTGTAGCTGGGATATATGGAGTTATGCTGAGAGGGGCACAAAAGCCAGACAGAGATCGCTATTTTCAAAACTTTCTGTCTTGATATTGAACCCTGTCACTACTAATAAGCTTGTGCAAGAGTCAGGAGAAGAGTAGGATGTGCTGCTGCATAGTTTCACCCTATTCAAGGAGTAAGTATCCATTACATCTACACTGAATTCCTAATGTAAGGGTAGGAATGATGGTTCTAAGGTTTGGGATGAAAATTTGTGATTCTGGGGCTATGAGTTCAATTTTTTCCCCTGTCTCAATGCTGATGCTTGATTTTTGAGCAAGTTGCTCACATCATCAATTCCCATTTGTTCAAGGCAGGTAATAGTAGATTCCTGCTTCCCTTGAAAAAAATACTGTAGGACAGATGATGAGAAACAGGGGCTTTTAGAAACCAGAGGGATACGCAGAGGACTGAAATCTATTTGTGGAAGTCCTGAGAGGCTTTGGCCTTGAATTTCAGTTACCTGGTGCTGATAGCCTGGAATATTCCTGGGTTTTGTTTTTCTCTCTGCCTCAGACATGCTCCCAGAAGAGGTTCGGATCTAGGTTTTGCTGCACTAAGTCCTGCAGCGGCAGCAAAGGAGGAGGATTAATGCCAAGTTGCTGGGGGAGGGAGAGCTCATTTATGTGAGCTCCTGATAGACATCCTTATTGCTAAGAAGTTCTTCAGAGCATCTCAGCAGACACACAGTGTTTGTTTCAAGCCAGACTTGACTTGTTTGACATTGGGCTAGCAAGAGAATATGAAGCTGAGGACTATTTCTCTCTACAGTATGATCTGAGTGTTTCTTCAGCTGTTTTTTTGTTAAAAGTTGGTCCAGTGTTTCTTGAGTGCTTTTTTATCCCAAACGACAATGTTTCTCAGAGTCTCTGTGTATGCCTCCCACAAGTGACAGGCAGCTGGTTTTCAGGCAGCAGTCAGCAACCAGACAACCCCGAACATCACCACTCTTAGTGAGAAGACATTTGATCTGTCATTTGCTCAAGGACATGTAGAGGAAATCCCTGATGTTTTGAAGAGTGCCTTGGGAACATTCATCACCAAGGCTCAGAAGAAAATGCTTGATTGTACACAGAAGTAAATGGCAGTAAGGAAAATATGTCTTTCTCAAATTTTCCTGAGAAGTACTCAGATGAACATTAGTAGCAAGACCATTCTCTCAGAATAGCATGTCCTCCCCCTGACTTCCTGAACTGAATGAATCACAGGTAAATCCACCTAAAGGCTAAAAAATGTTAAGCCAACAGATTTTCCACAATTTTATTACTGCTGTCTGTAAAAAATGGATGAAAAATAGCCCTGCTAGAAAGAATGGCTTTGTAGGGAATGGTCATCAAACATCAACCATTACTCAGCTATAAGCATTTGCAAAACAGATAGCATGGAAAGGAGATTCTTGTTGGATAATCTTAAATAATCTGATTTTAAATGTCACTTGACTACAGTAATAATATGATTTATTTATTTATTTATTTATTAGAAAAATAAGGATGTCTCTTTAATGTTTTAGGTATGCCAGTAGGATTATTCATGAAATAAATAAAATTAAATTATGTGCCAGTAGTATTAAAATCCATTCCAGCTGTCCAGCTGGCCTTTTCTTGCCTTCATTGTCTAAGGTGCACACACTCTGTCCTCAGTAGAGAGCCCTCAGACTGCTCTTAGTTCAGAAACAAACTTCGTAAGGAGAAATATGAGCTTCTAGTGCACCAACAGGCACTATTAAGAGGAAAAAGAGGAAACAAAACCTGGCTTACACAGAAGGCAGGAAAATTTCATTATTTTCCATAATTTCTGTTTCAGACTTAGAGAAAGGCTGGAGTACCTGGAAGCTTATTTGGTTTAGTTAATTATATCAACTGTTTGGACCACATTCAGAAACTCACCAAATCCAGGCTATTTTGAAGAGCGTGTTAGAGTGTTTTTTGCAGGGAACTTCCTGTCAGTCATCCCTTCCTACCTGGAAAAAGAAAGGAGACTTCAGTTGTCATGTCCCTGACATGGGCTTGCTGGAGCCAAGTATTTCTTTAAGAGCTGTTATCATGTTGAGATTTTACAATACAAAAACTGCTGTAATTGCTGGTTGCGAAGGGACAAGGCAGTGCTCCAGAGAACACTGCTGGCAGGTGATGGCAAAACTTTAATATTGGTATTATATCATCCCCAGGAAAAACTGGAGTCTCAAGGCACCACAGAACTGTAGCAGGTATATCTGGTTTAGGTGCTTAAGCTAAGTAGATCAGAAGGTCAAAGTCGAGTGGCTCAGCTCCCTGCCCATTGCAGCTGGGTGTGTCAGATGAACGATCTGCAGCTCCCTCTTGGCAGCTGCCTGGCGACAGCAGGAAAGACTCAGCAGATGGGTGTCAGCCCTTCCTGGTGAGAGAGAAGGCAGAGAGGCACCCTGGTGGTGCCTGGCTGCTTGGGAGACATGCCACACAATTAGTCACGGAAATCAAGGTGCAGGAAATGCAGCCTCTCCTAAAACAAGTAATTAAGAACAAAAAAGCAGCAAATAAATAAAAGCAAATCACGGTGTATAGCTGGCTTTTGTGTAACTCAGTGGTAGTCAGAAAACTTACCAGGTGTACCAGGCTACAGTGGTTCAAATCCTTGTGTTCTGCTTGCCAGGAGACAACCCTAATACAAGGTGATAAACACGGCGGGCAGAAGGAGGGGGCTTGTCACTGGTTCATGCCAAAGGGCATTTCTGGCCTGTTGGAAGCAGATCACTCCTCTGTAGCCTTTCTCAATATTTTCCAGTAACATACTGCTTCTCCTTTGTTAGCCAAAATAAAGGCTCACGTGGACAGCAGCTTCAGTCACCTGAGAATGGTTCTGTCAGTGGGATTGATTCTGTGGCAGGTATAATGGATGTAGCTGAACTGTAATTTATTTGCAATTTATTTGGCTGGTAAACTTCCCATCTGTCATTCATTTATGTTTTGAAATGTAGACCTCAGATGCCATGCCCCCTTCCTTCTTTACTGTTTGAATCCCAGCTCTAGCCATTGTTCTCATGGTGAAATGTGTGAGCTGAACACCAGGAAGAAGCACCAGCACGGTTGTTAAGCACATGGTGGGCACCATACAGTGGGGAAAGGGTGAAGTCAGTCTTAAAAGGTACAACACAGGTGGGGAGGGCCAAGGAGGAATTTCTGTTACCTTACACTGCCTTTATTCTATATAACCACTTTATATAACCACTTTAACTTTAATGGATTTATTCCAGGTTTACATAGATGAAGGTAATACCAGGTTTAGGTGCAGCTAAGGGTGTCTGATTGTGTCCAGCTCTTACTCAAAAGGCATTGCAATGTTGAAAGCCCGGTCTTCAAATAAAGCCCATACATACCACCAAATCTAGCAATGAATTTTAAGAAGAAAAGAGCTACTTTAATGCTTTTGAGCTGGAAACTTTGGAGATGCCTCTGCTGTTTCGTTGTCTAGCATTTTCATTATTATGCTAGATAGTAAAGAGTTAGCTAGTAATAAAGAGATGTTGGAGGTTAAGTCTGTGATAGCTCTGAAATCAGAAACAATTGTGATGTATAATTAAGTTGAAAAGGCCACGAAGGAAGAGTTTCTAATTTTAACATAAAATACACAGCTTCAGTTATTTAAAAAAAAAAAAAAAAAACTTGGCAAATTTTACAAAAAGCAATTGACGAAACCACATAAAACTCATAACTAATATATATCAATTTTTTGAAGTCATAAAGATTGATTTTTTTTAAAGGACTACCTAAAAGACTGGTATACTTTACATTTTTTTCTGTGTTCCAAGAACTCTTTAACTTTTTAGTGCATGTAATTTTTTTTCCTAGTATTTACTCAGTGTGAGGAAGAGTAACACACTGAGTGCTACCTTTGTGTAATTGTAGCTTTAATCACTGATTGTCTCAACAGTTAAATCCATACTGACTAATACTAATGCAGATAATTCTCACAAATACATCAGAGCTGTGTGGATGAGTAAAGACATGCATGATGGGTTTACTTTGAGATTAGGGTTTAGGTCTTCTTTCACAAGAGAATAATGGAACTATTCACATGACATGTAAAATTTTCAGTGTGTACTGACAGTAAAAACACCAATGAAGCAAGACTATGATTGTTTTGAACCCCTTATTGTTGGAGGTTGGGAGGGAAAAGGTCTGACGTTTCAGTGCAGTATCTATCTATCTATCTCTGTATCTCTCTATCTATCTCTCTATCTATCTCTGTGTTAGAAATATGGTTTTAATTCTTATATTGCTTTAGAGTTTTTCAATACACCATAGGAGACATGAAAAGAAATAAATATTTTGTCGTTTTTCTAAAGTTTGGCTTCAGTTAGCTGCAATACGGTAGTAGAAACTGTAGTAATACGCTGTGCATCATTAAAAATACAGTAATCAGCACTTGCTGCTCTGGACTTGAAAAATTCTTTTCCCTTAAAATACAGTGACAAATTTAACTACTGTAGAGGTGAATATCGATTTAGTGATTAGGGAATTTTCAGTAATGGTGCCTGGTTTTAGAAGGTTTTGCAGAGCTTGTATCAGTTGTACACAGTTAATGTTCTATATCTGGTAACAGTACGTGCAGAATTCTCCTGGAAGAACAGAAGAGTGGCTGCATGAGCCAGATCAAAGTTCAGTCCAGCCCAGGATCCTGTCACTGTCAGCGATTAACTGGATATCTAGGAATAAAGAGAAAACTGGCACAAACCTGTTGTAGTAACTCCCTGGTATACATTCACACTTAACAGCTATCTCTAGGCCAGGCAGATCTATTTACTTCAGTACTGAATAGCACTTTTTGGATTTTCCTTCCATGAATTTGTCTAGCTGCTGTTTTGAAACCATGCGAACTTTTTTTTAGAATGCACAATATCCTGAGACAATTCTCCATGGATAAATATTCTGTTTGGGATTGGCTTCCCTGAACTTAAGCATGGTGTGCCAAATGGTTAACAACTCTGGATTTTACAACCCCTGCCACTGAGAAATAATTCAGTATTTTTTTTTTTGTTAAAGCCTAGCAATTATTTCTGAGCAAGTCCCAGTTAGCCTTCAGTTACCTGTGTAAGGTACTTAAGAAGTTTGATGTGAGATCTCCCAGAGGCAGATATATGAAAACATTATCAGTGCTTTAAGAAAGAACCAGACAGAACAATTTCTAACATGGATAATTGTGTTCCACTTGCTTACAGTTTGTTTTGTAACTTTTCATGCAGTGGTTTGAAGACTCCCTTGTTTAAATTTGTCTCAATCTAGAATAACTACTGTGCTGTTTCATAGGTGTAACAGAGTCCCTGTTCAACCCAGTATAATTTTAATTTCCTGAACTCATCTATAATTGTGTTCTTTTAAGCAGCCACCACGTTTCCTCATGATAATAGGTGTAGTGTGAGAAATACACAGCACTGAAAATAAAATATTATTATGCTTTTCAGGAAAATGATGCTCAGGCAACACTGGATTCTCAACATGGATGCAGTTGTGCAGTGAAACAGAGATTGCAGACTTGTCTAATGTTACCAGACACCATCATCTGAAGAGGACATAAATAACTCACTTTTTGGCTCAGGTGAAGTCTCTCAGTGGTGGCTTTACTACATCACTGAAACTGAAGCATTGAACAGCTAGTCCCAAGGTCCACGTCACTAGACAAGAGAGACTGTGTTGCTCCCTTTCCCCCTTTCTTCTTTTTTTTTTGCCTTCATGTTAAGATGGAAACATGTCTCCATTCAAGGTTCTCCATCAGTGTGGTGATGCTTTATTGACAGAGCATCAAAACAATATATTATTTTTCAGATCATACTGGCATTCCTGGTGTATAACCTGGTGTATAGCAAGAATGGAGAAAAAAACTAGTTCAATTAGCTCCTGGGTGACTTTAATCTTTGTGCCCAACAAGAACTGTGGGTGACAGATTAAAAGTTCAGTGCAGGAACTGATCATAACATTTCAGCATTTCAGCAATAACTTTTCTCCATGAGTTACTTTGTTCCTGAGCAATATCTCCACTCTATTAATTTAGAAAAAAAAACCCATTCTCTTTCTGTTGTTGCTGGATGCATCATCCACTTTAAATTCCTTGGTTATGCCTATGTCTTCTGATCAATGCAAAAGAAAGACTGGTCCTATTTATAGATGAATCTCTTCAGTCCAACACATGCATTATTCTAGGCTGATAGAAACCCAGTAGAAACTTCGCCCCTGCAGAGTCCCTCTTGTGTGCCATCAGTCAGCAGCTGTTCTAAATCTGCTGCTTCTTCTCTACGCATTTTTATTATTTTTCTTTCTGCAGTAAGCAGCAAGTTCAGAAGTACTGCATTTCAGCAAGCTGCTTAAAATCTGTACCCTAAATAGTCATAGGCATATATAAATATAATATATATGTGTATATATACATATAAAAATGCACAAAAATTGGAGTAGCCTCAGGAACAGTGTTATTTTCTGCCTGCTGAAGAGAAGGCATGGATGGGGATAGATTTGATGCCTGGTAGTTCTGGACATGGTACATTATTTCTCTTGACCATTCCATCTTTTTTTCCCATGTTTGCTTACCTGTCAGTCTTCATGTGCTGGAAGATCACTGGAGAAGTGCACTGTAATCAGTCTCACCAAAATGCAAACACTTATGCACTTAAATGCTTCTCCCAAGTGGTTGAAATCCACCAGTGTTGTTGAAAGACTCTGGAGGGCAACTGAGTCTCCTGCGGTCACAGATATTTGGTGCCAGCAGAGTAATGCAGTGTCTCAGGAACATGTTCTCCACTCCTGTCTCCTGTGGGTTTACAATTCAGCAATACTAATTGTTCAATTAACAATATAAATGAGCTGATGGCCTCTATTAGAACAGTTGGCAGAGTTCACATATTCATTATGTGTTTTAATCTCCTAATTAACCAAAGATTTCATTTTATTAAGGTATGGAAGTATTGCTTACTGACCATTTGCACCACTAATTACTACATGCAGAGAATAAATTTAGTCCTCCTAAAAATGTAAAAATTATATGTCTTTTTCCCCACATTGATTTGTCTAAGACAGCCTAAGATCACTATACAGAAAAGGAATAAGACTTCATTACTTAATTGCAGACGTGCTGGCTGATGTCAAGTGAGAAATACTAGAAGAATAAGTGGGAAAAAAAAATCAGAAGGGACATACTGGCTTTTATCACTCCTACAAATTCAGGTTGCTTTGTCCTTCAGCAGCTATCATATATTGTTTGCCATGTGACTTGCAGTTAATCAAAGAAGGTTTCCTCTGTATTTGGTGTGCCTGTGACTCTGGGAAAGTCTCTATCCCAAACAGAAGGACTTCTGCTGGGGAAGTTACCTGCCACAGACACTTAGTGGTGCACAGTAAGAGCTGGAAAGAGATGTAAAGAAAGAGGGGAATGGTAAAGAAAGGATATACTCTCAGGACAGAAAGAAACCACTTGAATCCTTTTACCCTTGCCTCTGTTTTCTACCTAAAAGGGAATGTGAGAGGGAAGTGAAAAGATGTGTAGAAATTGCTTATAAGCAAGTTTCCTGAGTCTATTCTCTAAGGTCCTGTCATGTTATTGGCAACAGAGAGAATAATCTACAACCTCAGAAAAACATGGTTACAGCGCTGAAGTTTTTTGTTGTTGTTGTTTTTCTTAAATTTGCAGTAATAACCATGACAGTATCAGTGTGGTCAAGGTATAATGAGAAGGGATATTTCTTCTTCTGTGTTATAAAATATTAATGTTTTTGAACTCTGTGCTAATAAATATAAATTAATAATACTGTAGAACCGACTGTCAGTCTAGCTTGTGTTCTGTCAAGATAAAGGGACTTCAAATGCCATTTTTGTCCCATCTGAGCATACTTGGGTGGGATCTTTACATTTAAATATTCAGGAGAGTCTGGGCTTTTTGAGTGCTGCAAAAACATATATTTTGCAACTTTAAATTCCTGGGCAATGGATTTTAAAAGCTACCTTGGGACTTCTGAATGCATTTCCTCAAGGGCAGTAGGGAAAGTCATGAGAATGAAAAATTGCCTAGATTCTGATGGAAATGAGAGTGCTTATTTCGCTTAGGACTTTGCATAATATTTGGTAAAGTGGCCTTGCAAAGGTTAATCTTCCTCCAAGAAAAAGGAGAGAGACATTGTCCTCCAACCCTTTCACCTAATATCTATTTAAAAGAGTAGTGATTTTCCATGAATTGCTTGTACTCAGTGGAAATAGTTTGCAGTAATGTTTCTGCAGTGGAAGCAGCACATACTGCCATTTGTATCCTCCTGTTGCTCCTGCCACCCTACCATCATCAGCTGCCTAGAAGACTGCAACCTTTCCTTTTGGATTTGGCCCTTAGTGCACTTACCTCTGCTTCTATCATTTTAATATTAAATATTAGCACTGTCCTTCAAAAAAGGGCTATAACTGTAGAGCATTCGGAAATCACAGCTAATGAGGAATGAAACTATTTATTATGGGAAATATTTTGCATGGGCAAATATGATCCCAGGGCTCTGGAAACTGTGGGCACTTCGAGTGAAATTGAAGTTGCTGGCTCTGAAATGAGACTTGATACATAGGAAAATTTCTCCTCTGGCCCATGCTGTAGAAGCTGTAATCCTTAAACTGGAGCTTTCTCATTGTGCGAGTGCAAACTGAAATTGCTGCCTGTCCTGGGATGAAAAGTTGCCTTTCTGTGGTGAATTTTCAGGCTGATTTAGAAGCCAGCTATTTGAAGAATATTTGGAGAAAGCTGAGAACAAACTTCTCACAGGAATCACGGAACAGGAAGTAGCATCTGTACATTGTTGCATTCCCACAGAAATTATTAGATGAATGGTGCTGGATTTTGTTTTATTGTATAAATTCATAGAATCATGGAATTCTTTAGGTTGGAAAAGGCCCTTAAGACCATTCATTCCAACTGTAAACATACCACTGCCAAACCCACCACCACACCCTGTCCCCTTGTGCCATACCTACACGGCTTTTAGAGACCACCAGCAACGGTGACACAAATGCTTCCCCTGCAGCCTGTTCCACTGCGTGACAGCTCTTTTGGTGAAGAAAGCTTTACTAATATCAAATCTAAACACACTCTGGTACAACTTGAGGCTGTTTCTTCTTGTCCTGTTGCTTGTTACCTGGGAGAAGAGACCAACCCTCACCAGGCTACCACCTCCTTTCAGGTAGTTGTAGAGAGAGATAAGGTCTCCCTGAGCCTTTTTTTGTCCTCCAGAATAAACATCCCCAGCTCTTTCAACTGCTTCTCACAAGAGTTGTGCTCCAGACCTTCCAGAAGCTCCACTGCCCTTCTCTGGACACACTCCAGCACTTCCATTTCTTTCTTGTAGAGAGAAGCCCAAACCAGAACAGTCTTCAAAGGTGCTATAGAAGCCTGGAGCCATAGATATTTATTTTTGTTATTTTAATTACAAATAAATTCTGTAGGCACTGCAGGACCTGTATTAACAGCAAGGGAAGTGATGAAACTGGACAAGGCTGCCTCTTAGCTACAAAATGACAGGTACAGGCCAACGAGATTTAGAGACACATTTCCACAGATTTCCAAGGTCTGTTTTTAAATGATCTCAGCATCAAGGCAAATACTCTTTCATTAAATATGCATTTTGATTTCTCCAGGGTGATAAATTGATATTACCTCAGCCTAGCTTAATCTTAATTATCTATGATTTCCTTCAACCCCCAGAAAAGGTCACATCATCCATCACCAGAGAAATGGGTTTCATATGTTGTGAAGGAAGTCCTGCAATGCACAGTGTCTCCTAGCAGGGTGCTTCCTCTGGGAAGTGGGCTCCAAGCACTGTGTTGAGAGCAGGGTAGCTCAGTACGGATGGAAAGTAGCATGGTGCAGAGAGAGCAGCATGTTGACTCAGCCTACTACGTGGGTAATATTTGTCAGAGCTGGGTTCCTTCGCTCTGCAAATAAGAAAGAAGCTCTCATAAGAGTGTCACAGAGGGATCTTTTAGGCAGAGCTGTCTGGATTTATGCTTATCAAAACACGTGGGCCCAGGGTTGGATTCCTGTGACTCAGGTGGTGGTGCATCTTACCTTGCAGCCCTGCCCTGAGGGAAGCTAAGAAAACCAACCTACATCAAGCTAGGGAGGATGAGATCCCAGTTGTTGTAATGGATTTAAACCATGATAGTGTGCCCCAGCCAAACCATCTTTAGTGCTGCATAAATTTACCCTGGTGGATCACAGCTATGTTGAACCAGGTGGCTCTGCTGAAGACCAGGGACCAGCTGACCCTTGGAGAGGTGCCTGATAACGGAGGGGAGAGGAGGAGACTCCGACTCCGACAGCATGCAAGCAGGACAGAAGACAGACTAGAGCAGCGCTACCCAGAAAACAAGCAGGACTGAAACAGCCTGAGGTAATAGCAGCCTCCTTTGTAGCCCGGGACTGAGAGTCGGGTCTCTTGTTTACCCACACCCAGTGCATTCATATCCTATCTTACTTTGCACGGAAGATTACCTTCTCTTTAAACAGAAACAATAGGTGATGTATATTACCAGCATTACTACCGTTCAGTACTAGTCCAGCTTCCTTGCACTGCCCACTGCATGTATTCAGCTACATACAAAAAGTCAAGATGGCAGCAGACAATGTTGCAAGAGTGATTAAGACAAGTGATAAAAACTGAAAGCTACTGACTTTGGTGAAGATCATCACTCTGGAAACATTTGGTACTTTCTGCAGTTCACCTCTTGGTCAGATGGTTGGAAAGTTCTTGCTGCATCTTATGTAAAGTGTATGCACAGGTATCGTCCTTGTCCTTCCCAAAATTTGTAACTGGATTATTAACAAATTATTTGCAAGGTGGAAAGCAGTGCAGTCACTCTGTGATTTCATCTATCCAACTAAGCAGAACTTAGACACAGTTCATAGCAACTAGTCTATAGTTCTTGTTGCTGATAATTAATATTCTTATAGCAAACGAACACTTCTTTTTTACTCCAAATGGATAAATATTTGGAAAAATAAAAATTTTCACTGAACAGTGGAACTAGTGCCCAGAGAATTTGTGGAGCCTCCCTCCTTGGAGATGCTCAAAACCCCTGAGCAACCAGCTCTCACTGATGCTGTATGAACAGGGGTACCTGGACTGGATGATTCCTAGAGACCTCGTCCAACCTCATTCCGTGGTTCTGTAGTCAAGTAAACATAGTATCTCTTAGTACAAGGGAATTTAGGCTTTTGAATTGCAAATTAATTGTTGGTATTTGCAGGCCTAAAGACTAGAATTTTGAACTCTAGCTTAATTTAAATTTGAAATACTGAGTCCAAGTCAAAAGAATACACAAGTATAAGGAACTGTCAACTTCACTCAGGAGAAGGACTGGCAAATATTTGAGAAGTGTGGTGGTGCGCATTCTTTCAGGCAGCTGTGTTAAAGTTGGTATGTTCCAGTTCTCCCCTTTTGTTAAAGTAAATGGTTTTTCCCAGTTTGTTCTGCTATCCTGCCCCTTATGCCAAATAAAGTCATTCCCCTCCCTTTATTCTAGCACCTTCCCTATCCATCACCCAAACCACTCCTTTTGCTCCAGATTGTTCNCTGCTGTTTCAGTGGAGGGGTTTTGCCCCCTGCTGCCTCCTGGCTCTGGGCTCAAGGCCAGGAAGTGGCCCCTGTCCTATGGTGGTCCCTGTGTGGAGCTAGCCGGGGAGTGACCGTTGTGGTCAGTGGCACTGGACTGCCGCAGAGAAGAGAGCTGAATCACTGCACACTCACATCAGTGGAAAACTGAAGTAACTGAGAGGGTGGATTCTGTTCTTCAGTGTCATATGATAAGCAAGTAAATTATTTATCACTTTTTTTAGGTAGAAAAAATCAATACCAAGAGTGTCAGGGGAAAAAAGTGCATTCTCAGGCTCTGTGCAGGGGTACTAGCTCTTCCTATTTCCACATTTCACTCTGTAATTACATGGACATGACAGAGTTAAGAGGTTTGCCATGCATGCTACTCTGATGAGAACAGATTGGTGCAACATATCTTTTTTCTCAGCAGATAAACATGATTTTTTTCCTGGCAGGTGGTTTTGCAATTGTATTTGGGCAGTCAGCTTTGCATATGGATGCCAGAACAGCTGCCACTCAAGAATATATTTATAGAAACTCTAAACTAATTAATTCCCTTAAACCTCCCAGTGGTTTTTAATGACATATCATGATAGTCTGTCCAGTGGGGATTACATCACTATTTTTCTGGAGCTAATTTGCTTATCTGTTTCCCTTTTTTCCTTCTATCTTTACTGTCTTGCCACCTGCTCCTAAAGCAAAGAGAACAAAACACTGTTCCTGAAGAGCAGTGTGTCAAACTCCTCTCTTCTGTGAGACTGCAGGGCCTTGCTCTGCCTGCCGGCAGCTCCCTGACTCTACCTGGAGATCCCAGCTCTGGGACCCCGGTGAGAGCTGAGCACAGAAAACTTTTTATGAAACAGTTTCAGAAGGCTCAGTGCTGGCAGCTCGCTTCCCCAGGCTTGACCAAGCTCCTTTGTGACTTCTCTCACAGCAGGGTCTTTGGTAGCCTCTCTCTCTCTGTATGGGTATGCCACAAGAGAGAGCTCAACCTGCTGCTCCTCCCTCAGCGAGAAGGGCAAATGTGCTGCAGCTCTGTTGCTTGTCTGCGTGGTACCTGTAGGAACTCAATACCTTTGAAACCACTGTAACCTTGGCAAATCTGGCAGAAATTGGCCACATTAGAGCTGTTATGAAGAGGTAAATCCACAAGCAAGAACATGACTGCATAATGTCCTTTCACGGACATAACATGTGCTGGGCTAAATCTGAGGAAGAGTTGAACTTTCTTCCAAAGATGAGAAAGTACTGTCCTCATCCTCTGCAATTTCTTCAGTTATCCAATAGGTCTATGGCTCCATGCCTGTATTGTTATTGTTCCTTCATCCCCTGGTCCAGTGTTCAAGAACGTATCTCATTCCTAGAAGGACAACAGCCTAACTCTGCCTACACGTGTTGTGAAATGAAGGGGCCCTCAAACTTTCTTTTTGAAGCTATTTAATATATGCAGTTTGATATAATTGTAACTTTAGTGGGCTAATGGGAGAATCAGCATCATCAACTCCTCAGCCTAGTGACGATAAACTTTCCCTAGGAATGAGAATATCTTGGATCTAGTCCCATTTCTTGTTTGTATGACTACAGAAGGGAATTTGCAAGTAGAGGGAGAAGGAAAAAGTGGGGAAGGTAAGCCCTTGAGTGTTACATGTGCTTTGAGTTATGTCACAAATGCAACTGTGCTTTTTTCTACCTATTTTAATTTCTATTTCTGGTCTTCTGACGCATACATACAACCAGATGCTAACTGCATCTGTAGGTAAACATTCATCCTGGATGAGACAATACATCTGACATAAGTAGAGCATCAGTTTAGTTCTTTAAGAACTTGGATTCACTGTCTTCCTCTGCTTCAGACTTTCTGCATACTTTTGCAATGCTACTGCTCAGGAGAAGTCTCCAGTTTCCTACAACAGCTGTAAAGATGGTGAGTAAGGACACAAAACCAGCCTGGATGGCTGCAATGGATACCTTGAAACGAGCTGCTGTAAGGGTTTTCTTCATGTTCTCTGTGGCTCATTTCCTGGCTTTAAAATGGGGGTAATGATTCACTGATGAATACATTACAGGCTGTGAGCTGCTCATACAGTCCAGCTACACTAGGTTTCTACCTTGCTTACATATCATGCTTGGGCACTGTAGAAGCAGTTTATACGAATTTTCTAGAACAGTATTGTTTGTGAGGTATTTGATTACTTGGAAAACACAACGAGTTAGGAAGATGTGGTGACTGAGCAGGTAGCAATCATATCAAGCCCTTTACTCACATAATAATGCAAAAATGTCTGAGACTTTATTCAGACATTGTTATATTATGTATGACTGGTGTAATTACATAATTATTTATTTCATGAATTATTTCATCAGATATATATTCAAACGATAAGATTTAACAAGCCTTAGTTTATGTGGTCCTATTAGATTCAGTATTTAATGGGAATGTACCAGTTTCATCTCATTTTCACAAAACAGCAAAGGCAGTTCATCATCTTAACAACAAAACCGATGTTGGTAACAATATATTTGAAACCAAAATGCACACAGAGTCACCTCTGGGTGAGAAAAAAGTATTTAACTGGATAACTAATACTGGTTATAGAATTTTCAGATGGCAAGGTCTGTTAGTGAGTAAATTAGGATTAAGATACTTGGCCTTATTTCTCAGTGCTATCTCAGATTTTCTACATGACTTTGGACAAGTGAGCTGAAGATTTCATGTTGTGTTGCTATGCAACTTAAACATTTCCTTACATCCCAATATGGTGATGGCACATGTATAATTCTTGACCACAGGAAGTAACTTCAAAGCCAAAAAGAGAAATCAGCAGAATGCTGATTTTTGCCCTCATGCCAAACTGGCTAACTCACTAGAGAATGAGAAACTGTTTATGAGGAACTGTTTACCCAGCTACAGAAACCCCATCAATCTAAACCCAGTGAACTTTTAAAGGAGAAGAATATCTTTACTTTAACCATCCTTTTTTCCTCAGGAGTTTCTGTGAGCAGTGATACTCGTCTGAGCAGTAGCACGGATCTGAAGCTCTTATTCTTAGCTGGCATTCATTTTCATGCTATCTGTGTTTGTATGTCTTGACTACCAAGAAAATTAAATTAAGAACATATTGTGATTGATTTACTTTCTGGTGTCACTCCTTACTGTTTGGAATAGTGCACATACATCTGTTCTGCAACATTAACAAGAGGGTATTTTCTCATATTTTTTCTAGTCCTCAATACTTGACTGTTCTATATAAACCCTGACTCAGCTGAGATACAAAATTTTCTTCCTGGATTAGGTACCCAGCAAGTTTTTTTCCACAGACTATGACATACTCCATTACTTTTGTTTCTCTCTTGTTCAGTAGATTAATTTTTCTTCCTCTGAATGTTAACTGAGAAATAAATTCTCATGTTAAATGTATTCATCCCGTTTACTGACGTTTCAAATAAATTTGTTGTCTGTATGCTTGCCATCAGTCCACATCATAAGGTAAGGCTAACTTGTGCTGATGATTGCTGAACTACTCTGTAGCTGCACACACAAAATAATATTGTTATTTCCACAATGTTCCATCATGCCTTGCATCTCTGGAGCAGAACTGCCAATATTTCTCAAAACAAGTTGAGTATTAGGAAGTTCATATCAAAGCCATGGTTGCAACTCTAGGCTGTTTGGGCTCATTAGAATCATCTCAGATCCTTCAAATTCTCTGGAATGATTTAGCAGAACAGCTTTCACTGAAAAAAATCCAGCTGGCTGAAGAAAAGCCACCAGGTGAGTTCAATCTGGATTTGTATTAGCCAGGTTTAAGTAACTTACATCAGGTTTATAGGTGTAAATCAATGTCTGTGCCTCCTGCTGAGTTTCAGCATTTGACTGAAAAATTTGAATTGGTGTTTTGGCCACCTAGGTTAGAGTGTGAGAAGGAAGCTTTTATGTAGGATACTTATTTGACAGCTGGATCCTCACGTGTAAGCATGTTTAAAGGCATTTTCATCTGAACTGACCGTAGATCATAGATCCTAGAATGCTTTGAGTTGGAAGGGACTTTAAAGATCATCTAATTCCAACCCCCCTCACTGTAGGCAGTGACACACACCACAGGGACACTCACCACCCTCACAGTAAAGGATTTCTTCCTATTATCCAGTCTAAACCTACCCTCTTTCAGTTTGAAGCCATTTCCTCTTGTCCTAATCCTCCCTGTAATGTCCCTGTAAAAAGACCCTTTCCATCTCTCTTGTAGGGCCCTTAAGGCGTCCCTGGAGCCTCTTCTCTTCTCTTCTCTTCTCTTCTCTTCTCTTCTCTTCTCTTCTCTTCTCTTCTCTTCTCTTCTCTTCTCTTCTCTTCTCTTCTCTTCTCTTCTCTTCTCTTCTCTTCTCTTCTCTTCTCTTCTCTTCTCTTCTCTTCTCTTCTCTTCTCTTCTCTTCTCTTCTCTTCTCTTCTCTTCTCTTCTCTTCTCTTCTCTTCTCTTCTCTTCTNCCTCTTCTCTGAGGAACCCAAACTCTCTCAACCTGTCTTCACAGGAGAGGTGCTGAAGCCCTTTGATCATCTTTGTGGTGTCCTGCAGACTCAACCCAACAGGTCCATCTCCTTCTTATGTTGGGGGCCCTACAGCTCAGTGCAGATCCTTCTCTGTCCCTTGTTCTCTCAGACAGGAAGATTTCAAGGGGGTTTTTTTGTTTGTTTGTTTGATTGGGGTTTTTTTATTTTTTTTGTGCCAGAGAATTTAATCAAATTTCTTGATCCTGATATTTACATGTAGATATGCATAAATATAACACAACATAGGCCTTTCTTGCTTTATTAGGAAAGCCTCTTCTATTGACTGTATAGGACGAATATTCTTGTGCAAGACAATGTCTTGACTGAGTAGCTCCATCTGACTCAGTAGCTGGAGCATTGCCCTGAATAACCCAGATAATTAGCTTCTGGCAGCATGCTCTGTCTACACCATACAACAGAGGTAGAACAGAACTGGGGAGGACATGCTAAAATTTTCACAGGCTAAGCCAGCACACTTAAAATGTTGACTGTAAGTAGAATTTTGAATGGTAGTTTTTAGCCAAATGGCTATATTTTAAATTTCTATGAAAGAACAAGTATCAGTTCAGCAATGTCACAAAAAAACCTTAGTTTTTACAAGTGCTTAAGCTAAGCATCAAGCCTGGGGAGTTTTTTAAACTTAAAATGGAATGTCATTGGCTGGGTTCTTCATTCCTGCTATACATTGTGCATAGTAGTTCTTAATATTAATGTGCTTCTTCCAGATATGGTTATATATTTGAACTATTTGTTGTAGAGTATGACAAGTAAAGATGCTGACTAAAATCTAAAATGCTACAGAGAAAATTAAAACCATCAAAATATTCATTAAGTGCCCTTTCAACTTGATGAGTTGCCAAGTGGAGCTAGCTGGCAAAATCATGACTAAACAATTTGTGTCAGAATTGTCTCACTTTCCGAAGGTGAAATTTATCCAGATAAGGTTTTGTTGCAGCAAATAGAATCTTCTTGCCAGTTTCTCTCTTCTCCTCAGCAGTCTGCCAAAAAAAGCCATCTAATTGCTGTTTCATTGGTGATCTCAGGTCTGTCGAAAAACCAATAGGTTATTTCACTTACGGATAGAAATTCAGGGCTCTGTTTCTTTTCCAGATGAGGCTTGCTTCTGAAGGCAAACAGATTTCAAAATATGAAAATTCTCTGAGAGAGAATGCTTCCTTTTTCCACATAGCTGTATTGCCAAAGTAACCTGGCCACAAAGAGTACTTCAAAGAGATTGGATGGCCCTGCTTATTTGAAATAAAAGCGCAATCAATAGGGATAGCCAAACATGAAGAATGAGAATGTATTGCTTTATGAAAAAGCAATATTTTTTTTGATAGACTGAGAAATGAATGTAAAATAAAAACCCTCAGGGTTGACTTAATGAAACCTCTTAATGCCTGTGAGATCATTAGACTCAGTTAAGTGCTTGACTGGCAGTTACACTTAGCCCTTAAGAGATGAACGGATCATGTTAACATACTGGACTACAAATACGGGTGAAGTTACCTCATATTGCTTCATGATGAACAGCTTAGCTACTACAGAGCTTCCAGAAAACAGAACAGGATTCAAAGACTCATTTTACTTCAAAAAGCTTGTTTCAGCAACCAGCAGAAAAAAATGCTGATGGAAAATCTGTGACTTGTGGGAAAGACACGGAATTGTGCAAAGCTTCCTACAGGGAGCAGGGCCCAAGGGAATCAGATTGCTCAGCTGTTTTGTTCTAGGCAGATCAGCACATGTATGTCTCATGATGCCTGGTGTGAAAACTGCAGCAATGTTTTTTCAAAGAAAAAAATCTCAAAACTTGGAAGAGATGTTACTGTATTTTCTGTCCCTATGATGAGGACACATCCAGATTTTGGGCTAAAATGGCATATTTGGTGAGAAACTTTATATAATTTTATTTTTTCGGCAGTCCCACCAACCAAAAAGTGTCTGAAATCTTCCTCTCTATCCAGGGTTGTTCTCTGACCTAAGAATTGACAGAGTCTGTCTTCGTCTATTACCATTTGGCCAGTGAGAGTGTCTCCTGACTGGTAACAAATGAGTCCTTGTCAGACACAAGCAGGCTAATAATTCCATTTCTTTGAAGTCTGTTTTAGAGAAGGCACTACGAAATCCAGAAAGAAAACAGCAATACTGCTGACAGTGCCTTGAATGAAAATTACATTAATGAACTTTGACTGTATTTCAAGGAACCAGTCACTGAAACTGCAAACTTACTTTGAGATTAAATGCTTGTGCCAAAAGCATAAGACTTTTTTTTTAACTGAATCTTTTGTTATCTGTCTCAGGAACGGCATAGCCATGTTAAAGATCTTTAAATAACCATTGAATACTTCTGTTCTACCAACAAAGTAATGTTGAATGTTTGATTGCCAAAAGCATTTAGATAATGAACACCCAATGATTCCCCCATAAAGGAATATGGGGGGAGAGAGATTCTCAGTTCTGAATTTCAAATCCTTCCATTTAAGTCACAGCAAGAAAAAGAGCATTCAAAAACTGCACATTGGAGATGACTTAGTTTATACATTTTGTATTGCTTTTATTTTGACTTAATGGGAATGCTGTTAAGGACAAAGTCTCAGTGGGATACGAGCTGCCTAAATGGATGCAGAGAACCTCTTAGGTGGGAGGGGGAGAGAAACGAGGTGGAAAGCAGGCAGGTGAGCAGGCAGGATCCTGGCTGGCACTCTGCTCCCCGAAAGAGCATGGAGTGTGTGCTGCCGATCGAAACTGCTTGCATCCGAGTGGAAGTTTTCTATTAAGCTCCAGGGGCACTGTAGCAGGCCTTGTGTTCAAAATTGTGACCAAATTATGGACCCAGTGCGTTCAGTCTGCTAACAGCAGTATGCTCTCATCAAAGAATAGCCACAAGAATGACTAAAGCACTCAAAAACATGCATTTTGGTCAGACTCCAGTGGGCACAATCTGTTTATCCTAACAAAGACAGGGCTACAGGGGGACTTAATCACAGTTTGTAGCTAACTACATGGGGAACAGCAATGTCATAATAAAGAGCTCATCAGCTTTGCACATGAATGCATAAGGAGAGCTGATGTCTAGAAATAGGATATATTTAGGCTAGAAATCAGGTACAGATATTTAGTGATGAGGTTATTTAACCCTTGGAAGAACTTACTATTACCAAAAAGTGTGGTGAATTTTTCATCCCTGCAGTTTATTTTTTAACGCAGGTCTAACATAATTCAGAGAACCTCTATTAGCTGGGCTATACAGGACATCAGGCTAATGAATAGGAATGTCCCTTCTACCAATACTATGTACAAATCTATTCTGGTGGAAGCACAGAGAATTCTGCCTCTGCAAAAATCAAGAAACACATTCAAGTACCTGAACATGGATTTTGGCTAGAGGTAGTTGGGAATTTTTCACTGAAATTATATTCCACTGTGAAGTGTAATTTCCAAGGCAGGAAAAAAGTAGGATAGCATTTTTTAGGTGGCATACTTTTCTGATGAAGAATTAAAATTAAAATTGCTATTTTATTTTATGTTAGTTGACCTGAATATGAGTATTGATTTTGTTTTGACAGTGATCTAAACTATTTTCCTTCAGATCAATATTAAATAAATATAATATAAAATAGCATTTTGCCATAGATAAATTTTACCTTTACAGAACTAACATTCTTTTTTAAGCTAAGTTTTTGGTTGAACACATAATCACTAATGCATTTTTTTGGAATCATATGATTCACCTTAGCTACTGCGTGCTGTTGATGGCTTTATTTTGGTCCTAATGCCTGCCTGTCAGCCTGCTGTGGAGACAGAAGGCAAAACTTGATTGAGAGAATAAGAAGGTGAAATTTAATGCTGAAATACAGCTCAGTAACCAAACCACTAATTTCTAGGAAATTCAGATGTTTACTGAATGTGTCAAAATGGGACCTCTTGACATTTCTGAATGCATTTCATTTCTTGGAGTTTGATCAATGTTCTTATTCTGCATCAGAATGAATCCAAGCTTTGCAGAGGTTTGACTCTGAATTTTGTCCAGTTTCTGTTTTCAGATTCATTTTTGAAACTTTGTCCTAGAAGAC
The DNA here is from genome assembly GCA_013397175.1 of Platysteira castanea. Classification (NCBI taxonomy): domain Eukaryota; kingdom Metazoa; phylum Chordata; class Aves; order Passeriformes; genus Platysteira; species Platysteira castanea. The sequence goes on from VYXC01002358.1 coordinate 79,186, forward strand.
TGAAGCTCATTGCAATACTAGGTCTGCTAGGGTTATACTTCTTTAGTAAAAAACAACTTTTCTGGATGGAAGAGATGCTGATTCTATATTAAGATATATAAAAGCTGAAGAAATAGGTGATCTTTGAATGCTGAGCTGCCATAAGCAAATCACATATGAAACAAAATTCTGAAATACCTTGTCTCACCTGCCTTTCAGTATTTCCCTTGGAAGAGAACACTCAGCTTTTAGTATTAACCATTTATACTCCAACTGAAAATTCAAACAATTTCATTTTAAATGCCTTCCTTCATTTTCCTTGAAAATATTCTAGGCACCTGCAGGCTTGGCAATCTCCCCAAGAATTAAGGCAGAGTTTATTGGGTTTTAGGGAACACAGAACACTAAGTGTTATTGGGTTTTCACACACTTCTGGAACTAGAGACTGGTACTAAAAATGTGAAGTGTGGAGACTCAGACAGCAGATAACAGAAAGATGAAGAGAGAGAGAAGAAAAGAGTTGTAGGATAACCATGTTGTGGCAACCAAGCCTCACACAGCTACTCGCTCACTCCCCACCCATGGGACTGGGGAGAGAACTAGAAGAGTAAAAGTGAGATAACTCATGGATTGAGATGAAGGTAGTTTAATAGGGAAAGCAAAAGCTGTGCACACAACAAAGAGAAACAAGGAATTAATTCCCGGCTTCCCACGGCAGGCAGGTGCTCAGCCATCCCCAGGAGAGCAGGGCCCCATCACAGGTAATGGTGAGCTGGGAAGACAAACACCATCACTCCAAGCCTCCCTCCCTTTCTCCTTCTTCACCCCAGGTTTTATACGGAGCACGATGTCACACGGTCTGGAATATCCCTGCGGTCAGCGGGGTCACCTGTCCCAGCTGTGTCTCCTCCCAGCTCCCGTTCACCCCCAGCCCTCTCCCCGGTGTGGCAGGACAAAAAGCAGAAAAGGCCCTGGCTCTGTGCGAGCCCTGCTCAGTAATAACCAAAACATCTCTGTGTTACCAACCCGGTGCTCAGCACAAATCCAAAACACAGCCCTGTACCAGCCACTGGGAAGAAAATTAACCCTGCCCCAGCCCAAACCAGCACACTCTGTTATAATATTACACCAAAGAATAGTGGTGATGGTGGAAGAGATGGCATAAGGAAAAGTCTTACTAGAATTAATTAAGAAAGAGAAAATGTGAGTTTTGAAATAAATTAACATATTTAATATGTTTCCTGGAGGAAAACATTACTTTTATTTTCTTTTATTAATCTTTTTTCCACTTTTTCCATTCATTGATGATTTCAACTAAATTTAAAATGAAGAATAATTTGAAAATTCTATTTTCAACTGCAGCACAAATCATACGACACTTTTATTTACTCTGTTGTTCTTAGAAGTGGATTTTGTAAGAACAGTTCTAATCTGAAGACAATTCTAAGATTTCAATTTTTTTTTCTTTTCACTTGATCGAAGTGACAGATTTTTAAATATTTTGTGAAGGAAAACAATCTGATTTTTTTTTTTAATTTTAAATTACCTTCATTATCATGAATAATTTAAATGTAAAATTAATGTTAAAGTCCCAATGTTTTGGGTATTTTTCAGTTTTAGGAAAGATCACTGATAGGGTGCATTTTGGAACGTTTTGAACTAGTTCTTGTTCAAAAGGTGTTTCTTTATATTCCCAAAGATTTAGTCAGTCTTTAATTCTGTTTCAAACCTTATTTTAAAAAGCCTGTTTTTAAGGTTCCAACAGAAAATGCACAGAATGCAAATGTAGAACAATTTAGTGTGGAGNAAATTCTAAGACTTCAATTTTTTTTTTCTCTTAACCTGATCAAAGTGACAGATTCTTAAATATTTTGTGAAGGAAAACAATCTGATTTTTTTTTTTAATTTTAAATTACCTTCATTATCATGAATAATTTAAATGTAAAATTAATGTTAAAGTCCCAATGTTTTGGGTATTTTTCAGTTTTAGGAAAGATCACTGATAGGGTGCATTTTGGAACGTTTTGAACTAGTTCTTGTTCAAAAGGTGTTTCTTTATATTCCCAAAGATTTAGTCAGTCTTTAATTCTGTTCCAAACCTTATTTTAAAAAGCCTGTTTTTAAGGTTCCAACAGAAAATGCACAGAATGCAAATGTAGAACAATTTAGTGTGGAGAAAAAGCATATCAATCAACTTACTTGACAGGTTACAATTTGCAATATGTCTGGTCATATCCTTAGTCTAATTTTTCCTAATATACTGTGGACTATTATATAGTGTCCTGTGGGTATTTGGTAGGCAACTCAGGTCACTACTTTTCATTCATTTAGGGTTATTTTTTTTTTGTGGTTGAACTATTGAAGTAAAGAATATTAATTATGAATTCCGCTGTTTCTTCTGCTTCTGAATCATTCATGAATTGGTCCTGATTTCTGTGAATGCCATTTTTATTTGTCAGTAGTCTCTGAATGTTTTCAATGAATAACTTACACCTTAAGAGTGTTTTTGAGGACTGCCTTGAGATTATTCATTATTGATGTTGAGCTATGAGAAATACGACATAGCTTAAGCAACTTGCCTGAAAGACCAGCATATTTTAATTACGGATAAAACAAACAAAACCTTCCCCCGAAGGAAAAAACAAAAAAAGCCACCAAAAAATTGAATCTAGTAAAATGCTTCAGTCCAATAGACTTATTTGCACAATGGTGAACAGAGTGTGCATCTGGTCTCAGAACATTTTCTGTGAGGAATTGGTAACTTCGTCACAAACAAAATCTCAGCTTATTGATCAAACAAATTGTTATAAATCATCTATCATGGTAAATTTTATTTAATGGGAGCATGTAAATATGTAAATATGATATTATAATTGTATTCATGCACCTTCGTTTGTATGATGGTGTTGATTTAACACTCCACTGAGGTCCCCTTTGGTGTTTATATTTGCTTGCTTCTGTTGATTTGAGCCTAATTATTCATTCAAATGTGCATTATTCAAACGATGGCCTATTGCTTTCATTTCTGCTTTACTTTCTTCCTCTATAGTTAATAGCACCATGACAGTTTTGCCAATGAAGAAGTTAGGCATGTTTAATTCTCCTGTGTCAGAATGCCACTTCCCTGGCCTCATCCTATCCCTCCAAATGCAAAACAAAAGCAGCAGCTGTTTAGATCCAAACTTTAATTTCTAAAATACAGGAAATAATGTGACTTGAGAAGTAATCTGCCCAGCAGAGAAGCGGTTGCGATTATTTCCTGTTAGCTGATTTCAAATGTTGAAACTATTAAAAAAACCCCAAATCCCACTTACAAGTTCATAAATAGCTCTAGTGTTGAAACCTGTTACATATGGTGTCTGCTTCAGGGTATTGCACAGCCTCCTGAGATGTGACCCCCTGATTTTTAAAAGCTCTGAATGCTCTAGCAGGTTCAGACTGCATGCTGTTATCTACCAAGCTCTGCCAAGATACAGACACAGAGAGAGCTTGTATCCAAGAACAAATCTTTGACTGTTGACACTAGAAAACAACTCTCCAAAAGATTAAAACATACCTAGGCACTTTCTAGACATGCAGAGCATTTGCTACATATCAGATGTTTTGAAAATGCCTTGAAGGATGATCTTTCTGTGATTTATTATTTATTGGAGAATTGTATTAGAAATAACCAATTATGGGAAATAAATAACTTTCAAATTATATGAAAAAAGGTTGTATTTTTTTGGTAAGGGCTGAATTACAGTGGGTATGGATTTTTCAAAAGTCCTGATCCTTTGCAGTTCCACCAGAAATCAATGAAAACTGCAGCTGTTCAGCACCTCTGTAAAATCAGACCCTTTAGGAATCAGAATAGGAATGGCAATTATGCTATCAAGGACAAAATTACTAGACCTATAAATTCTTTTGTTTCGCTGTTAGTCTCTAAAAAGTGACTTACAAAAAAAATGATGTCTTGGGGATTTCCATTTTTCCACAACTCAGTGACTATGTAGTTAACTTGTTCCTTTTCAAGGGAAGATCACATTTTATTATTACATTCAGCTGCTATACCAGACACCTGAAAATTAATCGGTCTTTTCACCTTTTTTTCTCACAGGTCCTGTCAATAGACATTTTGGGGGATCAGATTCTACCTCCTAGTTGTACTCGTTATCACTGTCCTGTTACAAGGGAAAAGAAATAAAGGGCTGTAAGTTAATGGCACAATAAACATGACAGTTTCATGCTTTGGTAAAAAAAAAAAAAATGAACATTATACTAAAGATGTAATCAAGGGTCATATTTGTAATGTATGTGGTGTAATTCTGCCATCCTCTCCAGGAGTGATGAGGTGATAGCTAAACTATTCAGTCTAATCCTGGGTGTTGTGGGTCACCAGGGATTTGGATCAGGAGAAGATAATCTAGTGAAAAGTGAAGAAAAACATTAATTGGAACATACTGAAGGAAATGGTTGCTGCACATTGGAGCAGCTGCCAGGAGAACCATACAGGTGGAGCCAATCCTACCTGGAGAGAGGGAATTTACCAGATCACCTTTTTGGGTCCCTTCCAGCCCTGTGTTCACTGATTTCATGCTTACTATGGAAAAGCCTCCCATGGATCTTTTTGGCTTGAACATAAATGTTGGAAAGGAGATTCAACAGAGGTAGGAGAGGTAAAATCTGTTCCTTATCTGAACCTGATTTCTCATCCACTCTTGCTGCCCTGAGCTTGCTGCCCTGAGCAAGAACATTTTCTCCTTTTGCTTCATTTTTTTCATGAGAAGTTTTTAAAGGTTCTGGGTATATCCTTGATCTGTTTATGATTCATTTTCTATTAAAAATAATATAGAAAGAATCACTAAATTTGGACAAGAGAACTTCACTGCTCTGAAGTACTAACAGCAGCTCTGTTCAGATGTTCCTGTTTCAAAACCAGTTCTGACAGAGATGTTCAGTGTTTACTCACTTGGAGACTGTGAAGGAAAACAATTGTGTGTGAAAACAGACTTTCTGGCAACAGTGCAAGATCCTTAGTAAAACAAAACAAAAGTGGGCTTCCTATCCCAGAAAGTTTCAGACTAGTTCCGATTCTGAACAGGGATGTAATGCTGAAGTTCTCAAAAATGTGTCTAAATTACTAACCTAGGCAGGGGAAAGGACCAGGTCAGCAGAATTTTGTCTCAATTTCCTAGGAACTCAGAAAACAGTATCCTTTTCACATCAAGCCTCCAAGTGTTTCAGTGTTTCAAAGCAGCCCTTTTGAACTAGAATACCTCAACAGTAAAAGTAATAATAAAGAAACAGCTTTTAGAAGTGAAGATCCTTATAGAAACTGGTCCTTTTCTTGCAAAGAGTTTCAGTTTTGATGAGCCAACAAAAAGTTTATTGAACTCTCTGACTTTGTACCTAATCCTGGAAACTTGTTTCAATAAAATAGTAGACTCTAACACAAGCTGATGTACGGGCGCCCTCTTGACAACGCATGGATTTGTCACCTCATTCATTTCAGTGGATGGCTTGCCAGAAGGATGTTGATTTCCAGATTTTTGTTGCAAATTACAGCTCTCCAATGTCAGCTTTAACCCTGCCTCTGTCCTTTTGTATTATCTCTCTTCTTTTTAATTAGGTGGTGCAATTTATTCCCCTTAAATCAGTGTGATGTGGTAAAAGGTCCATACTCGGTGCCAAAATGTTGTTAGTAGAATTGCATTTGATTCCCAGTAAATTGCGTTGTCCTTTCCTTGCCATGGTTCAGCCCATGATAGCTCAGACAACATCTTTGCTGACTTCATGCTTTGTTATGACAGCTTGTTTGTCCCTCCCAAGACAGATATCAACCTTTTTCTCATCCCTAGTTATTCCATGGCATTTTCGAATTTAGATGGCAGTTGTGTTAAGTACACACAGAACCTCTTTGTGCCATTATCAGAGAGACCTCTCCCTCTCTGTAATCATGCTTGTTTTATCAGGTTAATCGCCCTTGTCTCTGGGCTTGGCCTGCAATTCTTTGCATATTTGGTTCATCTCAGGGAGCATGCAAATATTACAGGAAATCGCATTCCCAACTAGCATTAATACAGAACATTATTTTACTGCCCTGTTTACAGGACATTGATATTTCTTATTGAATCAACTGATAAGAAGAAAGGGAACAGGAGAAAGAAAACATAATGTGTGCACATTCTTTCACCACAAAGACTGCATTAAGCAAAAAAATCCCAGCAACACATGGCTTAGAAATAGTATGGGGGTGTGACTCTGGGGATGGTCTATCTGTTTTGAGGAGGGCTATCCTGAAGAAGCTGGAATTGTTTATATGTTCTGCCCAAACTTGGAATTAGGATGGAATTCAAAAGCAGCAAGTACTCAACATGAAAGATAATAAATTTATGATTTTTTTCCCTGTATTTCCCATCTCATTGTATGACAGGTTGTGTTGTAGTATCATGTTGAATATAAAGGCAGTATCATTTAACACACAGTGACTTGGGAGGAGGGAGGAAATGGTGAACCATGTTGTGAGTCCTAAACAAAACCAGTTTTGTTACTCAGAATTGAAATAGATACCATGAAGTTACTAGAAGTAGTTTATTGAGTTAAAATATTTGTTAAAATACTTGTTGGATTTGGGCTTCACAGGTTGCTAGACTGGAAATGCACATAAAATTATTTACATGTAACCACTGTATTTCTGCCAGTTTTATTAGAAGATTGGATATAATACCTCTAATTACAAACTGAGACTGCTAAGAGAAAATCTTTTTGAGTTCCATTGTGATAGACATTGAGATAGTGAGACAAATGCAACTGTAGCCCATAAAATTTGTCAAAATAAATGGATAAACTCTTGCCAGTGGAAGTTATAATGCTGTTAAACAAATAAGATTAAATCTTGAAAGCAACTAACACGTATAAATGTGTCAATTCTGCAGTTCCAGTCAAAGTAAGGAAACTGGACTGAAACTATTGGAACAGTCTGAAAATGCATTTAGTGAATACTGAAGCTGCCTCTTATTTTAGACCTGTATGTGAATTGTTCTAAAATGGCCCATCTGGTACAATAATACGCCTCGTTTCATTGTTCAGCACCTTTCGTTCCTGTAATTGTTAGAACAGGACCAATCTAGACTGATGAGAGATAAGACAATCCATTATCTCAACCCCTGGAGCCTGGTAGGGACATTGCGTAGGCCTATCTGAAATAACTCCCAATCATTAGCCTTTATCAACTCCAGGAGAGACTTCCCAGAAAGCAAATCATTGTGGACTGAATCACCGATGCCTTCATTTAGCAGAAGAAAACCAGCTGTGCATACACCATGATGCGAAGATTCCTGGTTAACAGTGTGTGTTGAAGAAGATTGCATCCATGTTTTTTTAAACCTGTTCCCACAATTTGTGGCCAAGTGTTTATAAGAGGCACGTTGCTTTCTAAGATGTTTTCATTTTTTTTCCAGCCCAATAATCCGTTATCATGCAATGGAATGTGTTGGATTCCAATGTTATAAATAGCTGGGGAGAGGGCCAAATGCCCCAGTCTTATATTGATGTAACTCTTATCTAGAAAAGCACTTCCAGATTTAGCTCATAAGTGAGCAAGGACTGGGAAGCCAAAAGATTCATTTTTGAACAACCGTCTAATTGGTATAACTAGAATTGTGAAATTTTAGAAGTCTGAGGACAAATGGGGTATGAAACATTCTCTCCATACTTTCCTTCTCTGTTATTTACTCAAACCTAGGAGGTCTTAATGTGATAAAGCTCATGCTAATTTTTCATTGGAATTCCACCATGGACTAGCTTCAAATTAAGACCAAATACTGAGATTTTCAGGCATGTCAGATTTAAAGCCAATTGTTAAAAAAACCTGGCTGGATAGCCATAATTTCCCAGGCTCCAACAAGGAGCTCAAACATGTGCCTAATTGGAAAGACGCAAGTTGTGATGCTGATGGTGTTGGGAGTGGGCTTGCCTTCTGTCAATCCTCTACCAATTTTTGCAGACTTCATCCAGCATCCAGGCTGCTCTGGCAACTCTGGTTTTTAAACCTGGTTTAGATAACCCTCCAGACATTATTAGTTCAAAGAAGGTGCACATATTTTGGCTAGGAGCCCTTTAGGACTGATGTGTTTAGAAACATAAAACTGGATCGTTTGGAAATTGTCATATAAAAAAAAACCTGTGGGCATCTGAGATTTTAGGAGGCAAGCAGGTGCTTTGAGAGTGCCTTTTGAACTTGAGTTATAATGTAGGTAACTCCTGAGTTATATTGCTGGAAATGGCTCATATCAAGTATGTAACTGAATCAGACCCTATTTAACTGAAAAACTAAGTACAAAAGCATTAAGGGTTAATGTTACAGCAACTCAATTAATGATTCAAGACAATTATGCTTAGTTACAAACCATTATAAAGAAGATGTAAAACAGCTGTTATATGCAGGCACATATAATAGTGTTATTTAACATGTGACCCAGCGGCATATATTATCTAGTGCAGATGTTTGCAACTGAAATAAGCCCATAAAACTTGCCATCTCTTGGCACAACTGGTAGAATGTTATTTCTGCAAGAAAAATAAATTCTGCACAGACGTTTCATCCGTCACAGCCATGATCCATAAAACTGGAAAAGTTTTCTCTGAAAACCTGCCTGACTGAAAAGGAATGAGAACAAAGTGCATTTTTCACCTTTATCTTTTATTTCTAAATGTCTCTGAGATATTAACATATACAGGTGTTGGATTTCTTTCTATAGTAAGAGATCAAATACTGCCAGTTTTGTTGCAACTGTTTTTAAATAAAATTTCCTCTGCAAAATTATGTGACTATAAATACTAGAACTCTTTTCCCCACCTATGTGAACCAACTTGATGTACAATTACTGGGATGATATAAAAGGGAAATGATTAATTAAATTACTATTATGTTTTTCATTTGCTTCATATCTTCTCTCTGGCTGCCTCTTCCATAGTCCAACCTGTTGTGGAGTGGATCATAAAAGTGGCTGCATTTCTGAGGGGGTAGTGTTCTGCAGCCACCATTCCATCGGACTGCTACCAACCTCCTGACTGACAGGGGTCAGGTTGTATTCTGACTCTGTCAGTGGGCTTTTTCTGTACTATTGCATTTATTTTATTTTTCCTACTGAATTGTATTTCTGACTTGGAGTCTCTCACTGGTTTGATTTCAAAGTAGTACAGGGCTGAAACCCAAGTGGAGCAAGATCTTACAGTCACATTTCACTGCCAGCCTCCATAATTTCATCCAGGCCTGTTTTAGCTCCTCAGTCAGGAAAAAAAAATCAGGGGAGGATCTTGGGCTGGGAAGTGCCCTGGCTAAAGGCACAGGCTGGGGGTGCTCCCCTCTGGACAGCCCTGCTGCAAGTGGGAGAGGGCACCCGAAAGGGCCGCGGCCCAGGCAGGTGCCGGTTCTGGAGGTGCTGGGAGCGGCCAGGGAGGCAGCGCCAAACTCAGGCATCTGAAGGTCTCTTCCAGCCTGGATGAATCCGGGACACAGGGACTGCCCCCGGTCAGGTCC
>VYXC01002358.1:88742-176544 GCA_013397175.1 Platysteira castanea
GGCCAGGTGCAGCACCTGGCCCTTGGCCTTGTGAGACCTCATAAGGTTCTCGTGATCCCACTTCTCCAGCTTGCCCAGGTCCCTGTGCATGGCCAAACCCTGCCATGGTGCCCTGCCACGCTCAGCTCCCCATGCCCTGCAAACGTGCTGAGGGGGAGCTCGATCCCCTGCCTGTGGCACTGGGAACGCCACTAAAGAGCCCCAGGGCCAAGGCAGAGCCCAGAGGGACACCCCTCATCCCCAGCCTGCAGCTGCACAGGGAGCCAGTGCCCACAAGTCCCTGGCTGTGTCCATCTGGCCGATGGCTCGTGTCCTGAGTAGCCCACCCGCCAAAGCCACAGCTCTGGAGGGTGGGGCTCGGGCTGTCCAGTGGGACCAAAGCCTTGCAGGGGCCTGGGCACACCAAGGGCTGCAAGTGCCCAAGTCCGGGGCCTGCTTCATGCCCCTTCGAGTGGGCTCGGCCACTAAAGGGGCACTGGGGATGGCCCTATTTTACACAGGCTCGTGCTGTCAGGGCCCGTGATGATGCGGGACACGCTGGTGCCCAGAGATCCTTGTGACATCAGAGAGCCCCACCCTGAGGGTATATAAGGGGCGCAGAACTCTGCAGTGCCCAGTCCCATGAGAGCCACTCTCACAAGAGGAAGTAGCTCCTGCGATCCCTCTGTGCTACACCGCCTCAGAGATGGAGGAGGACAAAGCAAACCCCAACTCCTCCCAGCCACCCAGCCCCGTGCCCAGCTGCCCGCAAGAACAGGCCCTCAGCTGGCACTTGGTGGGGGCAGTGGGTGCCTCAATCTGGCCACAGTCAGCCACCGAGGAGAAGAAGGAGGGTGTTGTGGTTCCCCAGCCTAGCATCAGGCTGGGAAATTGATTGGGAAAGGCCTCTTTGCTGCAGTTTGTGTTATTACTTAATTGTTTACTCAGTTAAAAGAGTTATAAGTTGTATTCTGTACACCTGTTGTTATAGTTATTCTCCATTATGAGTTGTACTTCCCCTCTCGGTTGGACACTCCCCTTCCCCTGCCTCCCAGGCAGAGATTCCTTCCCCATCCCCGCCCTCTGGGCAGAGAACCCTTGCCAATCCCACCTTTTCCCCTGGAAACTTCCCTGTCCATCCACCCAGGACATGCCTATCCCTCTAGAATGTTCCCCTTTCTCTGATATATCACTGGACCCTACCTGGTTGCCCCGCTTCTCTTCTTCCCTGATTTGTTGTAACCCTACCCACCTTTCCCAGATCCACCCCTGTACTCCTTTCCCATTGGTCTTTGAGCTAGCCCTCCCCCTGTATAAGAATCCCTGCACACCCCAACTCCGGGTCCTACGTTCGCGGACTGCATAGAGGAATAAACTCTCTGTGCTGCACTCGAAGGATCCCTCCTGCCTCTTTACTCCCGCGCAGCACGCCTTGCGAGCGAGTGGTTTCTCTCCACGTACAATAGGACACTGCATTGTGCAGCATACTGTGACAGGCCACCAAGGGCGCCTGCAGAGGGACGCAGTGGGCCTTGGGCAAGCCACCACTCAGCGTCAGGAGGGCATCAAGAAGCCAGAGAGGAAGGCAAGTATGGATGACGAGCCGTCCCAGTGCAGAGACGTTCGTGCCTGAGAGCTTCGCCTGTGGGAAGAGGCAACAGGCCGTGAGTTGTCCCAGTGGGTACCAGCAATGCCAGTGCAGGAAGCGTCCCTGTGCGGAGCGTGGAGTCACCAAGGGCTGACCCAGTGGAGGATGGGTGTGAGCGTGCTGTAGGGAGATGAGGAACAGCAACAGTTCTACCAGTGGGAACAAAGAGTGCAAGTCCAGGAGCTGCTCCAAGGGGAAGAAGAGCTGAATGACCCAAAGCTGTCCCAGTGGGGCAAAGGAAGTGTCAGCAGCCAGGAGAACCAGCAGTATGCTCTGGCCCCAGTGAGGAGGTGCCATCAGCAGGGGCACAGAGCCCGGTCCCTGCTGCACACAGCCCCTGCTGCCCCCCTGGCCCGCTGGGAGTCCAGATGCTTCCTGAGCAGCAGGAGGAGGAAGAAGGGGGATCTCTCCTGGCAGACAAAGGGAACGAGGAGAGGACCTCAGCTGGACATGATAAAGACCGGGAATACCACACCCAGCTGCAGCTGTCCCAAGAGTGCCAAGGGGAGGCAGAGCCAGAGGTGGCCCGAGGAGAGGTCGGCAGCTCCCAAGACCACGCTGACGAGCCAGGGCTGTGCCACGCAGAACTCAACGAGTGGGAAGAGTACATCTACCAAGAGGTTTCCATAGAGAAGATGGCAGCGACAGAGACCTCGCACAGGACACCTGCGAATATGTGTGCTTCAGCTTCAGCTTCGGGGTCACGTCCTCGCTGCCCAAGGACGCCGCCGCCTGGCACGGAGTCAGCGTCCTCAAGCTGCGCGAAGAACGCAGGCACCAAAGCCTGGCAGCCCTTGTGGCAGACGGGGTCCTGGTGCCCGTCCCTCGGGAGGCCTGGGTTGAGGAGCCAGCACCGGAGCCGCTCTGTGCCTCGCTTCCCCCCTTGCAAGGCCAAGCCCCCGCGGGACACGGAGCTCCTCCAGCTCCCCAGCCCGCCAGGCAGCAGCCAGCTGCCCCCAGCAAACGGCCCGGCCGCCTCAGGCTGGTGCTGCAAGCGCTGCGGGCGCTGTTTCGCTGCCCCTGCCTGGCGCCACGCACACAGGAGTAGAGCCCGCGCCAGCCCAGGCCTGCAGACGGCGGCTGAGCCGGGGCCTGCGCGGGCCCCATGGAGCCGCACATGCGTCCTCGGCCCGGACGGGCCCTGTGCCAGGGGCATCTCCCCAGCGCCCAAAGGCACCGCTGTGGCCAGACCCAAACAGCACCCATGGGGCACACTCGGTGCCAGGACGCTCAGCAGGGAAGCCCAGAGAGTCATCAAGGCACCAAGAGACCCTGACGGTCACTCGGTGCTACGGGCAGCCTGGCAGCACCACCGTCACCCTGAAACCACGTCCCCAAGAGCCACAGCCGCACAACTCTTCAACACTTCAGAGACAGGGACTCCACCACCTTCCTGGGCAATGGCTTCCAATGCCTCACGCCTCTCTCAAGGAAAAACTGAATCTGAACCTCCCCTGGTGGCATCAAAGGCCATTTCCTCTCACCCTGAAAGGATGCCATGCTGCTCCTTTGGGATGATATCCATGAGGAATGGGCACAGAAAAGAGGTGTTGCTCCATGGACAGGACTGCGGGACTTTGACGCAACAAATGCAAGCTGAGTTTAAGAAGTAGTAGTAGTAGAAAAAAAAAATTAAAAAACCTCCTCACACAGGAGAAAAAAAAGAACAGGAATAGGAATAAGAAGATGATGATGATGAAGAAATAGCAGTAGTAAATAGGAGGAAGAAGAAAAAGGAACAGAATAGTAATAAAAATAGTAAGTTAAATAGGAATGAGAATAGGAAGAAGAAGAAGAAGAAGAAATAGTAGTAGTAAATAAGGAGAAAAGTTAAAATAGGAATAAAAAGATAAAGAAGAAGAAGAAATAGTATTAGCAAAATAGAAGAAAAGTTAAAATAGGAGTAAGAAGAATAAGAGTAGGTAGAAGAAATGGTAGTAAGTAAGAAGAAAAATTGCAGTAGGAATAAGAAGAATAGTTGTAGGAAGAAGAAGACGACTTAGATTAAGAAGAAGAAATAGGAAATAGGAAGAAGATTAAATTAAAATACACATCCACACATCCTCTAGAACCCCAGAACGCAGGGAAGGACCTCAAAAGGCATCGACTTCCAACTGATCATCTTCTGAGCTCTCTCTCTCTGAGATCTCTCTCCCTGCCATTTCTCCTTCAATAAAATCCATGTCCAGTAAAATCCCTTAGGTGTCCTCATATATTCTCACTTGCACCTCCAACTGGGGCACAGGCGTCTCTCCCTCATGGCATCCTAACCCATGGGCAAGGTCCCTTCCAGCCACAAGCATTCCGGGATTGTGTCAGGGACTGCCTTCCCTTTCCTTCTTCCCTCTGCTCCCACCTGCAGAATGTGCAGCAAAGAAGCCTTTGCTGTCTGCTCTGGGAGCCCACCCAGCTGCTAGACCTTGGCACCTGCCCCTGAGCAGCTCCCTTGGGAGGCACAGCAGGACCAGCACCCTGGAAGCCTTGGCAATTGCCCTCTGGCATCCATGGCACACACTGCAATGGGCTGCAATTCCAGCTTCCAGCAAGGAAAACATGTTCCTGGCCTTCAAGGCAAAGCTCTGCAGGGGCCTGTCCTAGGTTACAATGTAAGATGTGCCCAAAAGGATGTATTCTAGCATCATCTTCATAAGCTCTTAAAAATCGATGGGGCAGTGTTCCCCATCTCCTTCAGGACTCCTCCCCGATCAACTCCGGGGCTATCTCCTGTTAGTGGGCCAGCTGCTGAAACCAGGTGGGGTAGTGTTTCCTGTCTCTCCCATGACCCATCCTCCCTCCTAGGGGAATCTGATCCAGGCTACCCGCTGCTCAGCAACTCTGCTGTCATCATCGGGGGAGCATGAGCCCTGCTGCTGAAAGATGACAGAGACCTTTGCCAGGGCATCTTCCCAGTGGATTGTGTTGGCATTTCAGAGATTTTCTACTGAAATACACTTGTGACTCAACCCCTCCTCTTTTGAGAAAAAGGATGAAAAAATACAAACTCCGGAGTGTGGCTTCTACTGGTTATGACCATTGTTGCGTATCTTCTCAACTCGTAACATAGATCTGAATTTTTCTCTGGATTTTTTTTCAGGCACTGGAAGGATATTTCCAACAGCATGCAGACTCCCATGGGAAGAAAATAAAAGACACTATGGTGTGTGAAGGAGAGCCATGAGAAGCTTAAATCTACTCTCAGTGAGGACACACAGATCCTGTAGGTCATTTCTTTTTGCTTCTGCTCCTTCTTTCTTTTTTAGGGTTTTTTTGCTGGGGAATATGACTTTTTTGATACCAGCGTTTATTTTCTTTTTGGTGTTTCCCATTACTCCACTTTTCCATTCCCAACCCGTTTTGTTGTTAAATGATTAAATGATTATCAAATGGGCAAAGGATTTTTCTGCACTTTTGTTGCCATGGTGACTGGATATGAGGGCCAGAGAAGGAATGGAATTTGAGCATCAGAAATAAAATTGAATCAAACTACTTTTGCTATTAGAGAACTTTGCCCACAACTCACTTTTCGCCAATGAAGTTATTTTTATGCAAAGGAATACAAACTCAGTTGTGGAAAAAAGGGGAGGAAAAGAAAACTTTTATCTTCTTCACTTCATCTTTTTACTAAAGAATTTTTAATTTTTTTTTTTTTTAAGATACCACTTTGGGACTGTGTTGATAGCCAGTTTTTATTTATCAGATTCTTGTGACCCTTTTCATTTTGTGTTTGGAAGGGGCTTTCTTGCAGCACTCACAGACTTCTGTATTGTACTGGTGAATCCAACCTCAGGGTCCTGGGCTGTGACTTCTGCAAATTAGACCCATGGCTTCATAAGCAGCAGTGTTTTCTCTCCTAGAAGAGGGGGTATGGAGAAGGAGGAGTCAGAAAAGAAACACTGTGAAAAGTGATTCACTGCCCCGTATTACTCTCTGTAGTGCTTTTTTCCCCCCACCTTGTTTCCAATTATGTCTACTTTGGAGATGGGAAAAGCAGCCATGGGGTGGTTTTTTGGTTTTTTTTTATCTTCTATCAGATCTGATGTGAGATACTGCTCCACCTCAGGAAAGTTTTGATTTAAGCTACAGAAGTCTTTGAACCACAAAAAGACTCAGAGCCAACAGAGAACTCAGTTCTTGAACTCCTCAGCCCTGAAAGACCTTTATTCCATTTTAGAGGTGTACTTACTGTCACTGTCCTCACAGACTACACAGAATTAAATCTCATGCCCAGATATCTCCACACCCTCTTCCCAGGTCAGATTTCTATACCTAGAAAAGAGTCAAGGCTTCAGCACAGGTAGGTTTGCAGGGCTCTGGGAAGGTGTATCAATTCCAGTTTGGAGGTTCAATATCTCCATTGGTAGGTGCACAACTTTCTGCCAGGTGGCTAGGAGAAAGATAACAACACTGCAGAACAACTTGCTCATTCTTCTAAGTAATCCTCCTTGTTAATACTGATGGGAATTCAGGACTGGACAATTATTTACCCATTCACTTAGTGTGGGTGATGTCTTCATCAGGCATGCAGTGTTGGAAATGAACAGTTGTGATGGGAGCTAAATTAACTGCTTACTCTTTCCAGCATGACGAATGGACATGTTGAATAACACCCAAGGGAATGTGATGCTTTTTAAGGTTAGAACCAGGCGGTTAATGTGATTTTTGGATTCTCTAATGGACAGGAGTGAGGGATCATAGTATTTCTCTTTCCATGGAAACCTTTTTTTCTTTCTGCAGTCCTGATTCTCTAACTGACCAAATACTGAAAAATTTTGAAGTTCAGGCATGAGTAATAAGACGTGTTACTGTTACAGGTCATTAAGTCATCCAAACTTGTTTGAAAATTACCAAACTCTGCCCTGCTACAATATTGAACTCCAGGCAGTAGGCATTATTTACCTGTCTCAGAGAAACATTCTCAAACTGCTCTTCTTGGGCAGCTGTCTCATTCTAAGAGGCAGTGATTCCCCTTTTTGCATGTCAGGCTGTGAAAGCAAATCCTGTCTGGGTGGGTCCTCTAACCTGAGCCTTTCCTGACCAGTTTTTCATTTCCTGGGCTGAACTTGTAGGTTTTTCATTCTAACATCCAGGGCAGAGGGTTTATATCTTAGCAGGACATGACTTCAGCTGGTGCTTTGCTTTGTATCTTCCAATAGTGATTTATTTCCATTTTCTCTGTGAGTCATGCTCTTGGCTTGCTGGGATAGTTTTAGCTAGATTCATCAGAAGCTTAGGTTTTACTTTTTTTTTTTCCTTGCTAGGTAAAGTGAAAGACAAAAATAATTGCCTCCTGTCTTGAATTTAAACCTAAAAGCCTCAGCGGGCATTGTTTTGGTTAACGTGGTGTGCCTAAAATATGGGTGAGTTTATGTTCAATTCTGTATGCACTTTTTCCACATCACTGGTTCCTCATTGCTTCAATATTAATATCAACTGTCATGTAAGAGACCAAAAAGCATTTTTAATGTATTCTGGTGAGGTCTTTTTGTGGCTGCATTGAGCTTTGAAATAGGTACTCTCTTACTTCTGGAAGAAACGAGCAGTCTTATAAAACAGCAAAGTAAGAAGCAAATAGGCACAAGTGCTGTAGTCATCTCCTTCACGTACTTGGGAATTTACTTTATTCTGGGTATTGCTGTTTGAAACACAATAGTATTTTCTTGCCTACAGTTTCCTTTTGTTGTTTTCATGGGTTTACACTGATCCATGCAAAGTCTGACTGACTTTATACAGAATCATAGAAATGAAGAGTTGTTGTATAACACTCTGATCTGCTGCAGTGACTGGGTTGAAATGATGATATTTTAGAATGCAATAGTTGCACTTGAAAATGTGGTTTTGTTGAAGGCTGTCAGAGCCTGAGCGTACAAACGGCTGTCTGATGCTCAGTCTGGTCCAATTTCGGTTAGCTCAGGTAAATATGTGCCTCCTTTAAAACAGACTCTGCCTGGTGGATGCTGAAGGTCATCTGTCTGAGCTGCGCAGAATTTCTAAAATTCTTCAAAACCATGGAGCCCATCATGTAGGAATTACCTGTCCATCTGTGTAACAGTCACTAGCAGAGTGGTGACTTTAATCATTGGCAACAGGGACAGAAAGCTCTCCTTTTCCTCTGCCTTTCACTGAAGAATCGTCTTGAGCTGGAGTTTGCTAAAGAAATTCAGAACTAAAAGCATGTTGCCACAGGGCTTGACACACTAGATTTCAAAGAGCCCCATTGCTGTACATCTTTATTGCCTTTCTTTTCGCAGGTCAAGTCAGCTACAGAACACTGCCTGAAGTGACAGTGATGAATTATGTAGAATTGCTGTTAGTGTGAAATGGAGTGGCTATAATGTAATATGTGAGCATCTTAAAAACATGAACCAATTCACCAATGACATGTGGTGATGAACACATGGAATTAAAGTAAATAGAATCGTGTGGAAGCAATCAATGATTTGCAACAATAAAACTTTGTGATGTGAGCCCTTGTATTGTCTATTGACTCAGCCCCTGGATAATTACCCTGTCTTACCTGCCGCTCAAAAGCCTTGGGTCTGTTGATCTTTCTTCTGCTGCTGTAAGCCCTATGCATGCCAGACCAGAGTATTTATACTTGGCATGCAGCTATCCTCATAATTACCATGTCATCTGATCCTTAGACAAAGCCAAATTTTCACCTACTAAATGCCTCTCTTACTCTCTAAAGACACAAGTTAGTAGGAGCAGTTACCATGTTCCAGGGTAAGAACAGGTTTTCAGATTTTTCAGGAACTTGCTAAATGGTGCCTAGAGCAATGCTGCTTTTATCTTTGAATGGATTGATGATAAGGTGGATAAACTGCAAATAGTGCTGAGGCCTGAGAACAGTCTCTTGCTTGAGAACAGCTTGGAAGCCTTGATGATTTTTCCAGCCAACAGTTCTCAATCCATGTCTTTGGAGTTGTTTTTTGTAGGGGTTTTTGTTGTTTTTTTTTAATCCAAACACTAAAGAGACTAGGACATGTGATACCCCTTATCTATTATCTTTTCTGTGACACTCTCTGGTGTTTCCAAGGAAGGAGGCAAAAGATATATGTTCAATTATTTGTGGATATTGCTTATATTTGCTTTCATATCCTTCTCCCTACCCCAAATGTCAGCTATGTATGGAGTTCTGAATATCTTCTTCCTTTATAATGTTTCACAATTCTATGAATTAGGAGTTAGAAATATTATTGCATTGTCTTCTGACATAACTCTGGTTTGGGCAGAAAGAATCATTGGTACTGGAGATGAAGGAAGAGTACTTTGAATAAATGAAGAGTAAAGATTGAAATATTTTTGTGAGAACATTTTGAAGCAATATTCATTCTTCTTTCCTTCTTTTCAGTTCCCCAATTTCTTTTTCTATGATTCTCATCCTGCTTCAAATGCCATCCTTCTTTCTTTTATTCAGTTCTTTCATGTCTAAACTTTCCTAATTTTTCTCGGTTATTTATCAGGTGGTATTGGAGTTTACATGCTTTGCAACACCTGCCCTGTGCAGACTGGAGACTGGCAGTGCGACAGAAAAAGCAGCTGCTCAGCAGAACTGTAGTGATGGATAGAAAGTCAGAGGAGTAGGACATTTTCTGTAAGCCCAGAGGCACGACATCATCTCTTGCATATCACTATCTCCTCATCCCAGACCACTGTGTTTTGTGTTGTGGCTGCTAGGTCATTCTCTATTTTAGGCAGAGCACTTATGGGCACAACCGTTATATTAAAAAACCAGCCTCACAATAGCTGAGTGTCTTATTATTTGAAAAATAGGTTGTACTTTTATGGGTTAGTGAATACAGCACTTGGAGGCAACTGTGTGAGCGGTTGTTGTTCACCCAGGGTTAGCCTGAGCCGCATGGATGTGTGCCACGGGCTGGAACTGCAGTCTGTCACAGCCCTGCTGGATAAATTATACATGACAATTAGAGAGATGGGCTTGGGAACCTAACTGGGGAGAGGCCCGCCACAGAACCAGCCCTGAACAAACTGCTTCCGACTCCTGACAGTGTTCTGCATTGGAATGAGGAGTTTACAGCTGAAAAGGGATCCTACAGAGAAAAACTGAAAATAGAGGAGGCTGTTACGGCAGACGTAGGAAAGGACAGTGGAAATGAAAGGTCACACAGACCAGTGCAGAATAATGAAAGCTGGCACTTCCCAGTCACAGCCCATTCTCTCCTAGTCACTCAATGACCTGAAAATAATACAGATTCATGGTCTTTTCTCTCCTGTCAGTGTGGTCAGTGACCTTACAACAATATCCTGTAGTCCATTAAAACAAACCCATTAAAAAAAACATTACCGGTCCCACCCCCTGAAATTAAAGCAGGGTGGGAGAGAGTCATAAATAAAAGCTCTTCTAAAGTAAATTAACCATCTTGGTATTTGGATGAGATGACAGGAAATAATGAGTGACATACCACTCTATCAGAGGTATAAGCTAAATGAGATGCTGAAGTGACAAAACAAGCATAGTTGGTTACATTTGGGATTAGATTTTTTCCCCCTCTAAAAGTTTTTTTTCCTGGGCCCTGTAGTATAAAGCCTAAACAATTCTCTATTGTTCATTATAGTTAGTTTCTCTGATAAAATTTAAACTCTTGGGGGACAGTCTGGAGTTGTTTACAGTTGACTGATTAATCTCTTGATGCTAACACTAAGGTCATTAAATAAACATTCCAGGGAAATGCTTAGATTTGATAAGAAAAAGTATCCAAGCATGTGCCTGGAGGAGGATTAAAATGTATATTGTTAGCGTTTGAATTCATTTAGGCTTATACCTTCTGAAATCCTTACTGTGTCGAGGCAAATACTACGTCAGTACCAGAAATCTGGACACAGCAGATGTATGGGGGGAGGGTGTTCAGAGGTACTTCTGGGTTTTCCCAAAGACTGTGTTTGTGTTTCAAAGCTTACCTGAATAAGTGTGAACCTGTGGGGTGTTTGCAGGGTAATTTCAAATAAAAAGAATTGATAAGTAACTAATTAATAGGGATTTATGACATGGGGTTTCAAGGACACCCTAATTGGGCTTGACCAGTGAATGGAATGGGATGGGATGTGCTGCTGAAGTTCAGGCAAGCTGCTTTTGATGTCTATATTTCCTGTAAGGACCATTTTTTCATCTCCCTCTTTACAGCATTACACCTGGTTGTTCATGGTATCTTCCCAAACTAACCTTACTCAGCACCATCTTCAAAATGTGATGTCTGCCTTTGGCGAAGAGGAAAGTGCATCTTATTATGAAATTATATTTTTGATTCTGTGACTGGTTTGGGAAGAGGTGGTCTGATAGTTGGGCCTTTCCAAGAGAGAATACATGATAAGAAAAGCAGACCAAAGAAATGGGGATGCTTTTTATGGGAATGTACATATGGTTACCTATAGTTTGCTTCTAGACCAGTTCTTGAATAAAATGAACAGCTGACTGAACTTTTCATTCTTTCCTTAAGTTTTCAAGTTTCTGTGAAGTTACATATTTAAGTGGTGTAATTGTATTCAAATCAGGTGCTTCCATTTCCCTCATAGAATTCTTACAATATTTTAAAATTTTCAAAGATACTGTGGTTTACTCAATTAGAAGTACTGCAGCTCAGGTACAAAAATCACCTTTTTACTGGAGCATCTTCATGCATTCAATGTCATTCTGGATTTTTTAAACAAACTTCCTAAATGTTGTTCTATTTGCACTGTCGTAGAGCATACACAACTGTGTTGTTAGCAAGCATTAGGTTAACAGTGGGAAAACATTTCTAGCATTGTTTCAGAAATGTAAAGTAGAAAGTCCAGGATTTTTGGGCAAAGCAACTATTCAGTTCAGACTAGACTTTTTAAGGATCAAACTCCAAAGTGAACGTATCCGTGTGTCTGTTTGGGATGTGGTTTTGATATTACTTCTGTTCCTGGTCAGAAAGCAGTTTGTTGCTATCTGAAGAGTGCACAGACCAAGCATGAAATTGTAATTGTTGCTCTGCCCCTCAGCACAGGGAACATCAGAGAAGTCTGCAGTGGTTAGAAATGACATTTTGAACCTTTTGGTCTGAGCTCAGTCAGCTTTGGTTTGAGCATCAGCTATGAGGAGTTCTGTATTTCACAGTACAAAAGTTACTGAAATAATTTGTACCTGCAAATGGGCAGTGCAGAAATAATAATAGTAATAATAGTAAGAGGAAGAAGAAGAAGAAGAGGAAGAAGTCGTCGTCAATCTGACTTTCACTAACAGTTGCAAGTGCAATTAAATTTAACACAAAGAAGGGAAAAAAATATTTTGGTTTGTTTATTTTTGAAAAAGTTAAAACTCTGAAATACTATGCTCTAGTTGTAGGGACTGGTATTCTGTTCAAAAGGACAACAGCTGAAGGGCATATAACCTCACTGCACACTACTCTCAAAAAAACTTTTAGAAAATAAATCAGTGAGAATATTGAGGGGACTGGAGGGATTACTCTATAATTTGAAGTTTGGGTAAGTAGCTGCAATTTACTTAGGCAATGGCAGACTTGAAGATGGCGAAGTCTACAAATGTCGAAGAGTGTATCCATGATTTAAAGAATTTCTTGGCATAGTAGAGGGAGGGATGGAGTGAACTGAAGTGGAAGTTTAGGCAGTGTGTCTCGGAAAAACTTCCTGACATTGAGATTTATGAGTCTAATATTATCCCAAAGGATGCAGTAAAACTTTATCCCTTGAAATATTCAAGAAGAAACTTGCGAAGAATTAAACATATGGCATACTTCTGCAGAAAAGGAAAATAGATAAGATCTTTTAGATTATGTGAATTTTTGTGAATTTCAGGATACATTCCCATCAGGTTCTGAAAGATAAGTGCATTTGAACCTTGCCAGAACTTGGGTTCAAACCGAAGACATTTAATAAAATTTTGGAGTCCTGTGGGCAATAGGGCTCCTTCCTCAGAAGCAGTAGGTAGAAGCAGCTTCCCAAAACACTCTTTAATAGTAGAGGACCCTCCAGTAGAAGCACCCTCACAGTCTCACCCACCCTCTAGATTAAGATAATAGTGTCCGCTAATTTCATGGGATTTGGCATTGTCATTTTTTTTTCTTCTCCCTCCCAAAGAAAGAACTCTTCCTGAATTTGGGGGAAAAAAAATAAGAACCTTTTTTTCTTTTCTCCTTTTTTTCCTTCAATCTTTTTGTTTCATTTGGGACAGAAGGAAAGAAAACATTTTGTAAAATCCCTGCACAATATACCTGGGTATACTAGAAGTAGGGAAATTCCAGTTGCGTTTTTTTTTTTCCTTGCAAGAGTTGCGTTTTAACTTAATGGGCTTCTCTGAGAAATTAGAAACTTCGTAAAATCCCCTCATTGCCAAGGATTCAGTTTTAACCTAAAAGCAAGGAGAGTTTTACTGGAGACATTCCTGGACACCAGAAGTGGAAGGCTGATTATGAACAGGTTCAGTGTATTTCAGTCAGGACAGAGCTGTATGGGGTCCCTTCACTTGCTTATGCTGTGGCATGGCTGCTTATGCTACCCTGAAGGTCCAGCAAGGCCCTGACACCAGCGGGGCCACTGGTGTGAGCGGTGCCAATCCTCACTGTCCTGTTCCTTCAGCCACTGTGATGGATACGCTTGTTGAGCAGCATGAGTCCAACTCAGACAAGTCAACTGCAGAAATAAAGTGAACAGTACAAAATACCAGGGGGTATCTGGTAGTATGCATCCACATTTCCAAACTAAACGTTCTGGCTGGAATTTTTCTGATTAAAGATCGGGGTAGAGGCTACACAGTGTGTACCTCAGTCTATGGTTTACTCCTGCCATTAACTACAGCTTTTACTGCATAAACTCAGCCCAATGGAGACTCAGGGAACACAGCCTCAACATAATCCTGTTTTAATAAGGTCTCCATTTGGAGGCTGTCTAGGGAAGGTGTAATCAGCAGTCACACTGTGTAGCCACTTGCTCCTTTAGGAACCTGCTCTAAGCTTTCATCCTGGCAGCTGCTAAGGCACTGCTCAGTGTGTGAGAGCAGCTAAAAGATCTGAAGTGTTTTTTCTTTCCACTGCTTTGGAAATAATTCTATCCCTTTCTTTTGAATTCTACTGAATGTGGGCACCCTAAAACATTTGAAGAACTTTGCGTGAACCCATTCCACTAAGGTCTAGTTGTGACAAAGAAAAATTACTGTTCAAAGATGCTTTTGATGATCGTGAGCAGCTTATTTGTTAGAGGAGAAATTCTGGCAAGATTGGATGAATTTCTGAAAGCACGTAACTGGTTAATCAGTTATTCTAAAAATGGAGAAAAGGTTATACCTATCTATACAAATAGTTCCATAAGGGAATAGGTCAGCAAATGGCAATTTCCTAATTGTTCTGTTGCCCTAATTTACCCAGCTATTTCTGTAACATCCAGATTTTAACAAAACTGTGCCCACTGAAATACATCTTAGTTCTTGAACACTCCCCAAAGGGCAGAAAGGTACCTTTTGGAATAAGACACTAATTGTGGGAATAGGTTCCACATGCAAAGTATTGTATTACTGGCATATTTTCATTATATGTCTTTTTATCGTATCTTATCATAGACTCTTGTCTACTGAGGAGCATAACCTTCCCTGTGGCAGAAACAGTCTGGAGTTTTGTCTCACCTTTAGAAATATCTTAGACCCCAAAAAGAAGAGAGCAAAACATGTTATGTGTCTATACAGTCACAGTGACTTCTTTGTTAATCCATAAAATCTGGTCACCAATCAAGATGTGCCCAAGTTCTTTTTTACTCAGCTTTTAGACATCCTGCATTGACAGGTTTGGTTTTTCCAGAGTCACGCAGTCTGTGCGTGTGTGCGTGGGTGTGGGTGTGATAGAGAATATGCAAAGCACCCGGCAGACATTAGTCACTTTGTGCCGTAGTGCGTTGGAAGGTACTCAAGTTCTAGGTTGTAAAAACATTGTGGTGCACTCTGTAGACTGGGGGCCCATGAGGTTCAGCACTGCAGCTGCTGATTCGATAGCTGAGGCACTTTTCCAGGCCTGTCTGTCTTTTCACCTTTTTCTACTGGGTACCTCTACGTGCGTGTGACAGCAGAGACCACCTTTGTTGCAATAGGCAAAGCCACAAGCTTTCAAGAGAGATAGAAATCCTGGTCAAAAGCACCAGCACTTTTGCCAGTATGCTCTTTAATTCACTGGGCATAGGGAGCAAAAAGGAGAGGGATTCAGCAGAATTAAGGTCAGAGAGACAGGTCATACATATTAACGCTCCTATGCGGGGAACGCAAGGGGATAAAGGAGTGGAGAGATCTGGATCCTAGTCCCTCTGTAATAAACAGAATTTTTCTGAACGTGAACACCAAAGAAGAGTGAACCTTTGCAGAGGACGTTTCCTCTCAGTGCTTTCACTGATTATGCAGGTTTTAAGTGTTGTTAATTCAGATGGAATATGTCATACAGTTCTGCAGCTGGATGGCTGAGCCACTTAAAGCCCTGCAGAGCAACTCAACTACCCTTGTAACTCTCTCTCTCAGCTTGCCCTTTAGGTGTACTCTGGATGTCTCCCCACCTCGAAAGCTGGTATTACAAAACCCCTGTAGCTAGCATCTGCAGCAGATGGAGTTCTTATCCTGGGCTGAATATACAGATGGATGCAGATCAGTCAATCATCCCTACAAATTACATTTTTACCCCTTTGTGTGGTGTGTACATCTGTGAATTTTTGGTAAGACTCCTCTATGCCATGCAGGAATGTCACTAAGGTTATAAAATTCTATTTCCTGTATATATCTCTTCTACATGTATATTGTTTAGGACAGAACAAGAGTGAGACCCTGTATGAGACTGAGAGGTGAAACAAATTCACTTGGATTGCATTGAGGGTGTTGTCCTATTTAGGATTAAATACAACGAAGAATGAACATTGTCACCTGTGTTATCAACATCATCATCCTTTATCCAGAAGTGGTGTGAGTAGAATGCTACACTGGCAATGTTTCAGCAGATTTTACACCTTTACACTTACTTCTCTGTGTTTGCTCCTGTACTCGCCTTTCTCAGAAGCGTTATGATTATGTCTTTCATTAAAAATGGCTGTCTGATATTCTTAACATTTAGGATAATTCCTCATATTGAAAAAAGATGCACTGTGATACATACTGTATGAACACAATAAAAAGATGATTCCTACCCAAAGAATAATGGTATATGTATGCAGAGCACTCCACAAAATCATCATCCCTAAACTTGCAGTGGAGAGCAAAGGTTAGAAGTACATGGATATAAATCACAATCTATTTATCTGTGGGTGACTTGGAGATCAAAATAACATGGGATATTTTGAGTGATGGTAACAACTTTAGAGGACTTATCTCAGCCTATTTTGTTGTACATGTTTTAAATTCTAGCCCGGTGATGTTAACTCAAGAGCATTGCCAGGGTGGAGTTGGGAGCCTGCCATTAAACATTGATTTTCCCAGTATCTCACAATTACAGCAACATCTGTGCTAAATAACTTCTACTGATTGTCTGTGAAGGGTTCATGGACAATGTATCTTACTCAAAGGTCCCCTTTCTTACCTGTGCATGAGGGAGTTGTAGTGATCGTGCAGTAGGATATTCTGTGAGAGGGATTGAGATTGAAGTTTCTTGAGGCTTTCCTTTTAATTTCCTTTTAATTTAGGTGTAGATGCACCTAAATTTTCTTATCTGTATTGATGTATTTTGCCTAGATCTCTAAAAGAGTTTCTTTGCCTGTAAGATTTATAAGTAGTTGATAAGTCATTTATTTTTTTACCTTCATAAATTCTCAATATATTAAAAAAAACCCTATCAAACAACAGCAACAAAAGCATGAGTGTGTGATGAAGTTATAAAATATACTCCTACTGGTTGAGCAAAGAGAAGCCATGTATCATAAGGAGGTCTATAGAAGGGGCTGCTAAACTGAGTCTTCCCTATCTCAGTGCTTGTATATTGGGTACGGCTCCATGTGATAGTGAAGGGAAATGAAACTTAAACTGAAATAGTCTGGAAAGCAAGATAACACATCCCCCAATTTGTTTTAGAGAGCAGGCTACATCCAAGCTTCCCAAAATGCTTTACAAGTGCTCATTAATTAATCAGCCTGTGCAGCACCCCTGTGAGATGGATAGGTCTTGTTGTCTGCATCATTTCATACATGCAGAGAGCTGAGCTCGCCCTGGGTGATGCAACAACCCGGCAGTGTGGGTGAGGTGGGAACACAGCACACCAAAGCTTCAATTTCCATGCTGACCAGTGTTATATTGGACTTCATGGTTCAGCCCAAGGCACGGACTCTGCCTTCCAGTACTACAGTGCAGGCCCCACTGAACAGAGAGCTTTAAAAACTTAAGGAACAAAAAGCAGGGATGGAGAGGAAAACGTTTTTCTCTCACAAGAATATATCACTCATAATGCAATACTGAGTACTCCGTGCTTTCAAGGATTCCCTGGATTTGGGGAGGAGGAAGATTAGGAAGTTGCACCCATTCCTGCAGTGCTGAGGATTCAGTCAAAGTCTTGTCATACAAGGAACCTGAAATGTTTGTAAGAGGCCCAACAGGGATGGAAACCTGTAGGCATTAGAGTCTGAGGAGACGGTTCTGAAAACAGCTCAGGATACGAGATGGAACTCACTGTGGAAGATTATCCTGAGCCTTTTTTTCCCCTTCAATTAATAGTTCTATAGAATAGTACCAAGCCTTATGTTCTTTTAAGATGCTTATTTTACTTATTACTTATATTTTTAAAACTTTCCTAGAAGTTGAATTTCTAAATCTAAAAAATTGAACTGCCCAGGGAGCATTCTGCCTTGCCTGCATGATCTGTAATGCCAAAATCATCCGGAACTTTCTGTACTACTTTGCAGTTCTCTAGTTATCAAGCTAGACTGAGGAAGCTGCCTTCCTGAAGTATCTCAGAAATAACACAAAAGAAAAAGCAGGGGTTAGCATATCCCTTTCATGCAGGACCCTGGCAACTTCCTGAATTTTCACAGAAGACAAAGACTGATAAAGCCCTGATATTTTAAAAGACATCATCTCCATTTTCTCTATATTCTATTTAAAAATCCAGTGTTATCTTAAACAGAGATAGTTTTGTACTTAATCGTGAAGCACACATAATCTGTAATTCCAGTAAACTCCTTTATCTGTTTATAAGGTTCCCACCCTGTTAACTTCTACTGTCAGACAGGTTTATTTAGAAATGAAATGTCAAATGAATTTGTGTCTCTTGCAAGAAATGGAGTTTCCTTGTGAGAAATTGAAGGTAAAATTCTGTAAACTGTGGATCAGCTGTTTTTCAAACCCCCAACTGAGAACCACAGGATATTTATAGAGATCAAAAAAGGGCTATTAAATGGATTTTAAAGTTTATTTCCATTCATAGGTTTATAATACATTGATATTTAGCATTTCAGCTACTACGTGGGCTTCCAAACAACTTTGTCAATTGAAAATTTCCGGATGCTGTTATAACACCAAATATTATAAGTTAAGTGGAATATTACAAGACTATTCAATCAGGCTGACTAACATGCACAAGATAATTCTCTTGAAATCCATTGTTCAATCACTGTGATTGAACTGGTTCTCCCTTCCAAACAAATATCATTTTGATTATTTCAGCTTTTCCCTTTCTGTTCAATTCTTTGCCAGTCTATTGCATCTCTCTGTGCAAATCTCTCTTAAGCCTTTATGATCATCAGGTGATTTACTGTGACTCTCTGATGAAGGATGCCTAACAGCAGCTTTCATTAATAATAAATGACTCTTACATGTCATTTTACTCACCAGTGAAAGAATACTAACATAGAGCATGCCAACTGCACGCAGGGAACATGCAGCTGAGACTCGAGATCTGCTGCATATTCCTACAGCTGCAGAAGAAACTTAGAGGGGCCAAAAGTACTTCACTGAAGTGGGATCTGTCTAACTGGGTAGTTAATGATTAACCATGGTCACAAAGTATGACAAGAACTTTCATAACCAAGTGAAGTTTGTACATTATTAAGGCAATTCCTTCAAGTGCGGAGAGAGGAAGGTATGTATATCTTCAGGATATTGCTCCCTCAAACCAAAGCTGGAGAGAAACTGCAAGGTTGTACAGGAGTCTTGTGGACCACCCATGTTCACATCACAGTGAGGCTCCCCTTTCTTCCTCAGAGTGTAATTTGAGGGAGGAGGACATGCCCTGGAGTGGCCTGACAGAGGGTCTGGGGATGAATATGATCAACTCTCCCTGGTTATCGCTGAGTTTGCACCCTTCTACAATGCTGGTACTGCAGTTGAAACGTATGATTCTGGATCATAGAGATATATCAAAGGTAGGTCAACGTAGCTGACTCATGTCCACTGTGGTTACCTGCCCTAGCCCCCATCCTCCTGCCCTTTATCAGCAGAAGCTGACCCTGCCATCCTCTCTTGGGTCTTAGCTTGACACAACTGGTATTTGCTTAACCTATTCACTTGGCTGTGCAAACAACTCCTCTTTCTGTAGCTTCTAGTAGAAGTTTCTTTTCTAGGCAACTTCTGTTATATTCAGCCCATTTTATCTGAATCATGTGACAGGGTCATTTCTTTCCCGAGTCACTCTCTGTACCTTGGCATATTTACAGGCAGTTGTCTCTTCTGTATTCCCACCTGCTGGTGCATTCCTGTTAGTGCTTTGTTTGAGCCATGATGTTTGTGCTTTTATTCTGCAGAACTCTGATAATATGTATTTGGGAAATCTGCCCCATGGCTGATCAAAAGCTTTCATGAGCAGAAACCATGCCTCCCACTGCCGTGGTTGTTTTTGTATGTACAGCAATACTCATGGACTTTCTTCACCAGTTGTACTCATAATGATTGTTATAGCCTGCTGGTTTTTTAGCTTATCTAAACAATTGAAACACCAAAAAGACAAAAAACCCCCAACTTTCAGTTTAAAAAGTTGTTTAAAAAGGTTTTTTTCCTTAATTTGAGCCTGTGCTTCAGATTTTGCATATTATGAATGCTTGATAGAAGTGCAAAACAAGCTGTACATTGCTGTTTCATGTATTGGCAACAAAACTACAAGATAAATCCTGAGTGCAGATTTTTTATTATTGATGACAGTGTAATTGAAAGAGCACAGCTGGATTTTCAGATCTTGTTGCACAGATCTAAATGACTATATAGATTATGAAGCAGTGGAGAGTCAGCTGCTATCTCTTTTTGCATTTCCTGTTGTATTTATGTGTTGCTCTAGGTTTCTCTTTTTTTTCTTTCCATAACTCTTTCCAGTTTATTTCTGGTATTAGAGGTGGTGTGGGAAGAAAGAAATGAAAACAGGTATCAATGACAACATCCCTATACAGAGTTTTTCAGAGGCAATCTGTGGGCACCTTCACTGTAAACATCATTGGCAAAGTTGTTTGGCAATGTTGCAGATTACTCCAAGATCAACTATAGAAGATACTGAGGCAAGGAAGAGAATAACCTATACAAAAATAGTTCAATATATGATTTTTACAGTTTTAACTTACTTCATTCCTAATTTTTAGGTGTCTACTTACTTTTCATTAGATTGAACTTGATATTCTCTTTCCCATGAAAGGCTATTATGTAGGCTTTTGCATCAAGAATATTTCTTGGTGAGGCTTTTCAGAACATAAGTCCTTTTCTCTCTCTCTGACTCAAATACAGCTAAAAACTGTTTTCATGTAACTAAGAGTTTACTCATGTGTTACGGACTTTTATCTACTTCAGAAGTACAGCCTACAGGAAAAGGAGAAGCTTCAAATAAGGAGTTTGTTTCTTGTAGAAAGTTAAGAAGTAGGCCATAATATGCTTAAGCATCAGCCAGGTAAAATCCACCTTTGGCTACCTGCAAACCTATTTCTGACCCATTTTGTTGACCTGAGTTTGTAAAATACTTTCCTAATTCACCCGTTTCTAAAAAGAGAGTAAGCTTCAGAGTGACTTTTGGTGGGTAGCCAGTATGTTATGAGTAGAACTGAGACTCTCCTTGAGACTGGGCCTGCCCGCTGCTCATGGCTACAAAAGCTTTTGTGGCTTGGCTGCCTACAGCCACTGCGTGCATGAGCATGAGGTGGAGCATCCTTGTTTGCAGCCATTCCAGAAAGCCATGTGGTGCCACGGTAAGAGACAAATACGTCGCAAGGAAATGATCTGGGTGTTTCCCTTCAGGGAGGAGGTGATGTTTAAGGTTAACAAGGCAGCAAACACTGTTCTAAAAAAAAAGAAGTGCTGTCTTGGGAATCTCCTTTGTTGCACTGCATGCGGCCTCAGCTATCCCTGTCGCTTGTCAGTGCAGTGAACAATTACTGACTTTGTGTTGTCTTAATATGGCACACTGTAAGCTACTGTGGTTCAGGGGCTGTACCATGAGCAGTTTTGGCATCTGTGCAGCAGAAACTGGGCTGCAAAGTGACATGACAACCCACGTACCTGCCCTTCTCATAGACCAGAGCCCAGAGTTTGCCTGAAGCTACCACTCATGTCAGTATAAATTTGGGGTTTTTAGAACAAGGAAATAAAACCAGTGGGATGCGGGGGAAAGAGAAGATCACCTAACTAAAACCTTACTTGCTTCACCTTCTGTAGTGCTTTGTGGTCCATCATGCCTCGCTGGTTTTCTGCTGGTGAGTGGGATAGCACAGTGGAGAAAGGTATCCTACAGAATCGAGATGATGCACTTGAGAGACTGAAGACAGTAACATGGCCAAACTGTTAAATGTTTAGAATGCTTCCTAGAAGGCCATATGCCAGGTAGCATTGGCCAAATATATTCCCTGTGCCACCCTATTGACTTCAATGGAGTTGCTCCAGAGATAGATTTGGCTCCTATTCCTTGGAAAGCTGGTAGAAGAGAATGTTTTTATTTAACTTTTGGCAAGGCTTGTGACTGAGCTGTGTTTTATGTCCTCTAGCTTTTGACATACACTTTTAATTATTCTTAATAAATTTAAAGTGGAGCAAGTATCTTGAAATACTTAACAAAAATATAAGTTATAGCTTTGAGCTGTGTCAGCCATTGGAGGATTTTTCAACCTCACATTGCAAGTAGGGGATGAAGACCTCTCAAATGAAATTAACAGACATTTAACAAAAATAAATAAATTGTGTCTCAGCGTTTTTATGTCTTTAGTGTGTCACATAAATAATTCATCACATTTTCTTCTCACAGCATATATTTTTATATGATTTTTCCACAGAGATATCCTGTTTATTTCCACTGCTCATAGGTACAGAGGATAGTATATTATCCTTAAACAAGTTTTTCCAACTCTCAGCTCAGCAACTAATTGTCAGTAGTCATAATAGTAGTACTATTTATTGCACACTGCAGAACAGTGAACTTTGGGATTTCTTTTAGTCATTGTGTCTGTTAACTTTTTAGTGAATGTAATAATGATGGTATCTATTTCTTTTGGTCTGCAATACCTATGAAAGAAAGGCAAAATTAACTCTGTCATACAGCAAGAAGCCAAGACTCAAGAGGGCTATCCAGTCTGCTGTACAACCTAGGAGTCCTAACTCCTAGGCTTCTGTTCACTGTTGGACTGCCCAGATCTAAGTCTGATTCAATTTCCAATAGCCTTACTCACTGTTTCCAGGAAAAAAAAGACGTAGTAGTGATGGCAGTACTGGAAATCTGATCTGCCAATACAGCACCCTCCTCAGCTGGAAGAACCACCTCCAGGTCCTCAGTCCCCAAGAGAGATTCGTAGGAGAGTGGGTGGGGTCAGAGGGGAAAGCTTTTCACAAAACCTGTCCATGAGAATATTCTCAACATATAATGGTAAATTGCTGCAGTGACCCGGCCTGAAGTATCCCGGCTGCGTCTGAATCAGGTTATCCAGTGGGTGGATTTCCCCGCCCAGGACAGTGGGTCTGAGGGCAGCACTGATGCGTAGGCCGCGCCCCCACTGGGTGTCACTCCGGGTTGGGTCACCTCCCCCTGTTCTTGAATGTTCTCTGTTCGTCTAGAGGTCCTTGGTCCTTTATTGGTTCTCCTGTGCTGCTCCCGCCTCCCAGTTTCCCCCATTGGTTATAGCTTATATCACCCCATGTTATGTCACCCTCATGTTTATTCATGTTCCCTGTTGGATAGGCTATGAATTACTGGAAAGTTCTGCTCAGTTAGTCGCCCCATTGGTTCTTTTAAATCAGGCCCTCCCCTGAATCCATATGATTTGTTACCCATCACCCCATGTCATTTCTGCATTGATTTATGCCTTTATTCTACCTCTATCTGCCCCCTGTATAAAATCCTTTGTCACCCTTATACGTGGCTCCTTGTAGCCTTGTGTTCTTGGGGCTCTGTTCTCCTGGCCCCTGGGTCGGGGAATAAAACCTGGACTGCTGCTGCATTGAGTCCGTCTCTCCTTTGCCTCAGCCGATCACTATGTTGTGTCATCGACCTGCTGCCAGCTCCAGGCAGGAGCCCAAAGCAGCACAGAACTATTCGTCTGCCAAGCTGTGGCTTGCCCTTGACCGGGACACCTCAGCAAGACGCCTGCTTGGCCTCTGGGCGGCCAGCGGTCAGCGTCAGTAAATGCTCAGTTACTACTAATTCAGAGCATATAAGTATTGCTCTAATTCTGTTTGGAATATTAAACTCATCAAGCATGCTAAACAAACACTAGCTTGACGCTGAAGAAGCAAGTGAATTGAACACGACCCTTCAGAACTGCAGAGGGAGTTTTAAAACTCCCCTGAGGCCATGGATGAAGATCTTT
Organism: Platysteira castanea; assembly: GCA_013397175.1. Lineage (NCBI taxonomy): Eukaryota > Metazoa > Chordata > Aves > Passeriformes > Platysteira > Platysteira castanea. The sequence continues at coordinate 112,078 of VYXC01002358.1, forward strand.
CTACTCAAGGCCCATAATCAACTTTGGTGCCTCTTCTGTAGCCAGGCTAGCTCCTCACAGCTCATCTGCCACAGGAACTTGAGGTGTGCTAGAAGGGAACAGAGTAGCTCCCTGTGTATGGTCCTGGTGGTACGACACAGAGCAACACTGAGCTTAGCAGGGGACACACTCACCGAAGGTGGTGGAGCAGAACAACATGAGGAGTGTTGACACTCTCTTATTCTCAACTGCCTTGGCAGGCTCAGCTCTGGGAGGAGAGCAGTAAGGGCATTCTCCAAATTTAAGGAATTCTCCAAACAAACATGAACAGTTTTGCTGGACACATTTCTCTCTGCAGCACCTGGAATAGCTTGGCAGCAGTACAGCTGAAAGATTACTGCAAGCTAATTAACTCCCTTAAAGCTTCTGATCTATAAGACTGCCACTCCTTTTACCTTGTGCACCTTCTGTGTGAAAGTAAGATGTGCCTGGGAGTACAACATTCAGAAATGCTGGAGCCAATAAAGTCCATCCTCCAGCATCACTGCTGCTAAATTATGCTGTCATTCTAGTGTATTCACACTGATATCATTCTGCTCCATCATGAGGAGATCCATTTATTATGAGAAAATCTCTCTCCTGTACACACCAGTTATTCTACATAGGATGGATTGGAAGCAGGTCTCATAATTATACCCTAGTCAAGCAGTCAAGTCTATAAACAAAAGCTTTCACTCTTTTATTACCTATTTTGCTTCCATCTATTATTCTTCAAATGTTTATAGAAGTTGTGTGTGTGTGTTTTAATCCATCAGCAGTTGTACATTTTTCAAGTACAAATGCCCTGAAACTGTGGTTATTTTTCATAAAGTTTTCAAATGCCCTTCCTGTTGTCTTCTCCTGTCAGCCAGAGCAGAATAAGCCATCATTAAAGACAAAATAAATTATAATGCTAATTAATATGGTTGGTGGTCTGGAAACCTACATTTTTTTCTGCTGTTATTATTGGGAAAGAAGTTCAATGGTGAAATACTCAGCTCAGACTCTCTCTTTTAGTCCTCTCACAGTCTGTCTGTATGTCTTAATATTCAGTTTTCGTCTGTTCAAGTAAGTAATTAATTTTAAAGAATCCATGTCATCTCTAGCAATATAAGGTCTGGGGTTTTTTTCCCATGTCTAATCTTTTAATTTGCTTGGATTTGGGGTTTTTGTTTTTTTGGCTCCTTTTTTTTTTTAATATCATTGCTGTTGTTAGTACCAATATTTACATCAAGTTATGTTTCTTTCTCACCAAATTTGGGTTATATTTGGATGTCTTTGAGATGTTTCATGCAGACCTGTAAATTTTGCCACTTGCCATTTTGGGAGCATCCAATACTGAGGCTCTCAGCCGAATCACAAATGGCTTTACATCTCTTGGTTTGAAACAAAAGAATCCATTAGAGACTGTGATATAGAACCATATTGACCTACAGATCTGCAGAAGGCCTTGCAAGGTCATTGCTGGTAGGAGTCTTCCAGTTTCTTTTGTTCCCTTGCAAGTAGATGTTCTAAGCCTGAGAGCTGTGTCAGCTTTTACCTAGTCTAGACAAGAAATTGCATTGCCCACCCATAAAACTTTTAGATACCTTAAAAGAAAATATTAAATTGAAGCTGGGTTCTGCAGTGTCAAGAACTCAGGTTCAAATTCTTATTCTGCATGATTCTCCCATCCTTACTGCTTTCAGGTGTACTACCTGTTTTGAGGTGAATATTTAGATTTCTTTTTAGAGCTCAGCCTGTACAGCATAATTCACTAGATTAAGAGTTTGAACCTGAGTCTCTTATAGAGCCCTTTGAATGCTATGAATGACAGTATTAACTGTCTCCCCTAAAAAGAGTAAAAAAAAAGGAGAAAAATAAGCTGAAATGTTAGTGTCATTACACGTCCCTTTTACAACATAAGTTTTACTTAGGTCAGTTCTTGCCAGAACTGAGTAAGAGCAAATCTTACACATCTCAGGAAGTACTCTGAGGCTTATTTCCAGTTCCTTGTAGATGTTCAGACCAGCCTTCTTCCCTATATTTCTTAGGGGGAGGTCAAGATACAAATTGGCACAAAAGCTGCACACAAAACAAGTTAGAGGTTTTTTCTCCAGTGCCAATGCTGGGGAAACAAATGGATGGACTCATTTACAAGCAGTGGTGTAGGAAGCTTCTGGAATGATGGGCACCAAAATTAAACAGAGTAAATCCAGGGTATGGCTTGATGGTAGAGCTAAGACCTATAAACTTGGCAGGCTATAGGACTCAAAACATTGTATGCCCAAGATAAGAGGCTTGAGTTCCCAGGCTGCCAGTGTTGTAAGTGAAAAGTAATCGCTTTCTCCAGAAGGCAATGCATCACTTTGTACAGCCTGGAAAAAGGAGTTATGCAAGTCCAGTGCACAGAAGGGTTCAAGGATGGCATCTTGCAACCCATCAGCTATTCTCGCACACTCTTTTTTTTCTGCCTTTAAACACTGAGCTATTAACCTGTCAGTGAGGTATGTACTCTTGTAGCTTTTCATCTTGTATATTTATTTCAATAAAGCTTTTATTTAATATATTTTCCACACTTGGATGGTTCTGCTAACACCTTCTCAGAATAATTCCCGCTCTGCATTTGTCAAGGCAACTTGTGCTAAAGTAATGCAATGAACAACGAGCCTTATAAATAGCAGAAACTAGAACAGTTATTCAGGTAGTGAAGTTGGAGCCCATAATACGGTTGTAGAAAAAAAATGTCCTGTTCTGTGGTCTCAGGAAGTTTTCTAATGTGTTTTTCTAAAAAGAAAAAATCCCCTCATACACTTCAGAAATATCTACAAAATCTACTTCATGTCCTAGTGCAAGCAGTCAATTTAAAACGTAGCAGCCAGAAACTGACAAATTCTAATAATCAGTGCTGTGTCCTTCCTCGACTGGAAAATCTTCTTTTCATGTGTCTCTCATTAATCTGAATATATTAATGGAAATGGTCATACTTTCCAACACAATGTTTACGGGCAGGTCTACCAGCTGAGAAGAACCACTGGTGTGCCTTAGCAGTGAAAACTAGAATGTCTTTCTTGGCCTGTTGCTCTACCCTTATTTCTAGCTAGGATATTTGTGATTTCTTTTTTTCAGCATTTGTATAAGGATTTTGAGATAGATAAGAATGAGATAAGTGAGTGTAGCTGTTGAAGTTTTCACTTTATGTACTTCTTCTCAACCATATCTAGTATTTGGTCTAGGTTGCCTATACATCTGATTACCTGGGTTTTTTTCCAGAAGAGCAAAAGAGTTTTGCAAACTGTTTGGGAAAACAAATTAAAAAACCAAACAAAAAAAAATTAGGAGTTGAATCAAAGCTATAGTGTTATATCTCAGAAAATAGTACTAAGGTCGTGACGCTGTCAGCAGTGTGCTTGGCACTGCACCCCTCCTGAACTTCCCCCAGTGCATGCCTGTTGCCTGAAACTTTGATGGGAGCAGTCATGACCAAATCAGTGGTTACACTGATGTTATTTTCTGGTAGTTCTTTTTGTCCTGAGCAAAGAAGTAGATGCATTCATACTGAGATCAGAAAGTACTACTAGCCAAGGAAAGAAAGGGAATGTAGACAGTTTTGCTTAGAAAATTATGCATTTTCTAAGGAAAGTTTTCTAATGTGTTTTTCTAAAAAGAAAAAATCCCCTCATACACTTCTATTCACACTATTTAGGCCTAGCAAGGCCTAAATAAACTAAACAAAATTAAACATTATGTTTATATTGTCAGGGTAACTTTTTGTCTTTATTTTAATTCTGCTGAAACAAATATTCTTTCTGCCTTTGACTGGAACAGTACAGAAGACCATTTGTGTAGGCATATCCTGGCTGGAGTCATTTTCAGACACACGTACACTGCTGGTAATGTGGCTCGGTGTGGTTGTTCCCCACAGCAGGAGTTCCCTCTGGGTGACTGCCGTGAAGCTTCTGCCTCCGTGTTGACATGGGCTGCGGGAATCTCATGCACTGCCTTCTTTTAGTAGGCATTCACACAGTGAGTGTGGACACTGGTAGCAGCAGTGAAACCTTCCATGATTCAGGTTTTCAATATATGCAGAATTCAGAGCAGAAATGGTTGCAGTGAAGTCACAGCAGCTACCTGGGCAGCTGTCATGGTGAATGAGGTCTCTGGGCAGGAGATGGTAGGACTCATGTGCTGTGCAGTTTCCAGTAGTATCAGGTCATGTTTTACAAACTCTGTTTATTGTATTTCAGTGCTTTGGTGGATGGGTACAAAAGCTCACAAATTATTTTCAAGAGACAACCCTTAAATACAACAGGTAGGCAAAGGAAAATATCTCTTCATACACATCACAAACGAGGCTGATCAATTACAAATCAGCAGCAAGGGAAAGGTGGAAATTTTGGAGACTTTCAAAGTTGAGGAACTGCTGATTCTGGATGGACTGTGCTAGAAATCTTGTATGTGTTTTCAGACGTCTTGGCCAGATTATGGAAACCCATTTTAGGCTCACAAACATGTACTTAGGCAGGAGAATTAAAATGCTTTCTTTTTGCCAAGGGTGCTAAATGTCTCCTGTGGAGATCAGTTCAAGTTGTCCTTCCTTAGTATAACAGGACACATTTAGTTCAGGTCCTCAGTGGGTGGGTGCCTTTAACCTCTCAGATCAGACTGTGTGCTCACTTTCCCCGGGCCACATGGACCAAACATGATGTTGAACTGATCCAACACTGAGCAGTCTCCCCAGCAATTGGATAGCCTGAGCTGGAAGGAACCCTCTAAGATAATCAGAGACAGGTTCAAGCTGTGCAGGAGAAGGTTCAGGTTGGACATCATGAAGAATTTTTCACTGTAAGAGTTGTCAAGCACTGGGACGGGCTGCCCAGGGAACTGGTGGAGCCCCCATCCCAGGAAGTATTCAAGAAATGAGTGGATGTGGCACATAGTGCCGTGGTTTTGTTGACATGGTGGTGTTTGTTCAAAGGTTGGACTCTATGATCTTGGAGGTCTTTTCCAATCTTAATGATTCTGTGATTCTATTATTAAATTAATGTTTTATATTTCAAAAAAAGCATTTTCTCACTAAGTCTGTTAAAATTAGGATTCCTGCAACTTTCCTACTTCGGTGGAAAAAACTTCTAAATGCAGGGTTCCATTTATTCATCAGTTTGTAAGCATTGTCTCTCTTCATTGTCCTTAAAGTCTTCCACAGATTTCATTGTCATTTAATTAGCTGGTCTCTCCCTCTCTTGTAGTTATAATTAGTAAAATATATAAATATTGCTTCATTAGTTCCTGTTAGTCATTTGCCAATAAGTTTAGTATATGAGACGTAGCTGGGTGAAGAGATGAGTAAGATTTAAAAACCTGAAAGAATAATTCCAAGTGGATAAAGTGAGTTTGAAATTGTTTGTTTGACTCCAGATAATCTGCAGAATGATAATCCTCTGGTTTTGTATTATTTATTACTTCTCATACAGTAAAAACTGTGATGTTTACTGTTCTTTAGGAGAAGATTTATAGAGATGAGTGATGAGCCATGTTGTATGCAGAATACCATCTTCACTATTTATTGGACTGCCAAATTAAAGGAAGCTAAACTAAGACTATGATTTTTCAGCAAGGCTAGGTGCTAAATTTAAAAAGAAGGAACAATATCCAGTCCCGTGCCGCTTAGACCACAGGGATTAATTATACTGAAAATCAACTCAAATGTAGGAAAGAATCAGCTTTCTTTTGGCTTATAACAGCTTGTCTATGTGATGTAAACTGTGACAATGTCAGCTCTGCTATCACTAGGGGCATCTAGCAAGGAAATAGGAGACTGTGTAAGCAGAAAACAGTCAACTTGACATTCACCCTTTACTGGGGCATACTGGTTCTTTTTAATTTTTACACAGCCACAGAAACCAAGCTGAATAATGCTCCAGGAAATCACAGGTTATGCAGTACAGAAAATAAAGCAATCTCCTTCTATCTCTGTATGTCTTTGGGATGCCTTGTTGTGCACACACCCACCCCCTGGTCAACACCTCTAATGAGTGCATTCATCCATGCAAAGAATGAATAGAAAAGAAATTCAAGATCATTTTCCATGCCATTCCCCTTGAAACAATTCTCTGCCAGTGTGATTCCCCAGGGCTAAGCAGAAACATATAGCAATTAATCCCAGAAGCAGCTTGATAGACAGTATGGACTGATAGAAAATCCCTGGATGATGCCGAGCCCAGGTGATCACACGCCCGAGTCCTCAGCTCTATTTAACAATGTGACATTAGAGTTTTCTCTCAAAACCAGTGTCACCTAGTGATTCCTCAGACTCAAGTGAGCCTTCATACTCACTCCTAACTGAGAGTGAACAGAATACACACTGCTACCACATCTTCAGGTTCCCCTTTCTCTCTAAAGAGACAGTCAGTGAGGGATTTCAAGACCATCACATACAACCTTGAGGAAAGTCAAAGTAATAGGAGCCAAATAACAACATATCCCTAGCATAGGTTGTTGTTTTGACAATCAGCAGTTTCATTTATGAGGAAGTTTTCTTCTCGTTTTATAGTGGTTGCTTGCTACTTTAACCCTTAACAAAAAACTTCATTGTTCTTCAGAAATTCTGAGTTTTCCGGTGATGGTATTCTAGCTGACTGCAAAGGGATATACAGCCAGGAAGTGAGAGTTTGTGAAAAATAGCAGTGACAGAAATATATTTATGATCTATACACTACCTGGGTCATCTATAATTTTTAGATGGAGTCGTTATGAGACTAAGTAGTATTTGCAATGTTCAATGCTTCCAGTTTGTGTTGACTTTGGTTATCTCAGAGCCTTACATCACATGGCAAGAAACCTTTCCATAGTCCTAGGCAAGAAAACATCTGTTTGGTTGTTTTTAATAAATTCTGGGGTTAGAGGAGGGAAGTAGATACTGAGCTATCTTGTTCCTTCTTTGTACATTTCATCATGGTTTTCCTGAATACCAGGGACACAGTTTTCCAAGAATGACCAATTCATGTTACTGGTCAGCATCTGTTCACAGGTGTTAACACAGCAGTTCCTCATCCATCTCCAGTTTCATCCTGAGGCCCAAATGTCTGTGGTCAGCCAGACATCTACATTGTGGCTGACTTCACCTGAGCCAGTGACCACTCTGCTTCACTGTGCCATCCATGGAGAGAAAGGGGCTGGCCAAGGAGTTCACCTCAACCTATGCAGGCACCAGAATTAGGAGGAGCTGCACAAAAAGCTGTGCTATAAAAGCAGCCACAGTGAGCTGTCTCTGACAGAGACCTATACTGTAGGCATAGAAAATTAGATCAAATTATTCCACTCTAGAGTTCTGTAGTTCAGTGTTGCGTCAAACTTCTGAGCTACTTGAATTTAATTAAAAAGCCCCCTATGGGCTTGGCTGAATCCTTTGTATTGTACTGTCTGTCCCTGAAGTAGCTCAAGTCCCCACACCAGTGAGTCTCTTGTCAAGCCCCAGATGGATTTTTCTTTGACTAACTTTGCCTTGTTTTACCCAAGTCAGATGTATAGCATGTTTTTTTCCAAATCACTACACGAGCATAAGGATTTGCTATAAAATAAGATTTATTTTACATACCTTAAGTTTAAGGTCTCTCTGTTGCTGGGGTCAGTTATCTATTTTCTGTTTCTTAACTAGAGATAAGCAACAACTGTGGACACTGGAAGGCTTATTCCTAATACTTATACCAAAGTCTGGGCACTTGCTGAAATGGATTCAGACTTTTTACTGAAGGATCATGCTTTAAAGCTCAGACAAGGTGTCCATTTGCTATTAATTTTCTTAGACGGGAGTAGTTTCTTATTTTGTTTGAGATGGAAAAATCTGTGTCCTTATAGTAAAACCCCCTTTTGGTACCAGACAAAACCAGGAAATGCAGAGACAAGTAAAGCTGAAATAAAATCACCAGTGCCATTGTTACTAATTGGTATCCTTGTTAGCAAGCTCAGCAGAGATGCCAGAAAATTAATGTATATATACGAAGACACAGTAGTAGACTTGGGCCCATAATTTACAATGAATAATTTATTCAATTAATTTAGCCTGCTTTTCTTCTCAGCAAAACAGATTACAATTTTCCTAAATTTATTCATTATTCAGAAGTGTTCAATAAAAAATACTTATTCTTTTCACTGTATAGACTGATTACAAATATTGTAGTACTGAACTGGGTTGTTAAGTTCGATTGAAGAACTTGAAGTAGTACACTTTCTTTCACTTTTTTTCTCCTCCCACTAATTGGATGGACAAACAAGCACTTAGGGCTCACACATGTGCCAGTGGGAATTTAAAATTTCCTGTCAGCAGGTATTCGACATGCACAATTTTAAAGTTACTTTCTAAGAAGTTCTTTACTTTGTGGTTTTTTTTAGCCAGGAAGAGTCAAAAGCAGTGGAGACCTCAGCCCCCAGTACTAAGGCTAGCTCTGGTCTAGTGTTATAAGTGTTGCAGAAGCACATTTTTTAGAAGAACACAAAATATGTAGACTTTATTTTGTTTAGAACAATTAGTATGAGACTGTCTTGGGGGGGACAGCTGCCTGTGCTGCAATCATTTATGGGGTGTTTTCATCATGGCTATCAAACCAGGCATTTTTGTTCACTCTCTTCAGGCTGCCCCTTTCCCCATTATTTTTAAGTTTATAAATGTTTTGGAGTTATTTTAAGATTTGTTTGAAACTTAAGGCTGCTAATTAACATCATAGCTTCTGCCACACCATAGTGAAAGCCTGCAGTTTCTGTAAAAGGAAAATGCCGTGAGGAAAGACGAGAAAAGAGAAGATAAAGAAGTTGCAATTGTTTGTCCTGCAATTCTTAGCTGCAGATGAATTTCACGCAACAGCATGTGCTACACTGGAGTTGCAGTTGCACACCTGTAAAAATACACACAAGCTACTGATACTCTTGAAGAGTGAGCCCTGTGAGGAGTGGTGCAGCGGAGCATGAGGCCCTGGGCACTCAGCTTCCCCTTCCAACAGCTGCTCCAGCTGCTCCCACAGCTTTTTTGGATATGGAACCCCAGTGAACAGGAAGGGCTCTATGGCAGGATTTGAGCAGACCCCAAACCCTCACAACCCACATGCCTTCCCAAAGAAAGATGCCTCTCCTCCTCCTGCCATGTTTCCAGCTCTGCTGTGGGAGCAATGGGAGCCCAGCTTGTGGGGGGAAGCCATACTCTGCTGTATCCATCCTGCTCCCAGCTACGCCGATTAGCAGCAATATCAGGCTCTCGATATCCCACCGATACAGCATCATTCTGCGGCCCAGCAGGCAGGCAGAATTTGCAGCCATGGCAGTAGTGACAGCTGGGTCATTACACACAAACTCAACATTCAGTTAGCGTTTACTGTGATTTTTAAGCAAATTCTTTGTTACTGTATTGGTACTTCTTTGTGTGTGTGGCGGGGTATCTTCCAAAGCAGGAATATTCTTCACAACAGTGAATATCAAGTCAGTATTGCAAAGTGTTCATTGAATGGTTTTGTTTGATTTTTCTCAGTCAGGCATTAGGTTTTGCTCAAACTGATTCTTTTACAGGCTACACTTGGCCAGTGAAGAAACTCAAATTAATATTGTGACCTGTGTTTAGTAAAAGCAATTGGAAGTTCAAAGCTTGGCTCTGTACAAGGAACAGCGTGCAGACAATGCAGTAGAGAGGTGATGAATCTCCCTGAATATCAGTGAATAATGACCACATTTTTAGGAGACTCATGTCCTCTTAGTGGACATCAACAAGAATCATAAGACATTGCTGAGAACATTTTGCATATATGTGCCTAGAACTAAAAGTAGATCTTGACTTAAATAATGAGATGTTGAAACTAGATTGATCTTTATTTGCTGGGAGCTCTGCATAGAAAAGATTACCTTTCTGTCTTTCATCCTGTAGTTTTTCAAGTGGATGTAAGACCACAAAGCTGTAAAATAATGGATAGTCATCCTATTCAGATATTTGATCATCAAAGGTAGCACCTTTGTTAAAGGAAGGGATCAAATGTAAGAACAAAAAGAAGGGACCGTAAGAGAAAGGCTACCAGTAGTCGCATCAGACTCTGAAAGTCCAAATTTTATTAAGGAGAAGAAAATAATAAAATTTAAATAAGACAGTGCAAATTAAATTGTAAAAATTATTTGGAACCTTTAAAAAAGCGAAAGAGAATTCATGAATAGTCTCTGGTGGATGCAGGATTACTTAAAGATACTCTGCCCAAGGAAAGCTTGTCTTTATTTTCTTTTTTCCTTTTTTCCCCCCCTTTCTTTCCTTTCCTTAGTCTTTAAGAATGTTCTGAATACTTTAAAACATGATCATAATAGATATATTTTCTGAACAGTAATTCATGAGGCTTCTCTTTTCTTGCTGTAATTTTACGTGGGCTGAATTTTTGGTCAAACAGCATGGCTGCTTTTGGAAGGCAAGTAGCCATCAGACCAGCAGAGCTTGCTTCAGACATGGAAGAACCATGGCTTCTAGCTTTCCTTCCCTTTACCTTTCCATCTTGGATTCAAGATTAAAAAGTATCAGGCCATGAAGGAATGGTACCGTGTTCAACTTAATATTTTTATAATTTTTCTCCCATGTGATGTAGGCATCCTCATTCAACAGAGCCAGGGAAGTCTAAATCCCATCTGGTTCCATGTGAGTTCACAACAGATGGAAGGAGCAAAGACTTACGTGACTGCACAAAATAGTGTATCATTTTACCTGTAGGTGTCATGGTTTTACATGTGACCTTTTTGGACTCCAGAAATACAGTATCTATTGGAAGAATTCAAATAATGCCTGATCATTTTAGCCAGTATCTAGCTCACCTGGTCAGTGTAATTCAATTAAAACAGTCCTATGCTCTGCCAAATGAGTGTAAGTGTCCATAGCATGACATGGATAGGAAATAAAAGATTCCTTATCTTTAAGGAATTTTCTTTCGTTACCAAAAGGTGAAATACCTAGCACAAGGATCTTCTCGCACTCTGGAAGTATAATGTTCTCCTAGGAAAATAGTGCAAAAGAACTCATTTGCTGAAAATCTCTCTTCTTAATACCATCCCCATGTTCACAGGCTTGAGCCAAAGCCCACTGAAATCTTTCCAAAGGTAGAATGGGAATGCTAGGAATATTTCCAAGTTCACATGGGACAGCTTTTTTCTCTTTCTTCTCTACTTACAGTTCATGAGTTTTCTGTGACTCTCAGTTAAGTTTTTAAAATAGTGGACTCTGATTGAAGAACAAAAGAGATGCAACAATTTGGGGGTGGGTACCCTGTGAAGTCTGTGGGAGTTTTGGAGCATGCCATCGGATGAGTCAATACATAGTAAATCACTTTATTGTGGATGATTATTTTTTCCAAAGTCTTGACTTGCAATTAATAATATTTTGCACAAGTGATTTATTAAAAAAAAAGAGTTCTATTCATTTATTTTCTTGCTTGCTTGTTTGCATATTCCTACTTCTCCTACAAGGAGTTCAGAGCATTCAAATTGCAAGTCATGCAGCTCAAAATTCTCAAGAATTAGTATTATCACTAATGGGTGTTTGAATAGATTCTTTGTTGCTTCATTTCCTGTGCTCAAATATACTTACAAGGAACATCTATTTTTGCTTCAGTCTTCTCATTGCAGCTTCCTTGCTGGTCACATGTACATATGTAACAAAAATGCCTTTTTCATGTCCCCTGAGTGGTACCATATGCTGACAAAACCTTATTAAATTCACAAGTCAGCTTTCATTGGCTATTTGCCCTTCAATTTAAAAGAGACTTGTTAATAAATACTCAACACCGCTACTTTCAATCTGCTCCCCCTCTCCCAAGGCAGCCTCAGATCAACTGTTTTCAGCAATTTCATGATTCCTAAGTTAATTACCAGGCGAAATCTCACAGATTGATGCAAAAATCTCTTTTCTCAGGCACATTTTTCTTCTTTTTGTTTGGTCCTGCTTGCTTTCCTCTGTAAACAGCCTGCATTCACTCTTTGCAGTCCAGATTCCACTGCTCTTTTAGGAGCTTTAATGCACAAGTGTCCAGAGCTGGGAAAGCTTGACATTTAAAAGGTCTTGACATCGTTCAGGGGATTTTCCCCCGATGTTGGACGAGTGCAAGCGCGCTGGATAATGGGGCCCTTGTACCCTGCCGCTTCCATGTCGGCTCTGGTTTGCATTAATGCAGCCCCCTCCTGACAGCTCGGTATGAAAGGGCACGAGTTCAGGCCGGGCATTATTAAGGCTGAGGCCTTCTATGACTTAACAGAGAATAGAAATCTTCATCAATAGCACACAGATGTGTGGGCTGAAGCAGAAGCACTACTTTGGGTGAAGTAGTCCAGGTCCCGGGTTCTAGCAGTGTGCGGGTTGCTTGTGCAATCCTTTCCTCAGTCGTTCCTTGGAAGTTTGTTCAGTCACACATTCCCGTGGGTCGGTCACGTAGAGTGGGCTGCAGATACAGCTGGCTCTGTCCTCTCTTCCCCAGTTCTTCTACACCCCTCCCTTGCACACTAGTTTGCCTTCACTTCCTATCTGACTGCTTTCTTTGTCTCCTCACCCAGCTTTGCACGCTGCCCCTCCTGGCTGGAACAGCTTCTCCCTTCATACATGCCAGATTCCTTTCCTCCTCCCAAACATCTGAAGATGTGGCTGTTCAAGAGCCACTAGTGCCGTTCCTGCCTGTGTCAGGCAGGATAGCCTGCACTGGTCTTGACAGTTTGGTAGGGAGGGAAACCACCATTTCTTTATCTTTCCCCTCAAAAAGATCTCTATATCTTTATACACAGGGCATTCATAAATTTTTCTCTCTTACTCAGTACATGATTTTAGAGAGCTGCTTAGATTACTGAATTTGCGATTAAGAAGCCCAGATTCTGTCCCTTACATGTGAAAAAGCAATGACTGCACCCTATAGGAAGACTTCAAGCATCTCACACTGAAACAAAATCTGTTACATCCTGAAGTGCTCTGAGGCAGAATAACTAGTGTTAGCTCTAGCAGCCAGACAGGCTTGGAAAGATGCATTTCCAGCCTTTTTATTTTAGGACTTCTTGATTTGTCATTTTCACAATTAAGCACTCATATTCTTCAGTCCCAGCCCTGATGCTTGCTAAGAACCATCAGAGCAATCTGTCATGAGAAACAGAGTATGGAAAAGTAACTGATGCTTGTGGTGTTGGATGCACATTAGTTACCTGCCATTGAGTACTTTCTTCTCAACTTTGGCACTACAAAGCATGCCATGACATGTGGAGATGCATCAGCTCAGAGCTGAAATCAGTAGGATAAGAGAATACAAAGAGAAGACGTAAACGCAGGCTCAGAGAAATCAAAGCTTCTGCAGCTTCAGTAGGAGCATGACATTCAGTTGCTTCTACTGCAACCTATGACAGAAACAGTGCAAATAGCCACATTACAAGACAGACAGAAGGCAAACATAAATAGTAAACCCTGCAGTGAATTTGCATGTGTTTCGTTATAAAAAAAAAAATATATATATATATATATATAAACCTGTGTTACTTGTGTCTACCAGTTTTTTGAAGCCATTTCCCATATTTTTTTGGTCACTAGTGATAACCATGACAAAGGTATGGGTGGGGCTGATGGGTGTAAAGATGCAGTGGTAATGCACTACAGGTACTGAAATATGATGTCAAGGGAGATGGGCCAAAAGAGACTTGCAGCTGATGGTGTTTTGGAGGTTGAGTCTGCTGAAAGCTTGAGCTAAGAGCTGAGCATCCAAAGGGTTCACCGATTTGACCTGAGGATTCTAATCACTTATTGGGCTCAGATCATTAGCTTGGTGTTTATGCAGTTTGTGCTTTTGCTCCTTCTGGCAGCTTGTGTTGGGGAATGAGAGAGGAAGTGAGAAACAGCTACATAGGAAGGCCTGAAAAATACATTAGTTAACTTCATGTTTCCTTGACAAGCAAGAGCTTTTGTGATTTAGGAAACAAAAGTTAGCATAAAGTCTTTTGCAGGGATTTGTTGCGTATCCTAGCATGTTCTCCAAAGGATAGCACTCAGTGTGGGGGCAGGCACTGCTGGATAACATCCAGCACTTTCCCCCTCCTCCCCTCCCACAGCTGGAGGCAGGCTGTGCAGCAGGTGCGCTACGCTGCGTCTCGGTTGAATCAGGCTGCTTTCCTTCTTAATGAATCTTGTTAGCGGAGTAGTTTATTTTACTTTATCTTTTCATGAGGAGGAACACTTGACTTGTTGTTATGAAGCAACATGTCATTAATCCATCTGATTGCTGGAACCTGCTCAATAAAATGAAAATACTTGGGAATAGTTAGAGCAACGGTCTATAGCTCGGTGTGGAATGTGTGCACACGTGCAAAGGCCTTTGTAGCCCAGGTACAGAGACTGATGGGCATCTGAGCTACAGGTGTCCCTTTTCCTCAGACTAATTTATCAGGTGTATGGTATGGGGAGTTCTATTTTCATGGTAGTGCTCCAATCCAAGGTGTAACAGTCACACTGCACTTAGACTCTGTCACCTAAGGATCACTGAGCATGTTTAAATAATAACTAAATTTTGCAGCACCTTTTGTGAGGTCAGATTACTTTTTGTGGTGTAACTTTTCCTATTTAAACAAATACATAGGCTGACATTAGGGAGTTTACTGGAGGTCATGTAAAGAATCACTGAGAGGAGAAAAACCAAAACGCTTGTCCTTGAATCCTTTCTGTAACTATTAGGTATTTCCTAGTCACAGTAGAGGCAGCCTGGAGAATTTCAGGCATGACAAGTTATGTAGTAATCTAAAAACACAGAAGGCAAGACAAGCCCCGCCTGCCAAAGATCTCCTTCTTACGGTTCTTCTAAAGTTTAGGCTAAATCCATTAAGCTTAATTAATTAATTTAAGTAATTTAGCTTAATTAATTCCTAAACTAAATATTGATTTCAGAATTTTAAAGTCAACTTGAGGGTAATTTTAGCTTGATTCATATCTACTTTTGTACAAATTTTGGCTGCAATGCTGTTATGGGAAACTGTGTAACTACTCCAGAAGTGTTTCTAGATGACTCTATTACAACTGCAGATTTTGAAACTTTTTTGTAAAATACTGTAGTTCTGGGGAAAAAGCTTTCTCTCTTTCATTCAGCAAAATTCCTATTGGCTTTAATAGGAATTTTGACCGATTAAAGACTAGTGGCGATCACAGGATTTTGTGTGATCTTTTACCTTTGTTAAAGGTAAAAGATTTTTCATCAGTGACAATGGTGCTCATCATCTTTGGGATCTTTTTTTTTTCTTTTTCTTTCTTTTATTTTTTATTCTTTTAGTTGAAATTGATAGAAATGCCTGAGTCGGCTTCTCCTGTAGACATAGTTACTCACAGAGATAAATGGATATCTAAGAGAAAAAAAGAAAAGAGAAAGAACCTAATTCATTTCGGTTTTTTATCTTAAATTTTCCAGTATTATACTGTCTCATCATTCATATACTTGAAAAGCTAAAAACAACAAAAGAATCCCCAGAAGTCCAAACCCTTCTTGTATTCAAATACTAGAGTGAATCGGGCCCCAATTAAAAAACAAAAATTAATTCTTTAAATGCAGATGTTTCATTCCACCAAAAGCAGAAGTTTTTTCAGCCATTTCAGTATTGTTTTGCTTAGCATGAAGATCTCTGTCATCTATAGGACAAACTATCCAAGAGCTTTTTGAACATAGCCAGGAATTTCCATTGCTAGTGTTGAAAATACACTAGACCTAGTCCTGAGAGGGTCTGAGTGCCCATGGTTTCCTAGTCAGGCAAGGAGTTGTATTAAGCACATTTCCCCACTTCCACGGGTTCCTAGTCAATTTATTCCCTTCTACTTGTGATGAAATAAAACCACCTTAGCCTGTGGGTCAAGTATGATGCTGGCCAGCCTCTGCGGCATTGCTTTTCTGTCTGGCTGTGGAAATCAGTCTTGAGGTTGCTGAGATGTTCCCTAAAATACTGTCTCTCCAAAGAAATTAGGGTGTTTTTCTGCATCAGGAACCAAATACTTGCAGTGTTGCTCCACAGAATGAAAGCAAACTTGCGTGAATATTATGACATATAGCCTGTATTCTCATGAAATTAAGATTACAAGGTAGTTTATCACTAGTTTCATCTAGAGCAACTGCTCTTCTTTTCTCTTATCTTTGATATTTAAATAAACATTTCAGGCACCAGAAATCTGCCTTATTGTAAAAACTGACCAATGCCTACTTATCCTGAAGTTTATACTCTTTTTCAGCTACCTCTGCAAATAAACTCTGCATGTAATTTGTGACTGGAACTACTTCTAAAGTAAGTGATTATGAATGTTAAACTCAGTGAAATGGTATAGGTGTTTTTGGAGAGCATATACTCTTGCAGACCCACAACACATGGTGTTTAACTGCACACACCGTACTTTCTCTGCTCAAAGCACCTTCTCAGCACCCATTATATAGCTATATATCACGAGTGCTTACATTCAAAGGCACTGCACAATTATTAGAGTGTGTATGTATTGCCTGAGCGTTTCCATGTTCAATGAGTGATAAGCAAACAGCATAGCTTGATTTTCTCAAAGGTGTCAGAATCACACAAAATATTCTCCCCAGTCCACTGAGTATCCATCCTCTGAGTTTAAGAAGTAAGAAATTATAATAATAAATAAAAGAGTTAGGTTGTGGCATGGCAACCTTCCAAGCAGTTATGATAAACCAGCATTCTTCACTGCCTGGGAAGTTAAACAGAACTGTGCATTGTTCTAAACCAGCTGGGGATGGTTCCCCAGGCTGTCTCTTACAATGGTATTTTAAGGAGGTATAATACAATCTAGTATCGCTTTTATTTAAATTAGCCTAAAAGACAAAAGCATGTACTGGCTAATTTTCCAGAGATGCAGCTAAAAAGTAAACATTGCCAAGGTGAAAGCAAAATGGCAGCTTTTGGGGAACAGGACTTCTGTGAAGGAGAAATCTTGAGTCTGAATATTTTTTCACGATAAACAAAATAAATTTGAATTACTTACATTAAATAACTGATTTATCGTTACTGCATATTAATTTTGAAGTGATTGTTCATTATCTTTGTTTCTTATTGAATGAATGGTAATGAATGGTAAACACTTTGGTGCAATGCCACCACATGGAAAAGGAATAATGCTTTACCTCTGAGACTTCTTGGCCTAAAAGCTGGTGCATATTTCCAGCATGCTCCTGGATAGAGTGCAGTTTGAAGGGTAAACATGACTATTCACTCAGATTATTTGGGGATCAAACTCTGGGGTTCTACTTTACCGAGGATGGGAGCACAGTGCACCATGCTTGCTGGGCCAGGAATCCTTGCTGTCAGGAATCTCAGATAAGGCATTTTGTGGGAGGTCACAGGAATCTGTGTGAATTCCAGAAATTTTTGTATATATGAAGTATGTACATATGTTGCACATGTGGTGTTTAAGTGACTTTTGGAAATTAAAAACATCCATTAAAAGAAACTGTGTCCCTTTTGTCCCTGTCCTTCAGATGCAGCAGGATGCAAAACAGTTGCTATAGAGACTATTTATATAAAATGGAGGAATGGGGGGAAAATGCAACATAAAACCTGAAAGCTGGTGGGCAATTTTTAGGTAACAGGGGCTCAGTGACAATCCACTGAACAGCCCAAAATAAATGAGAAAGCCACTAACCTTCCTATGTGTTGTGAAGCTTTCATTCTTTCTACCCGTGTTGAGAGGACGTCCTGTGGCTCTGACCTGTGGGAGTGAGAATTACCCATCCGATGAACTGTAGCAGGGGAAGAAAGAACAAGTACTTCCCCCCAAACCTCAATCATGCCTTAGGCCAGTGGGGATGCTGATCATTTTGCTGTGGGTTGAAAATATAACATATTTTCAGTCTTGCCAGAAAAAAGGGTAAAGGTCTTCAGTACCTTTTGAAAAAGGGTGACTGCAGGATGGAATTTCCTGCATTTCTATCATTTGAATCCCCTTCTTAGCTAACATTATTGGAAAGATACAGACACTTGAACTCTTGATATTTTCTGTGAGTCTGCCTTTGCTTCAGTACAAATTGGAACTTATCCAAAGTCTTTCCAAGTTGATACAGAGCATCCCCATAACAGCTTCACTGGACTTTAGAGCAAGGTATATGTATGTCTTAGACCTTTAGCATAGATTAGATATTACTTTTCTCCTTAACATTCAGTATTCGTTAGTGAATGTTAGTGTTCTGTTTTTAATGAAAGGGAAGCTGATCCATTTTCATATTTAAATTTACAATATTCTTATGTATTAGGTTATGTCTTGAGGATCCTTTGATTTCTACCTGCCTCTTTTTCCAAGCTCCTACATGATGCTCATCAATTTCTAACTTGATAATCATACGTTGAATTATTCCCAACAAAGCTTTTAGCAGCAAAAATAATTGCAAAGGAACCGTCCTTTCCTCTCTCTTTTGCATATTTCATTGTTGTAATTCTAAGGATTTGTATTTGTTCCACTGAAAGTTCTTTGGTGTGACAAGAATCATATATGTAAGGAAGAGGAGAAGATTTTTGTCAAGGAGGGAGGGAGGAATATTTCAGGAATTGTTCTCTAATTATATCTGTTGTAGTGAATTACTTAATATTGATTTCTGTCTTCAGAACTACATATTTATGGACTGGCATACAAAGGCATAAGGCTCATTTATACAACACTTATGTTTTCCCTCGGTAATAGGAACAGCATTATTATTGACTTGATGATTTTTGCTTTCAAGAGCTTTTATTCCTCTCATTGCTTAACTGCCATTCATTGGTTTCCTGCTGGTCCCTGATGTGAAAAAAAATAGAAGAGAAAATGCTAATTGGAGACCAATTTGATATCCAAAGCAGCCTCACAGTGCTCCCTTTAATAACACATGGGTATTATGGGTTGAATATTTCATATCATAGGTCTAGAGAGTACAGATTAATGATCCCTATTTTTCACTGTATCAGAGCATCAAGGTCTGAGAGAATATATTTTAGTAAGTGATATTACGGATGTTTGGGTTGTATATATGTACTTGTTGTCATCCTGGTACTGACACCTGGAATTTAGGGAAAATCTGCATGCAGTTGTAAATTCACAGGTGAAGATGATGACTAGTGCTTTTCAAACACAAGGAAGGCAGCTGTGTTGCAGAGGTGTGTTGGGAGGATGTTTGCAGGGAAGGCAAGGAATGTTTTGGAGCCATTGTTCAAAGCACAAGGCACCGACAGAGTGATGCCTCTTATGGAGTAAGTTTCTTATTCAAGAAGATGAACAGAAGCTGGGCACATCATTCAGAAAAAGGAAAGTGTTTAGATCACATAAAGACTGAAGAATCATCTTACAAGTATGAAAAGGCTAACAGAATAAAGTCTAAGAAAGATATGATTTCTCTTTATCATTATGAAGCAAAGTGCAAGCCACCAAAGGAAAAAGGCAGTGTAGAAAGAGGACAGAGTGGCATCATTTGGCTGTGAATCATGGTTTAGGCTTAGAACCAGAGTTCTATCCAGTGCGGGAGATAGGGTACTGGAAGTTGAGGCCTGAATGCATGTATGTGAGATCTCAGTAAATGCCATGAATGGGATGTGATCTGGCTGACTGCAGTGGAGAGGAGGCTGGCCTTAGGAAGAGGCACTGTGGATACTCTAGATCCGTTTGCCAAACACTTAGTAACTGTAATTGCCATAAAAAACATTATCACATACACTTTGGCTTTGGCTGAGGTCAGCTCTGTTCCATATCGTTGTGAAGAACAGACACAGGAAAGCATCTTGGACAGGATTCTCTCTAAAGGCCCAATGACAACAATAGCAGCAAAACCAAAGAAACCTGTACCTCTCTAAATCTGCGTGTCTGTGTATACTTGTGTCTCTCCAGTTTGTGTATGTTTATACACAGACATATTTAAGTCATTAAACAGTTAGATGGGCCCACATTAAGTTGCTGTGACTATTATTGGGCTAGATATGTTTTATTTTCTACCAAACTATCCATAGTTCCTACTTTAATTACTTTGTTTCCCATGTTGCCTGGTAGCTATACTGCTAATAAAATAATATTTTCATTTTCTCTGTTAAAACATTCTTTCTCTACCTCTTGAATTATAGCTATGACATCCAAAGAGGCAAAATCCCTGTTTAATTTTCAGAATTTAATGCAAACCCAGCACTGCAAAAAATATACATTCACGTAGTCCACAGCCTTGGGTACCTGAAAAACAACATAAACTGAAGTTGGTTTTTTTTTTTTCTTAGGTCTTTTTTGGCCTCGTTTCTTTCATGCATAAAGAGCTTACCACATTCATGCATGCTTTTGTCACCTTCAGACTTGTTAATGCAACCTTACAGTTACGTAAGACAACCACTGTGAAATTTCATCTGGTTTTAAATGCATATAAATATTTCACATGTGGAGCATATTAAACTGATGTTTCAGGAGTTTTGCTGGCTTAGGAATTTTTTGCTTGCATTTATTCATTTGTTCCTTTTCATGGATATTTTTGGGTGGGAGTTCTCATCCGTAAAAACAGCCGAAAGTACTTGTTTGATCACCTCTAAGTTTCTGGGGAAAAAACCATCCAGAAATAACCAAACCTTTTCTTTCTTCCTGTATTTTGAAATCTCCAGTCAAAGACACTTTTTGAAGGATCTCATGTTCTTCCCATCTCTTTTCTCTCTCTCTGCTGCCTTTCCCTCACCCATCAACAGATATGAAAACCCTTAGAAAATTTTTCAGAAATCTCAAAGCTTAAGACTCCCCCACAAAGCGTTCTGCCAGCTAGCTGCAAGTTGTGCTGGACTTTCCAGATCACAGTGAGTAGAAGTTGCTACAGGACTTTGAGTAGGGAGGTTTGGTCAGAGAAACCTCTTAAGCGAGAGACAGCCCTGCCAACAGAAGGCGATGTTGCCTTTCTATAACTGAGTGGCACAAACCCTTATACTTTGGTGTGTGCTCTCATGTAAGGCTTATATGAAGTCACTGCACTGTGTTTTCTGTCAGACCAAGTCACTTAAATTCTCTCCATCTCAGTTTTCCCACCTATAAAATACATGCCCTGGAGATTTCTAGTACCCATCAGGATAGCTGCAGGTGTTGTTTGGGTTAGGCTAACGCTGACTTTATTGAGCAGAAGAGGAACCTAAGACATGGTAATTAATTCACTGAGGGAGGGAGCAGAGAGGAGGAGGTGGCTCAGGAGTCAGCTTGAGAAGTGTAAGTTTTGGAGAGTTAGAGAAGCAGAAGAGGAAAGAAGATCTTTCCCCTCGTTGCCTTCTGTGTACTCTCTCTGAAAAGCCAAGGCAGGAGATGTCTCATAGTTCCTGACTGGTATGAGCTGAAGGCGATGGCCTCTTGCCGCTCTTCTAGTTTCCAGGAAATAATAGTGATTTCTATTTAATGAAAATATTCCCTAGGAAATAAACAGAACAATAAGACAAAACCTGAGCCCAAATTAAGACTGCTAGTTATGAATGCTGAGGAACTGTCAAACTTTCAGGCAGAAATCTCTATCCCAAGCTCTTCAGTTCTGCTGCATGCTGCAAATTTGTGCCCTGATTCTTAGACATTGTGATTTTAGTGCTACTTGCCTGACTTTCCCTTGCATTTTTTCTGAGCTTGTGACTCCTTGGTTCTGGGTGAGACAATGAGTTTGCTCTGTAGACCTAGATTGCCCTCCAAAAGCTGATAATCTTTTTTATAGAAGCAAGACTTCTGTTCTTGGATCAACTGTGCTTTAGGAAATTCTGATCTACAGTCCAGTTCTAATCAAATTTGATGTGGGTAGAATATAGGAACATAATTCCAACAATTAGTTAAATGGAATAGGTGTGTGAGCACAGGAAAAAAATATGCCTTTGACAAGTGAGAAAGAGGAAGCAGAAAGTGTTCAATCCTTACAAGGCATCTGAAAATCCATTCATTCAGGAAAAAGACTGTAGAGAAGCTACAGCTGGAAGGAAAACTTCAGGTGGCTCTTTCATCTTCCCAACAGCCAAATCCAATTAGCCATGAGCCATAAATTTACAGGAAATGAGGCTCATTAGTCTTCCTGTCCAGGGAAGTATGTGATTTTCACTGTTTAGCACTATAAGGACTAACCTGTGGCAGAAGAGGGTGTAGAATTTAGGCCCCTGCCCCCCTTGGCTGTGGTTACAGCCTGTTATGGCAGATATGCTTGGACACCACAGATTCAGCAGAGCTGCATGATGAGATCAGAAGCTCAGCCTTCATACAAAATACATTTTCACATGAGCCTACAGACAATTCTAACATAGCTATCAACAGTTCACTGAAATCTTCATCCCCTTCTAAGACATTCAAAGGTCACAGCCATGAGGTCATGGGAATTTAATTTGGATAGCACTTAAGGCACATACTTAAAGTCTAAATGATATTATTTTGGTGATCATTTTTCAATACACCTTCAGCCTGACATCTGTTTAAAACCCTACCTTTGGATGCCTCCAGCAGTTTAAGACATGAGTATTGTCATATACGACTTGCATAATGCAAAATGTGGCAGAGAACCCTCATTTCTGGCTGACTAAAAAAATACCATCCTAAATTTTAAGGTAATGTCAGGTTATATTCCCCACGTGTAGAATGCATTGCCTTAAAGGGATATTACATTTACCTTATGCATGCAAACTTGTGGGAAAGGCTGGAAAACATCCCTGTTTCCCTAAAATTATCCAGTAACACTGCAGTATAATTACTCTTTGATGCAGTCCCACCTTACAATGTCTCCTTAATTATTTTAAAATTGGTCTGCTTGCTTTTGAAATACTCACCAGTGAAGAGGGTTAGTGCTTGCCCATCCTAGACCTGCTTACTGATGAAGTGCTTTTCTTCCCTGGCCTCCTAATACTCAAATATTATAAGCACGAGTCTGTTTCCAGAGGCAAATAAAATGTAATGGTGTGGCAGGTGATGAGGCTTGCATCTACAGCTCTAAGATAAATATGATACTGTTTAATTCATACTTAAGTCTGAAAGCATTTGGAACGATCGGTACATTAATGAAATTATAATTTCATGCAAAATGTCTGACCATTAGTTTTCCTGAAAGAGGCCACAGTATTGGCCACATATCTTTATAGGGCTCTTTGAGAATGAATTATTGGCAACTCTCTTTATGTTTGAATTACATTCCTCTGATCCCAAGTGAAAAAAAAGCCTAAAGAATGATTACAATAAGCCATCACTTTCCATAGCAGAATGCAATGTAACTTGTACTGAAACATCTAACATGCAGAGTCCTTTTTCGATGCACTTTCCATACCAATTTCATTAGCAGGTGGAATAGGGCAACTATGCTAAATGAGTCAGGATTTATCCTTTCAATCTCTTCCTTATCTGATATTTTGCAACCTCAGTGCAACACTTTAACCTCATGATTCAACTGTAATGATCTTGTGCATTCCTCAGAGACATGTTTAATCTTTTTACTTAGATAAGTTCTTGGCTTAACATTACAGTATCAGACAAGTTGAACAAAAGGAGAATGCATTTAACCTTAATGGCATATCAGGGGGAGTGCCTTTTTGCCCTAATATTAAACAAAATGGTTAGCACAATTAATAGCCAGCTAGCAGAGATGCAAAATATGCTTACGCAGAGCAACACAAGCCTAGTCCCACTGTCTAATGAAGCAAGTGATATCACTTTATCTAGAAGGGGTTTGGGCCTATCAAGTAGCCACCTTTTCTTAAAAAAAGAAACCCAACACTGCTGGGCTGTAACTGCACCCTGTAGTGCCATTCCAGAAGATGATGAAACAGTGAGTCACAGGAGAGGTCTTACATGTACAGACTTGAACTCCTTCTTTGGTCTCTCTAGGTATCAGAACAAGTGGTCTGATTTTCAGAAGCATTAAATGCTCCCAGTTCCCTGCAGAATGGGCACTGTTCAAAGCTCTTTTTATTGCTGCTTGTGGTGGGATGGCTCTTAAGAATATACAAATTAGACTAAATATTCGGTAGTCTAGCTGGATCCTGTCCCTAAAAGCTGCCAGGAATAGAGGTGTATATGAAAAAAAACACTCACTGAATTATGCTTCTTGCAGAAAACCCTTGTGTTTGTTACCTACCATGACCCAACCAGCCTCTGCTTACGAATCCTGAGAATGGGTATCAATGAAGGTGGAAAGAGTGTTGTCTGGGCTTCAGACTCCTTTACTCTTAATCTGGACTAGTTCCAAACAAAGGAAATTTTTTATTTATTTATTTCAGAAATTTGGTATTTCAAGGTCTCCACCAAGGTGCAATCCTTAGAGCACACATTGAAACCAAACGGCTGAACACTTGAAATGCCTCTTATGGTAATCAGAATTGAGAGCTTGCTGGAAAATTGTCCTTCATCCCCTCATGAGCTACTCTGGAAAAGAGTTCTTATCAGTGGCTGAGTCTTATTTTTCTTAAAATCATGTGCTGTGCTTTTTGCACAAGCTAAGTGTAATAAATGTAAAAAAAATTTCAATGGCATAAAAATATTTTGGCAGTGAAAAACATCAGTCTCAAATGTAGGAATATTGAGGGAAAGAGTTTATGTGTTTCAGAATGTGTTTAATTATATATTAAACAGATTAAATTAGTCATTCACTGCAACAAAAAAGGTAGGGAGGGAATGCTTTATAAGGTGGAAGAAATGCAACAGTTTAATAAAATGGTAAGTATTGTCAGTATTCTGTTACAATTGAAAGCATTTGTTCCACTGAAACCAGTTATGGTTTTGCCATTGACTTTACAGGGATGAAGTGCAAGTCTCTCTTGTTTAAAATGAAGGTGGAAGGAGGTTAGTTGGAAATGAAAAGTGGCAAATAGAGCAAATGCATGAATCCATAGGAATATTTTGCCTTTCCATGATTTCCTCAAGGGAAGAATTTTTTTGAGAACCTGTTTTGAAAAATAATTTCAAGACAGAGCGTTGGGCAGAATGGTTTTAGTGAGTCAAGTACTGCTTGGAGAACAGGAGTGAGAAGGAGAACCCAGCTCAGCTCCTGAGTTGAGTTTGGTCTTCTGGTTCCACCTGCTGTTGTACTCCTCTTGCTTCCTGAATTCTCACATGTATTATTCATCGTGTAGGAAGGTGCATGCAGTATATGGTGTGTAGGGATACTGTGTACCATGAAGGAATTTGGGGAGTTTGAATCAAGGTTTTGGGCATTTTAAAAAACAGAAAAATCCTGAACATTGCCTGTGAAAGATCTATGGTAGTAATTTGCTGGGACCTCAGTTCTTCCAAGCCAGTGAACTTCTAGGAGAGGTGGAACTGGAAAACTACCTTTCTGATAGATCTTTCTGATATCCATCCTTCTCTCTGTGCATCCTGTATATTTTCTGAATTTTTCAGCTTCCTCCTCTTTTCTTCCCTCTTTCTTCCTTTCTTTTCCCCAGGGGTAAACCCCGTTCCCCATTAACTTTTGACTGTAGGACTGGAAAAATGGAAACGTTCATTTTGTTTTCTCCTAGTAGAAAGCCTTCAACAGAAATCAATATTATTCCTGCCGAGAGAAGCCCATAGCAACGTGGTGCTCCGGTGCAAACTGAACAGACCGAGTGCAGCAAGGGAATTGAGACAGCCGTATGGGAGCAAACCTGCTCACCTGCTTGCATGACTGACTCAAATTGGGTCAGCTGCAGAGGAAAAATTACAGCAATTATTTCTCAAATATTTAGATTTATAATATTTATATTAATGTATTTATAAGGAATTGCTAATGGTTCCTCAAAGCATTCCTAGTGCAAAGGTCAAAAGTGAATGGTGGCAAGAGATGGTTTATTTAACCTATACAGTTACCCCAGAAGTGCAAGAGTATAAAATTTAAGAATTTGCTTTCATATTTGGCAGCTTTGGTTCACATCACTTTTCCTGACCAACTCAATGGAGTACAGCCCTGGGCTGTGTTTTTTGAATGCCCCTCATTGGCCTAGGTGCTCAGTGAAGTACAAATCACAAAGGTTCTGTTGGTGTCAGCAAAGTACTGATGATCTGTTCCAGTGTGAGAGTCTGGCCTCTAATGAGTCAAGGATGATATGAAAGCTGTAAATGGAGAGCAAGTAATTTAAAAATTAAAGATACTTTAACCAAAGCCTGGAACTATGCCGAAAATAATAATTTCCATCCTGTGTTTGAACTTAGACATTCATGAGTAACTTCATGTTATTCAAAGCTTTACTTACATTCATTGCTGTGAGAACCCCTCCTATAATACACACTACAAGTGACATAGATCACAATCACATCAAAGTAGGTTAGACTTCAGAGAGGATAGACAAGAGGATAATTTGCACTTACATAGTTTCTTTCATCCAGGGAGTTCAAAAAGCCCATATTTATTAGGTTTAAACACCACTCCTTATGGTCAGGTAAGTATAAGTACCAAACCCACTTTACAGACAGATGAATTAAAAGGCAAAACAAACTAGAGGCAGCAAAATACACTTCCACTCGTAGGGGAGGGACAGGAGGCACCCCAGTTGCCAAAACCATCCAATTCCATTAACCATCGTGTTCTGCCCTTTGTCCTAGCCGAAATTATTGCCTTTGACATAGAAAAGCTTACTTCTAACACATGGCTGACACTATCTGGACCATTCCCAGGGAATAACTGTGGGCAAACCATTCCCTCATACTGTGGGCATTTCATCCAAAAGTGGAGGGTTGATTTTGTGGCAGATTATTTGCCAAATTGTCCTTGCACTCTTCTGCACATGGGGCAAATATTAAACAGATAAAAGCAGGTACCAAACAGATAAGATAAATAGCTATTTTTGGCAGAAAGATGAACATTACCATATCACACTAGATCATTAGCAAAGACCTAAAAGGCACAAAAGGCCTATGTACCTCTGACCTCACTAGAGGACATGACTTTGGGGATGGTTTGATGTGCATGGCTGAGCTAGAACTGCCTGCATTCCACACATGCTTTTTGGGGAAGAAAAACAGAAGGAACTCTTCAATCTATTGTTTTAACAGGTATGGAATCATGTCTCTGCTAAGCAACATGTGAACTCACAAACTAAAAATAAGTGCCTGAATGTACGTGCAGAAAGGAAATTTTTATACTAATTTATAACACTCAGAAGGGCAGGGTCCCTAAGCCCATAAGAGGAAAAAGGTTAGAGTAGTAAAAATGGTAAGAGAAAGCATTAGCCATTAAATCTTCGGGACAGTTTCTGTATAGAAACTCACTAAGATACTTCTTAACTGTGCAAATGAAAGGGCTCAGAAGACTTAGGAAGAGGTTACTGAGCCTTTCACCTCAAGGTCAGTGATGGCATCTGGTTGCAAAGTAAACACTAAACACACCATTACCTCTGACAGCTGCTGGTAGTTCTTTGTTAAATAATCTAGAGTAGGTGTCAACACTCTGATAAATAAATATCTAGGTAAACAGCTATTTAATGTTGTTAACCCATCCGGGCAGAAGTGAATCATAGAATTGCTTAGGTTGGAAAAGACCTCTAAAATCATCATGTGCAACCATTAACCCAGCACTGCCAAGTCCACCACTAAACCATGTCCCTAAGTGACACATCTGCACGTCTTTTAAATATCTCCAGGGATGGTGATTTCACTGCTTCCTAGGGCAACTTGTTCCAGTGCTAGACAACTGTTTCCATGCAGAAATTTTTCTGGATAGCCAGTCTACACCTGCCCTGTCACAACTTGAGGCTGTTGTCTCTGCTTCTCACCTTCTGGAAATCGGCACTGAAAACTGTGTTTGAATGATGGTCTAATAGCATAGAGAGAGGCTGCACCATCACTGCAACTGTCCCATTTCTTTGGGCTTCCAGGGAACGTTTGGATTTCCAGTGCACCTTACCTTAATGTGGAAGCCTCTCAAAAAAATGTTTATGTTAAAGGGGGAGGAAGATTGGTCTCTTCAGTGAGTGACAGTGTTTTTCAGGTACTCTTTAAATGGGAATAGTTGAAAATCGGAGAGCAGAGAGACCTGCTTTAAATTTACAGGAAGGAGAATCTTTCCTTTCTTCTTTCCTGAAAAAAATTCCTAGTAAAAGGCTCAGGTTTGTTGGTAACAATCTCTCATATCTATATTTTCCATATGGAAACTTTCTTGCAAAATTATGTTATGCTTATTGAAAAGGGTGTGGTTTATTTTTCAGTTAAATTGACAGTATAAAGGATAATGAAGTTTTGAAAAATGTGACACCTGCCATGGCAAGTTCTGCAAAATGGAACAGTAGAATAAAATGTGAAGTCATTTCTGTTTCTGTGTATAAATGGGGAGTGATCACAGCTTTATGTCAGTGCAGTTTCACCAACACAGAATCAAACAGAGGTAAGAGGTAAGGTCCAAAAAATGAATTGCTTTTTCCTCCTGCTGGCTTATATTCAAGCCAACATGGAAGTCATTGTTTTATCTCTGAGCTGACACTACCATGAATGAAAACAGAATCATAGCTACAGTCTGTACTCACTTACACTTGTATCCATGCAGTCAGGTTAGTTGGAATTTATATTCAGAGCTGAACTTGGCCAGATTTTAAGATGGCATAAATCAGTGCAAAACTGTGCTGTGTCTCCAGCTGAGGATCTGCTCCATACAGTTTAAATTAGCCAAGATAGGATACCTAAACTATGTGCTAAAGGAAGTAGAAATCTGTTGAAAACTGGAAAAAATTACACGTGTACAAATGACTAAAACCCTCATGTAGCTTAAAGAGAGTTAATCACTAGTTTATATGTAAATCTATGGACTTGTAAAATGTAAGGAAAACTTGATGTCCTCTCTCTTCGTAATTCAGTTTCAAAATACTGTCATGACTTTCACTCAGTGAAAATGCCTTTTTCCACCAAAGCTGCATGTTTTGTCTTAAACAGTATTCAAATTAGATGCAAGAGTTGAAATAATATTGTAAGGAAATGGTTATTTTATCCACATTTTATCTCCTAGCTATAAATTTTATATGTTGGATTATATAACTCCCAATAGATCTTGGTGTAAGAAACCTCAATAAATCTCAAACCATTCAATACAGAGGAAATTTATTTGTTATTTGTGTCATGTTTTATTAGTGCCCTGCAGTTCTATCTTGACACTGGAGAGATAGCTCCCTTTGCCAACAAGTAAGAAAAAAAGTCTTCGCAGCTTTAATTTATGGTAACAACACATTTATTATTTTTTTACTATGCATCTTAATTCACAGATTCAGGTATTCCAGCATATTTGTCTGAACATACCTCTTCAAATTCTGTGACATACTTATATTTTATGCCACTGATATAGGCTTCATAAATCAACAGCATTTACCTTGAGTATGCATGGAAAAAATAGCATGTAAAAGATTTTATTTTCCCACATTGGAAGTAAAAGCCACACAGTAACGAGATGGATGGGTAAATAGACAGACATTCCCTTTCCTTTTCAATCTCTGGGTACCACATCTGTGCGGTACATTGTGCCAAACGCTACTACTGTTGCTGCTGCTGTTGTGTCTCAAAATTGCTTTGTAATTCATGAGCTATGTAGTCATCTCTATCTCTTGGAATAAAAAGGTAGATTCAGTCTCTTGATATCTATAATGGATATAAGAGTATTCATTTTCTTATTCGCGCTCTGAAATGGATGAATGGAAAAGAAACCTGGCTTCTAGCTTGTGGAAAGATAGCGGTATCTCACCATTATCATATAAACAGAGAGCTACACAGTAGTGCTGGGAGGACATAGATGAGGAATACATTTCCAGGTTTGAAAAGGGGAGAAGAACAAAACAGTACTTGCAGCCTTTTTAACCAGCAGGGTGGTGATATATAAGTAAAGTTGTGTTGACAATGGGTAAACAACTGAAAACCAGGCCAGCAACTACTCCTGCCCGCCCTTCTGGCCCTTCTGGTCAGCCCCATGGTTGTCACTGTTGTAGTGGGGACAGGTCAGAAAGGCGACATAAGCTCCAGGATATCAAAAGGTATTTTATTATGATATAACACTCTTTTTATAGACAAGTCCGCACAAGTGGCACGTGGTTATTGGTTCTTTGACTAACCACCTCCCAACATCATTGGCTAACCACTACCAACACCCATTTGTAAACAACTTGCAAACAACAGGATGTTAAAAACAGCAGGTGCAAGATAGTTTACTCAAAACTTCTCACAGTTCCCAGCTCTGTGTGTAAGAAAGTAATACTTTCTCACATACTGGCTGGAAACTGGAAAATTCCTCTCTGACCAAGCTGTCAGTGTCCACACATAGTCGTAAGGCAAATTTCTCCATTTCGCATGCCTAAACTCGAGCTGCAAAAGTCTCCAAAACTGGGACATTATCCCCATCGTGAGAGGATATGTTGCCAGTTTCATGCAGTGTTCCCAGAAGAAATTGCTGTCATCATAATGAGACCTTCAGGTTCCTTCTAAACTATATGGACCACTAGTTCTTTTTCTTTCCCACTGCTTCCCATAGAGTGAAATCATGGTCTGATTGCAAGATCAGCATCTTACCTACCTAGGTCTTACCTACCTTCAGCTCTGACTTTCACCATGGCCTTGGGCAAGTCCCCTCACCTCACAGTGACCTGCAGATGATAATCCTGAGCTCAGCTTTTAGCAGCAAACTCTTCTTTCTGGAAGGAAAATCCTAAGAAATGTCCCATGTTGTTACCAGGCTAACTGGGTCGTGTGGTCAAAAGATCAGAATGTTCTTAGTTATTTCAAATTTACAGAGAATATTTTAATCAACCACCAAACTTGCTTCAAGAACATCTTTGCATTTTAACTTCAGGAAATCTAGTGCCATGTCAATTATGCTGAAATGTCAGTATTTCTAATAAAAAGCTTTGAAGATGTTTTTACAAAGTTTTTTTAAGTTTAACTTTGCAATGACCTTTCATTTTTTGAAATGTGCTTTGAAATGTATGTTGAAAATTGTGCCATTGAGTCAACATTGAATTGAAAAGTTTCAAAAATTGCAGTTGAAGGGAAAAAATGAGGAAAATGCTAACATTTTGTCCCCATTTGGAAGGGAAAAAATATAATCAAAACACAGGACAGAAAATCTTGTTTTCAAGAACTCCTTACAAATATCCATTTTCTCCCATACTGGTTCTCTCTGTATCTCTTAGGTATTTTTATTTCAGGTATGTGGTGTTTGCCTCACTGTAAAGGATTCTAACACACCAGGATAACAGAATGTGTTAAGAATATAATGCCACACAGCATGTGACAGTGTTTTCAGTGAAGCTCTGTCTGTCCTTGGAGAGAAGCAACTGGCCAAAAGTTCATTCAGACCTCTGTGCATAAAGCCAAATGTTGAGTGGTGCTGGGTGTGCTGCTGGCACTTGTGGCGGTGGCCACCAAAGTCACGGTGCTCACTGACTGTACATCGTGCCTCCAAGTCTGGGCCTGAGCTCTGATCTGCAGATAAATTCTGTCCACAGATCTTCACTGCAGTATAGGTGAAACCTAATCTCTTCATCTCATTCCATCAACACCACTGAAACTAACATAAAACAAAATCTAAGCCCCAACACAGGAAAATAGCTTTTCCAGCCAGGTTGAACTGGATGATCATTTCAGTTACTTGGCCTGAATTATAGAAATACTAAGTAACAGGCAATATATCTCCTCTGAATACTTCCCCCATTGTAGTTCTAATAGCAGCTTTTTTGTTTGGTATGGATTTTTATGTTCATATGTGATTGTTTTCTGTTTCCTTTTCATGTTTGCATTTTAAATAGAACTTTGAAAATCTTATTTCAGTTCATGTTTATAACTCTGCTTTTCATTTATCCTGCAAGATTCATGTTTTGTTTAAGGTCAAACACCAAAACCAACATTATTAGTCTGGTAAACTTGTCGCTCCATTTCCAAGGGTGGTGTTTGACCTCCAAGTGCCTCCTTTGTACCCCTATCAACAAGCTTTGTTATCAAAACAGTACCACAGACCTCCATCCCAGAAAAATGCTGACAGTCAGGGACAGGAGAAAATTTTGTCTTGATATTTGCTGTTAATTCTACAGGGCACAAAGTCATTTTGCGTACAATTTTCAGCCTCTCCTTCCTGCAAAAGTTAGGAATGGAGACTAGTCCCTCAGTGTTGGGAGCACAGGAGATGGGGAAGGAACATGCTGTTTTGCAGAACGTGAGGGCTCCTGTTTTCTGCCAGGCTGCTCTTTCTTGTCAGTGTTGTGGTTTCCATCAGCTCTCTGCACAGAGCTTCATCTTCTCTTTGCATCTCTACACATGCCACTGTGACGTTGCATTTTTCTTTTCTTGAGCACAGTTTATTCCTTACCTGTTTCCTGTGTTTCTTTCAGACATTTTTCTTCTCTGCCTCTGATTCCTTTTCAGAGAGTTTAAAGACTCTCACGTTTTCTTTGTTTTCTCTCCTCTTTTCTCTTTTCCAAGACCTCATTTCAAAGAGGAGTCCAGTCCTGTTCATGACAGCACTTGTGCATCTGTGGAAGTCACTTGAAGCCCAGGGAATATGTGCCTATGTACTGCCTTAATCTCTCACTCTCCTTGGCTTTTCACTTCTTTTACATTTTCTGTAGTTCATCTTTTGAGCAATCTTTTTAAGGGAAAAAAAATTATAGGGACTTGAATTGGGCTTATGGATTTTTACATTATTTTCTTGTTCTGTTAGGCTAGAGAGAAAACAAACTTCAGGTAGTGGGGGCTTGAGTGCCTCCTGTTTATGTCTGAGGCAGTTATTTTTGTGAAATGAAAGGATCTGATCAGAAATCAGAGCTATCTGCTGTGCTCTTGATGAGACTAACAAATTCTGAGTGCACACATAACTACATGTGGAGCTTTTTAATTCTTGGCTCAGGAGTTCAAATCCATCCACCTTGCCATTTGCTAAAACTCATTACTGTCTGATGGCCGGTTTGGACTTATTTGAAGTTCATGGAGAGTGAGCAAGGGATAGAGGAATGGAATTTGGAGGGGGGAGGTAAAAGAGCAGGGGATCATCTTCTATCACTTCACATATGACCCCTTTTCCTTCCACTGAGAGAACTTGCATTCTTGTCAGCAGGCCTCAGCTAAGGAGGCAAAACTATGGAGAGCAAAGTGTACACCAAGCTCTTACTGCCCTGCAAAGATGAGCTGCTGAGGCAGTGCTTAAACACCTGGCGAGGCCCCAAGGACCAGCTTTTCCTGGCACAGGCTGGTTGAATGCTGGTGGGCTTCAGGCTGCAGTACTGTCAATGTGCCACATTTTAGAACTAATTTTGAAACATCCTTTGATATTTTATCTGTCTCGCCAGAACAATTAGCTCCTCGATGCTCTCCATACAACAAAGAAAATTAATTAGGAAGAGTCAGATGCTGTGACACAGAGCGGTGTTTGGGAGATTGCGGTGTCTCAGGTGCGTTTTGATGTCGCAGCAGCTGAACTGGAGACTGTCGTCATGTGCAGCCGGGTAAAGCTGGACAGGGAGATTTTACTGAAAGAGAGAAAGTCACCTTATAAAAGCTCTGCGTTTCCACCCTAAATGCTAAAGGTTGTCTTTCTCTGAAGAGAGACATCAGGGTATGCGTGTGGGGCAAGCAGCCACCTTGAGATTCTCTCATGACTGTTACAGTCCATGAAAAACAAGGAAAAGACCATATCTGCATGTTTTCAGTTCCTAGATACACCCTGGCTGGAAATCAAAGTGGAGTAGCTCTGCTCTTGCTTCCCCCGTTATATTTCTAAATGGATTTTCCCTGTAAGGCACTGAGATGCTAAACTTTGATCGTAATCATCTGACTTTGAAACCGACAGATACCAAGAGCCATTTCTTTTCTGTGATGTATGCAGTCTACTGACATGAAAAGAATGCATTTAACGTGATTGAGAGAAACAGAATTTTGATCCCAAGTCAGGGCCTCATGTTTGTAAAACTTTAAGTACAACAGTATCTTCCACATGCCTGACAGATAATTGGAGATTTTTCTCTTTTCCTGTTTGTTTTTTTTTTTTATTATTTTATTTTTAATTTTATTTTTAGGGTCAAGTGTTCTTTGGTTGATTTTTTCATTAATCCTCCAAACTGGTGCAGGTTTCTTCAGTCTCCAAGAGGCTGGGACCATGGAGTTCCAAACCAGGCTGCACCCCTGCTCTGGCAGCAGCTCAGGGAACAGGACTGTTGGGGGAATTTTGGATAGCAGTGACATTCCTTAGAGAATCAGTACTCCTGCATTGCACCCTGGCAGGCAGAAACAGGAGCCTGACTGACAGCAGACAAGGCAGACCCAGCTACAGCTTCACAGGGAACAGTGTGTCCTGTGAAATGGAATACAGGTGACAAAGTGGAAAGGGTTCAAAAAAGTATCATGAGAGGATGTCTGACAGCTCTTGTGTAGCTGAGGTTGCTCCTCTAAGTATTATCAGTAACTTCTAAGGAAAAGCAGCCAAATACAATAAAGACAGGCAACTAATGTTCATAATACAATTTTAAAAAGTTTTCTCAAGTACTGAAGGAGCTCTTTTAATGCATAGCCAAATTACTTGTTGAATGGACGTGGGCTGCACACTGATTTTCTCCCATGAGAGTCAGAATACTTTAAAAATACTATTCTCCAGTAGTATTTCATCTAGAATATTTCTTTTTTCTCTTATTGAAGACTAGGAAAAAAAAATGCAGAACAATGAAACTTTGAAAGTTAAGACAAAGGGGCAAAATACATGGAAGGCTGAAAGATTTATCAAGTTGTATGTTGCAATTTTCCCTAAGAAGCATAGGCAAAAGTGAAATGAAGGGAAAAAAGAGCTGTGAACCATGATGAAGATGATTAAAGAGGGTACAGAGTAGCTGTCAAAGCAAATATCAAGCAACATTAATAACTTCGTAGCAAATCAGAAGACTGTCTCCTCCCTTCCCAAGGAACAAGAGCTTTTGTTGCTGCACAGGGTAAATGGAACGAATCCTCAGGTGCAGGTACTAGTCTTTGTCTGTCAGAGATACTCCAGTGTCAATCTGGAGCAGAACAAGGATTTTAATGGGGTTAATATGACTACAAGCTTCCAACTGAGAAAAAAAAATGGTTCCAAGATTTCAAAAACCTTCAGCTACATGGGAAAAACCATCTTCAGTGGGGAACTTACACCTTCAGAGAAATTAAAAAAATAAATTTCCGTAATGCCCTTTCTTATGTATAAAGGAGATGAATTTTTCTGCGTACAGAAAAGGAAAACAATGAGTGTTTGCTGCAAAGGGCTCATTTTTTAGTCAAATGGTTGACGTTTTTCTTTCCCTCAAAACACAGCAAATTAATCATGCAAATTCATGAAAAATTCTGCTTTGGATAACAGGGTAGAATGTTGCCCATCTTTGCCTTCAGCCTAAGTAAATATCTATTTTCAGAGCCACAGAGAGGGGTCTGTGAGAGATCTGTTGGTGTAGCTGGAACTCCCTAGCCAGTATTTTAGGAAAATTTTCTTTCAGTCAGATTTGCTATGTCCAACTGATTACTGCATCTGGGTTAAGAAAATCTTCAACATCAGACATGAGCAAAGGAGTAAAATTACTTCCTTACAGGAATCAAGCAAATTATCTTAAACATTTTTGTGTCAGCATTGTGTAATCAGTTTATAAATGGACATAACAGACACTCCTACAAGCTTGTAGGTTCTGTGCCTACAGCTGGAAGCAAATGCTGTGTGTAGGTGTGTCAGGTTCTTTATTGCACACAGTTTGAGCTTCTTACAGG
Organism: Platysteira castanea; assembly: GCA_013397175.1. Lineage (NCBI taxonomy): Eukaryota > Metazoa > Chordata > Aves > Passeriformes > Platysteira > Platysteira castanea. Next base: position 147,719 of record VYXC01002358.1, read on the forward strand.
TTGTAAAGTCTCCCAAGAGGCTAGGGTTTGATATCACATGTGGTATGAAACTGTAATTCCTCATATTTCTGTAGCACCCTTTAGGAAGGGGTGCACTGGAATAGCTCCTGTGAATATTGAGATTACCTACAAGGAAGCTATTACTGACAGCAGTGATGCCTGTTTTCAATCTCCTATTCCTATTAGAGAAATTTCCTCTGACTCAGGTCAACCTGGAATTATTCCAGTTTTGTCCCCACTTGAGATTAACAAGTGCATCTGTTCACTTGTTTAAATGTCCCCCTACTTTGACCCGGCCATTTCTCTTTCGTCTCTTTTTAACCAAAGTGATTGATGTAGGAATGCCTGAAGTCAACATTAGCAAGCCTTTCTGTATTTTTTATGAAGGTCCACAAAGGTAACAAGAGTAGAATTTTGTCACTTTTTCCTGGAAAACACAATCGACCTTCTTAGTTCCCAGTCACAATTAGGTTTTCCAGATCATAGCTCCGCTATTCTGTTCTTCTTGCCTCTGCCTCTTGTATAAAACCTGTTTGAGAGCTAAACACATTTCACACTTAAAGCTGTTTCTGAGTTTTCAATACAGATATAAGAACGAGGGAAATACATGCTGGTGGGGAGACCTGAGATATTATGACTCCACTATGGGATTATATACTCTGTTTCAAAATACGAGATCCTTACATAGTCCAGTATCCTTCCCCTTCCCCTGAGCTGAGCAGTGAGTCAATCAATATAATGATCAAATACACATCTCGTTCTTTCCTTCTGTACTTTTTAATGAAATATGTCATTCTAAAAGGAGTAAAAGTGGATTTGCTTTAGGATTTTTTCTTCGTTTATATGCATTCCTTCGTGCTTTTACCCATGTGAATTGTGATAAAATTTGTGGGAGTTCCCAGTAAAACCAGACAAATTTGAATTATCCGCTGGTAACAAATGAGCCTGTACAGGTTGTTCTGGCTTTGCAGAAAGGAGGTTTTACAGTTTCCCAGCATGTCTCTGCTTTGAGGAATTCACCCTCTCCTGTATATGTGTATAATTAATACTTAGACATAATAAGGGTGGTGAAAGGGGAGGATGTTCTTCATCAGAACAAAAAGCTGGTAATAGCAGAGAAAAGGGACTATCTGAGATAAAAGCCTGGCTACATGAAAGATCAGATGGGTTACTCATATGTAATTACTCGCTTGAGTCCATATGGCCATGGTGTATTATATCACTCCCACTCAGCAGGCCAGCGGCATTTTGTTGGTGTCTTTCCTGTTATTAACCATATCTGCTTTTTCAATCCAAAGACTTGATACTTTACTCATAGAATTAATATTTTTAGTGCCCTAAATATCTTAGTCTGCATTCTGAGCCAGCCCAACACTTCAGTAGCTGCAATGGAAATAAGGAGTAAAGGAGCCCAAAGGACTTTTTGTAAGTGATGCAGAATTTTTGCTTGACGGAAGATCATGCAACCACCTGCAAATGAGATCCGGGAGCCTATGATAAAGCCTCCAAATGGCACTTGCACTGCTCTGTCCCCAAGGGGCGTTCGGAAATGTTATGCTAGTGGTACTTATTTAGAAGTGTTTTAGAAGATCAGTCGTGTTAACTCCTGTGTCCTTTAGGTTCCCAAGAGTTAGATCACTTTTGAAAATGAGACTTGGCATTCTGAGTCTTTAAGGCAGAAGCTGTTTCTTTTCTTAACTGGAATCAGACAATTGGAAATCGCTTCCTTGTTCCAGATGTGTGTGCATGCATGTAAATATGGGAAAGTAAGAGATTTAACACAAAATTAACCTCTTTCTCCGATTTAAAGCTTTTTTTAACTTCTTTTAATGGCGTAAAAAAGTACTTGAATATGTTGGGTTTGAGGGACCTTGACATTTCTTCATGCCAGTTTGGCTTAGCCAGAGGGAAGTCTCTCCATAGTTGACATGTGAAAGACTGAGGTATAATCCACACATGAGGCTTCCAGTATGGACTGAAAAGGTTTTGAAAAAAAAATGGAAGAGCTTCAGGAGCACTTCAGTAATTTGCAGAGTCATACAAGAAGCCATCAGCCACTTAGCTTATGAAATAGAACTTCTCAGCCAATGCGTCTTCTCAAAATAGCTGAGTATTGGCAATGTCAATAAAATGTGCAGGCTGTCTAGTCACGTTGCTTCCCTTTATTTATTCATCAGGAAGGCATGTTAAATAGAGAAGAGAGCTCAGAAAGGACAATACAGACACACATGTGTCTAGTGAACTTTCCTCTGAGTGTATGTGCACACATCTGCTGCGTCTCCCAAAGAAAGCTTTCACAGACTGGTTAAAAGCTTTTTGTTGGCATTTGTATGAGTTTGGCTGCATGAATGTGATCTTCATAATGTAGTCTCAGTATTTTCAGTGATTTAAGCAATGGAAAGGGAATTTTTCAAGGCACTGATAAAGCTTTCTAAATTTTTACACCACAATAAGAAAATGCTTCTCATTTTTTTGCTAATAACACTCCTCTGGGTGGAATCCATGGTCCCCACCAGGCGAGTGCAATAGCTAACTATGGTCTTGAGATCATGTGGGGAAACATATCTAAGGAACTTTTAGAGAAAGAAACCCACTATGCTTGGCATTCTTTCCCTATCCCAAGGCTGCCATACTCCTGCATGTGTTTTGTGCTTTATGCAAGTGCTGTAAAGTTAAGATGGTGATGAAAACATTCATTTGAGAGCTTGGCCACAGTCTTCAACGGGAGTCAGAGCAGACACTTGCTCAAAACAGAAAATACATAGAAAATATATTATTTTGTAAGAAAAAGATGCACAAAATGCAAATTCCTTAATTGCTATTCAGACTAGAGGCGGGGAGAGTATTATTCACACTGTCAGTCAGCTTTAGCATAATTAATACAAAGAAAAGTTTGGGGATCAGGAAAAATACATACAGGTCTCTTGTTTTGGAAGGGATTATTCTTGAATGTGCTGCTAATCTGACTAATACATTTATGTTACACTTTGGGGGTAAAGGGGATTAGGTGGGAGGAATTAAAGAGATTTGATATGGATACCATATTTAGTAGAACTTCTAATGAGATTACTTTAAAAAAAATAAATAAATAGCTGCCTTATGCATTGGTTTGACTTAGTCCAGAGACTCTGATGAGATCATGAATTCTGCTTCCAGTAGGGAAAATGGTGCTAATGCAGAACTGTGATAATAAAATTTATTGGACTCTGATTAACTCAAGGATTGTAGCAGTACCCAAATTGGCACTTAGAATTCCATGTCTCTTGGAGGTCACAAGGAAACCCTGTGGAAACAGAACAGGGAGTCAGTTCTGTACCAATGCTGGTACATATTTATTTTCCACCGAGCTGAATTTCATGGATGAAGTTTTATTTTCCTATTTCTTAAAAAGGAGATTTTATGGAGAGTTTTTTCCAAATGATCTTGGAGTTGAATCAATGGTCTATCCCTTCTGTTCATACGATTTCAGATGCCTAAAGCCACAGGATATGAGGTGAGTTATTAGATATGCCTTTCCAAAGAGGAAATGGTGAGACAGAAATGACCTGCCTGAAGTTACAGTTTATAGATTAGAAAAAGGCACAAACAATTAAAAGACGGAGACAGTTACAGCAAATTACTTGCAATCAAGCTGCAACTAAATGAGCTTCTTGATGAGGAAACCAAATTTATGTTGTTTAGAGCCACAAAGAAATGTTCCCAAAACAAACCAAAAAAAAAAAAAAAAAAAAAGTTGAAGGTGAGCAAAGTGTTAGCACAGTTGGATACAGATGTGTTGATAAGAGCAATTATGGGTGCAATTAAAGCTCTGGTCTTGGAAAAGAAAAATAATGATAGTAACTACAAAGACCTTTCCTGTCAAATCCAGTGAGACAAAACCTTAAGAGGTGTAGGATGGGTTGTTTTCCCCCTCTCTGTTTTCATGTGTGCATAGCAACCTCAGTAATCAGTTTTGACTCAAATAAAGCAAAGTGTTGCAGTTCAAATCAAAACATATATTCTCCAAAAAGTCATGTATTTAAAGAAAAAGGTGAGTGCCAAGACCAGAGGTGAATACATTTAACACTAGAATTAAATATTTTGTTCTCTCCCACTATAAAAATGTGAATTACCTCTTTGACAGCTCTTTGAAAAGATCTTTGTGAAGTTATGTATATTCAGCGAGGAAGACAGAAAGTCACACAAAAGCCCTGAAGGCAGGTGAAGGCTTCAGTGTGAAGCACATTTTTCTCTTTGTTGCTCTACATACATTTTGCATTCAGTGTAGTATTCATCAGTTTCACTGAATGCTAGCCATTGTCTACCTATATTTATCTGAAACGAATGACTTTAAAGACTTTGTAATTATGAAAAGGCAACAAGCAAAGCTATCCTTCTCTGTTCTTACTGGCTTGGAATGGTAGGCATAACACAGTAGACAAAAGCAAGGTATAATAGGGCTTCTTACTAGCAGTCAGAAAGCACAAGTATATGTAGAAGGAGATAATACTCTGCTGGCATTTCTCCTTCTCTTGATTCCTCCTATCCTTTCATGCAAAAAGTTTTGTGTCAACAGAACCTTTTGGAAATAGGCAGATGGAGAACAAAACTGGAAAATCTGGAGTTGTGAGCTAGATGAACCGAGATTCCCAAGTATGAAATTTTGACCAAAAAATTGAAGTAACTGACCCTGTCATGTTTAGAACAGTAAATTGGAAGTCCAGACCTCTAAGCTCCATAATATTTTGTAGCACTAAAGAACTAATAATACTATATATATAGTTTTCTGCTCAATTGAAAACATTTATCATCTGGGAAACTTCCATAATACTGAAAGAAGGAGATTACAACGTGTGGGCCAGTCAGTCATTAAGAAAATTAAGAATAAGTTTTTCCAGTGTTATTGCATAAATTAATACTTGCCTACTTAGTTAAGTTTTGAATTTTGAAAACTCAAGATAGATTTTGTAGATATACAGCCTTCATTTTATTTCTGAAGTAAGAGTGGACTTTGTAAGGACTTTCTTTGTTTCCAAGTGCCTCTTCTCACTTTGTATAATCAAAGGTGTTATTTCACTGCTTATAAAAATGTGACTCAAAGAAAGCAAATTGAGGTCTGGTTTGTAATCATGGGCTTCATGGCTTTATCACTAGTCTTAATATTGTTCTGAAATGTGATTAGGATTCAGGTCAATACCCTTAATATGCATTATTTATTTTTACATTACATGATAACTCACATGCTTAAAGGTATGGAGAATGATAACACACTTCAGCTGTAGGTAGTTTTATCCCCATTAACTCTACCTTTGTACAATCCTTAATTCTGTCTTCTCAGCTTGATGTGGAGATGATCAAAGGAAGGAAGATAAGTTTGGGAGAACCTGCTTTTATTTTTTATCAGGATCATAAAGGCAGCATCATCAGTTTTGAGGGATTGCTAGAAAGGTGTGAGATTAGGAAGGAAACTCAATTTTCATTACTTGTGATTTGGGCATTATTTTAAACTCCCCAGAGATGAAGGGTTGGATGATTAGACAGGTAAGTAATGTGAAAAGTCTAATGACTTGGAACTGCTGAAGGGAAAATCTTTCTCCTCATTTTTATACCAACTCTCTGAGAAAGTGAAGATGTCTTTGGTTAACAGCTGCAGGGAGATTTTAAGTCAGGTACTGACTCAGAGGCAGAGGCCTGGCAAGAGGGGTGAAGGTTCAGTTTGGTCTAAATGAAGAGAACTATCTGTGTCCTTCCGAGAGGACATTTACCTTGGCCCAGATTATCCTTTCCACTGCTCAGGAGGAAGCCAACCCAGAGAAACAGAGCAAGAGAGGAACTGGCTGGGTAGATCAATGTCTTTCCTACAACTTTTTCTCCCCTACAACTTTCTCTCCTCTTTTAATTTCTGTTAGGCTTCCCCCAATTCTGTCTGTCCCAGGCAGCATACTTTATCCTCAAGGCACCGAGAGGCAGGCAGGGAGTAAATATGGGACACCTTCAGAATCCTAATCATATTTGTACAATATTATTAAAACCAGTGACTGAACATAAAGCCTGTAATTGCATGGAAGTATCAACTTCAGAAGCTGTTCAGTTGCATCTGATCTTGTCTTTGCTGTAGCTAACATGGAAATAACCCCACTGAATCCTGTTGACTGTGTTCTTTAAAAATAATAGTAATCTTGTTTCATACTGGTCAACAGCATTTCACTGTGATGAACAGGTAGGACAGCAAACTTCAGACTGTTTTCCAGTTTTTCTGTTGTAGAGACTAAAATTGATCTTCAGACAACCAGGAACTGTTGTAATATTGGCATGAAATGGAAAAAATAGAGCCATTAAAATTATTTCCATTGCAAAGAATAAAAAACCATGATATTTCAAACAGGATTTAGATTCCCTGCCTCTTCTCCCCTTCAAATGTACAACACAAGTTTCTTCTCTTTCCAGGGATAGACAACATTCTTGTAAAGACTTTAGCTCTTTATTCACAACCTCTTCCAGGGTTGCCCTGAGCCTGGATAAAGGGTTTTATTTTTCCAGTCTACATGCAAGCTCCATTCTGTTCATAAAGCTAAATTGTAGAAATATCTGTTCAGTTGTATATAGTTTTGGAACTGTGAGCTAAGCTTGTCTCTTCCTGCAGTCTGCCTTCCTCACTTTACAGCTGGAGCTGTGGTTGCTCTTCAAGGACCAGACAATCTCTGTCCTTCTTCTGCCGGGGACCCTGACCCACAGGGCAACAAAAAAAGCCAAGCAACAAAGAAAAATCTTCTGCTTAGCCATGCTTTTAAAATGTCATGAAGCACAATGCTTACAACATGAGCTTAGAGCACCAGGTCAAAACCTTAACTCCTCTGTCAGCAAGTTACATCGAAAATCCCCCCATCTTTCTGCCATAAGTCATCTTTGTGTCTGAAATCTCAGGTTAAGGGTCCCATTGGGTTTGCGGTGTTTGCACTCAGATCATCTCTAACAGATATCTTCATTTGTAAAACAAGGGAGAGCCTTGCTCAGTAGAGCTCTTTATAGTGACTTAATCCATGCCCAACACCAGCTATGTTGGTCTCTATAGATGCAAACACTGAAACAAATTCCTAACTTCATCTTTCAGTAGTTTCCCACTGAAGGCACCAGAATAGCAGCACGTACAAAGAATTTGCCGATCTTGAGTCCAGATCCTATGGATACAGGGTACTCTGGTAGGAGCTAAAGCCCCACTGGAGAATTTGCCAGTGGGAATTTTTACTCATGCCCCTCAGGCCAGTTCTCTCAGCAGCTGTTCACTAACTTCAGCTAAAGCATAACCCTCTCTTCTTGCAAGGCCACGCTAAGGCAAGAAAGATGTCACCAGCTGTAATCTGTAACAGAGTCTTTGTTTGGAACTTCTTTTCAACTTCCTTCTGCAGATGATCACCCTCTGCTTTCCACACCTTTTCCCTAGAAGCTACAGCAGTGCTTCCACATGCAACCCATACTGGGCTGTGAGCAAATGTCAGAAAAATTCTGCATCCCTCTTACTGAAGAGTTTCCTGACTGAACAGCTGTTTTACCTCCAGGAGAAAAGGGTGGAAGGAGAAGGCACCAACAGACCGGATTCAATCCCTAGACCTTAGCTGGCTGTGAAAGAATTGTCATACAACTATATGCATTGGGGATAAATTTAGAATTTTTCCTACTGAGCAATACTTACCAATTAAGTCACTAAATGAAGGCATGTAATCCCTTATTTTCTGATACATAATTCTTTGTTTCCTCAGACATGAATATACTATTTATATTCTGAGGGAAAAAGGCTACAGTTGTATTTTTGTGCCAGCCTGGAGAAACATTGTTTACTCAAGTTTGTATTGTCAAGTGGAATTTGTAGATAAAGGACTACAAAACTTCTCAAGAATGATTTGGTGCTTGCGTAGTTTACTGGCCTCTTGGTTCCTCTTTGCTTTGTCCTGATGCTGTTTTCTTTCTGTTTTCTGATATTTCTCACTCCTCATGTGTGTCACTTTCCCTCCACCTCTCCCCAGCTATCAGGATTTTTAGCCTGATCTTGTATGGGAATGAGCATACTCCGCTGTACTTTTGTCTTCTTCTTTTCCTCTCCAAACAATCAGCAAAACCAGTGGGAAAATTTCAGTTCAGTTTCACAGATGAGAAAAGGCCTTAGATCATTTTCTAAGTTCTATGCAAATAGGGTCCAGGAAAAGAAGAGAGATCCTATTAGGGTATCTCTCTGAGGAGCCAACTAAAAAAGATACATCTTTTCTTTGACACCTGGGAATCTACACAGAGGGCAGACCAGGTCTCTTTAGTTCTGCAGTGTGCAGGGAAACCACGTGTAGCTTGGTGTAGGCTACGTACCTGCTGTTTTTTGGACTGTGTCATGTTTCAGCTGATGAAATAGTGATAGGAGACAGGTCTTCACATCTGAGAAAGTGTACGTAAGGTCTTCACTGAGGGTGTGTGTCTGTTTCCAGAGTGCAAGATGCTTAAGTTAAAGTTTGATGCACCCTCTGTAACGCCTAGAGAAGAAACATCAAAACCACTCAGTACAAATCCCAGAGAAAGAGGAAGACACAAAACAGGAAGGATGTGCATTATTAAAGGCAGTGATCTGCAGCCTGGAGACTTCAGGGATCATATTGAGTTTGTGTACACTAACCAACAGATTTACCAAGAAATATTAAAGGGAAACACTCTAAGTTCTTTGGGGAGGTCAATACAATATAGCACCATCTCAATTTAGTAAGAATGCAGATGAATTCTGATCATATCAGGGTTATCATAAAACCCACTGTGACAGGGTATCTTTCCTCCTTGGAGTCTTCCCACAGGTATGTGTATGGGAAGAAAAAGAGAAGGGTTTCTCTGGGGATCTGCCTTCTTTTCTTCCTCACTGGGGTTCTGCAGAGTGCAAAACCAGGTGCACACACTGCTAGAGTGCTGAAGTGTGTCACCTCAGGTACTTTTGTGATATATACTTGCTTGTGTTTGTTGTGTTTGGGTTTCTTTTCTTCCTCTTCAAACAGTTCCCAGAGTTTGAGTGAGAAAAGCATTCTGTACTGCTAATATTACTACTACTGTTCCAGCTTCATCACAGAGGTGTTGGATCAGCCATGAAAGCCTTAAATTTTGTGTTCTTACCAGCTTTGTTTATCATAAGACATGGTCTTTCCAGAAAGTCCAAGATAGAAGAGTCTGGATGTTTTGAGCCAATATAGTGTAATGATGAGTACAAAGAGATACGGATGTGGGACAAATTCTACCTCGTGGGTGTACAAGCCATGAAGGATGATTCTCTGGTTGAAAAATGACTCAATGAGACAATGCCAACTATTCATCTTATGCTATATTCAGCAACGAGGTTTTCAAGTGTTAAGAAAAAGAAATGGAAAAAGAAAAATAAATATTTGAAGAACATTAAGAAAAGCTTAGGCAACAGTCAGAACTAGAGAATGCACATGATCCAATAGTGTTTTCAAATTAGGAGGGCACGGACAGATCCAAGATACACCACTGCTCAAGAGAGGTTTAGGAATACTACTGTTCCAAACATCAAAATTAGTCCTGAATTATAACAGAGAATTTTTTGATCTAGAAAGACCCACACTGAAGCAAGATGTTATGTCATATGTGACTAGGGAGGTGCTTTTCCCCTTTTTTTGATAAGCTGTTGAGTTGAGATAAATCCCATCTGAAATTTTCTGTAAGGACAATCAAAGCTTATGAAAGTCCATGTCAGGAGAAAGGCTTAACATTGTGTGCTTAAACATGTATCAGGAGTTAACTGTGACTGTTTCAGCCTTTATTCCACCAGCTCCGTTCAGTTACTCCAGGGAGTGTTTTTGTGCTTGTATAATTCTCCATCTCATTTGGAGTGGAGCACAAGCTGTTGAAGTGTAACGTCGAGTCTGCGCTTTCTTGTGTATTTATGTAGGTAAGGCAGATTCATTATGCAGCCACTCTGAACCTTAAAACAGGTAATGGATTTATCAGCATTTTATTAAAGGAAGACCAAATGAGAGGAGTAGGTTATTTTTTTTTAAGTATCTCACCTCCACTTTTATTTCAAAAATCCATTACCTGTCCTCTGACTTTTCTGTGAGTGTTCTTTCCTCGGTTATCCATTATTTCAACTGCTGCCTTTTGTCTGAAGAAGGATTACAATACCTCCATTAGCACTTGCTTCTTAATGGGAGGTCTGGGTGAGAAGTGGTGTTAAAGCAAGGACATACTGGAGGGGTTGTATTTACTGAACAAAGACTACTACCCTTGGTTCAGGATACTGCTCTGATCCACACTGTTTGTTCTCACCACCCTGCAGCAGTTCCTGGCACTTCAGTAATTTCACTGCTGGTGAACACTGCAAGAAGGATCAGAGTAGGTCCTGGTGTCTTTGAAGAGTTGGGCTTCAAAAATATGTCTGCACTGTGGAAAGTGAGACCTGTCTGGAGTCTGTAGCTACGTTATCGCATCCCTGCAAATTTCTTTGTTTCTCCAATAAAGCCACTGAGGACAGTTTGCCCTCAGTTTCAGTGTGGATGTTGCAGAGCTGCAGTGGTCTGGGGTCGCAGGACCTGTGCCTTGGCTGGAGAGGCAGGGAACCCCTGTGCTTCACCAGGCTGGGCAACCACCTTTGGCCACCACTGATGAGGGGCTGGAGTCGGAGTGGCTGCTTTTCATCCCTTAGGGTACAGGAGTTGTCACACTGACAAATCTAATCCTGGGTGGGGAAGATACCTTCTTGCTTGATACTCACTTTGGATGAGATCCAAAGTAATCACCACAAAAGGTGGAATTTGGTGCAGTTTAGGTGGAGAATGGAAATTTTTCCATCAGTCCAAATTACAGAGAGTTAATCAGATTACAGTGACTTTATCACTGGGAGAGTAGGAAAGATTGTATCAGGAATCAGATTTTTTTTTTAAATAATGACTATTAGCATGGCCTGGTAATGGCAGGGCTGCAAGTGCTGAGAGATCCACTCCTCTGGAGACAGTTTGGAGAGAGTGTAAAAGAAAGTGCTTTTTCACCTCCAGTTTGAAAGAAGGCAGCTCTATAAAGTTATTTGTAGGCCTTTAGACTGCTTTGAGCAGGGAAATAGGACTTTTTTTCTGAGTGGAAACCATAGAGACATTTAATTACACTACAAAAAATATACACAATAAACAAGTCTATTTTATTTTATTTTATTTTTTTCAGCCAAATATACTAGAGAGCCCTGGAGGGAAAATATATTTTAGTACTTTACAGTTACAATTGCAATTTATGTTAGTCTAGTGTCTTTCATACGAGAAGTACCGTATCATAAAACACTTTACAGTCTGTTTATCAATACAATAAACTGAGAATATTGCTCAATTTACTTTATTAGAACTTGCTGAGAGGTACAAAAATAAAACCAGCTTGGATTGCTAGTACTTCTTTTTTTTTTTTTTTTTTAAGCAAGTGAAACATTGGGAAGGGTAAACATCGCTAGATACAGTCTTAGTTATGAAAGAGCATAAAAAAAGCTTCAGGTAATGAGAAAGGGTTGATGCAAGGACAGATTTATCATCAAAGTCATCCAAGAAATGGCTGGACTGCAAAGCACATCAAGAAATTTTAGTGAAGCTTAGACTCAAATTAAACCATTATGATACCACTATTTTTACTTGCTTGAATTGTGGGATATTGTGCAAGTTCTTTTTATGGCCAGCATTTGCTGGAATTTGTTTCATTAAATATTCTTGTGATACTGCAGGATCTTGTGGTAAAGCTTCGACAGGGGTATTCATATGAAAATTTCTGACACCAGCAGAAAACAACAAAATGCTTTTGATAGGCAAGAATTTCTTTATTTCTATACATTTGGAATCAGTCACAAATACACCATGGGCAGAAACCAGTTTGGAACCAGAACTTAATAAGATATAGACATGGATTTCTTGTGTTTTAAAACACTTTAAGCACCCTGAGTACAAGTGCTGAACCCACCTCAGAACCCGCTGCCGGTTGTTTTACGCGGCGCTCACCCCGTGCAATGGGGCCGTGAGCAGCTCCCGTGCCCACTCACGGGTTTTGCTGTGTGGGGCTGCTGTGCACCTGCGAGTGCTTTTAATGAGCATCTGAAAGGCACATTTCCCTGGTTTGAGAGGATAAACACAAACATGCATTAATTGCGTCAGCAGGTTATTGAAGAGAGTTCTGCAACAATATCACTGACAGCCGGAGTTAAAGCTGTTCGAGAGGCTTAAGAGGGCACTTCCATATGGTAACAGCTTTTGATTTTTTTTGAGCTTAACCTCATTTTATAAGGCTCTGTTTTGAGATGATTGAAGTTTTTCTTTGAGTTGCTAGCTATTAATATTTGAAGAAATATTTTCAAATTTTCCTCTATCCTATTGCAGTTTGTAAGTTTCCAGTCTGTCTTATTATAAAAATAATTATAGGTATTGTTGCTTTGGAATTTTTAACCACAAACTTCACACTAGACCAAATTTCATGCTGTGTCAATTTATCATAAACTATAATATCTGCTCTTTCAACATAAATTTTTGTGTGTCTCTACACTGTTGTTTTGCCTTGCTTCACAAACAATTGTTAGCATTAAAAATACTGGCATCTCAAAACCCTGCTTGATATTTTATACATATATATATGTAACAGTATACCCTATCATTAAGTCAAGAAAGACAAGTGGTAACTGAATGATATTCGTTGACAAGATTAGATTCAGAAAGGCAAATATCTGTGCAATAAGAGGAGATTAGAACAAATAAACTAATTATACACTGAAAAAATTCAGTTCAGGTGATTCACTGCTAGTAATTTCAGCACAACCAGAAATGTATTCTATTTCAGTTGTCATCAGAGACTCTTCAGGAATGCAAGCATAAACCCAAAAGGGAGAAATGCAAAACCCATCAAATGTTTGGAATGCAAAGATATACATTATCCAGTATGAGATTGCCAGGTACAACAAGGGCACTTCTGGAGGCTGGGAAACTCAAGCTGTGAGACACAGGGTTATTGCTGTTCTAATTGCTTTGGACACCCCTGTGTTATTTAGTGGTTATGTGTTCGGTAAGAACACCCTCTCACAGTAACTTCCAGACAAGATGACATCAGTGCAACGCTGCAAGAACTAGAAGACCGTGTGAGCTCTATTTGTGTTTCTGTCAGCATTTAATTGAATTGTCTGTGAGGAATTGCTAGGCCTGGAGCAATTACTATCAAGAGCAGAACTATTACTTTAAATCTTCCATACCTTCTTCCTTCTTTAGAAACCACTTTTTGTAGCTCTTGTAGCTACACTTGCTTCCTAGATGTAATCATATACTTCAGGACATGCAAATTCGGGTCACAGATTTTGGTCAAATAAGCAAAACTGTATTTTTACCAGTCTCAATGTTTATCAGGTCATTCTTAAATTCCAGAGCTTCTGGTTTCCAGTTTTCAGAGTTAAGTTGATAAAGCATCCGTGTTTGACAGTACTTCATGGAAAAAGGAGTTTGGTGGCTGTTCATGCCAGAATGAAAGGTCACAAACATAATTTTTCAATGAATTGACTACAGACCTATAGACTCCATTAGAAAGAAGACCTGTACTGTTCTACTGAATTTCAATTATGGCCTGGCTGAGGGAAAAGGAAAGTAGGGTTTCTGCCTTCACACTGCTAAGTGGCTTTAAATTGCAATCTTTAACACCTCCTCTTTGTTTGCATATTCAAAGTTCAAATTAGTGGCATCCCAGACTCTAAAAGTGACTTAAGTAAAAAAAAAAATAAAAGAAAGTTTATGTACTCTACCTTGCAGGTGTGCGCTATTTTAATGTTAGCACATATGAAGGACATAATTGTGTTTGCCCCTCTAAGAAAAAGTTGCTTCCTTTAGAATTATCTTTGAGCATTATTCCTAAAAATGGTGATGGAATAAAATAGCAGACCAAGAGTGGGAAGGAATAAATAAGTTACTCAAAGAAACTAGTGACAAAAGAAGTCAAAAATCAATCAAGTTTTAAATGCTGATAAAGAAAAGAAGTTTAATGTACCATCAAAGAAAAACAATTGTGATGTTAAATAAAAGACCATCAAAGAAATAAATGAGAGATTAATCCACAGGAAGAAAGAAACCATCATAGCAAGGTGGGAAAACCTAAAACAAAAGGTAAGGGATGAGAAGTGGGTTTGTTTTGTTCAAATACAAGTGTGCATGTAGCATTTGGGAATAACAATATTTTGCTTTGGAATTTGTAGTAAAATGAAATCTTAATCACAATAGAAGGAAAATGAAAACACATGTGAAGAGTGGAATAAAAAAAGGACCTGAATCACACAAATGAAAAGGAAAACATCAATGACAAATGAAGAGGAAAAACAGGGAGACAGGGTAGGATACTTATGGAGACAGAGTACAATGGTGAGAGTGGGCAGAGAGAAACTGTAGAAGTGTGTCTTGTGCTATGAACATCTATCCCATGGAAAATCAGAAGGCACAGATCAGGAATTGGAGGGTAGTGGATGAGCTGGCAAGGAGGGCAGAGGAAAATGTATGTCCCTAGAAACAGCAGGGTAGGAAACTAAACACTTCATGACTGTGGGAGGTGGTTTGGCTGTAGAAAATATAAAATAACTTCTACTGCATGTCTGACCAAGATAACATGTAAATTTTAACATCGAATTAAATGGACTAGACTCTGTAAAGAAATATATTTACTTATATTAATAAAAATACTTCTCTGGTGCTTTCAAACTTGCTTATATTTAAACCTTTTTGACTTTCAACCACTTAATGCCTCCTAAAAAATTTTGAGAGCCCTCCTATGCACCAGAGCATTCTTATAAATATGACACTGAGCAGCTACCTACCCCACTTCCCTACTGCAGGCAAAGCTTTGGATTCGTGTATAACCTTGGAGGTTGTGCTCTGAAGATAGGAGGATTCAGGCATTCCCACGAATGTCCTTCTTTTGCAAAGAACTGTTAGCTGAAGCACTTCAGCTGATGTCTGTGATGATTGTTTTGCCTGGGATAGGTCTCAAGATAATTTTGAATGAAACCCATACCTTAAAGAACATGTGGGGGGCTGGGGAAGCTGTGCAATTTGACATCTAGAGTAATTATTTTTTGTTTCGTTGGTCAGGAGGGTTTTTTTGGTCTCAGAAACTTAATATCTATACTTTTGAATGAACTTGCAACTCTTTGAGGTGCATGCCATGGAGTAAACTCTGGGAGGACACTTGTGCAGTTGCTGTTTACTCCACATACAGTTTCTAATCTGCTGAGAGTCTTAATACTGATCCAAGTCCACTACAAGAATCCACGTAAGAACCTACTCTAATGTGAAGTAAAGTAAGGCAGAGCAGCAGGGTCGTAGGATAATTTGGGTGTGAAGGGACTGCTGGAAGACAACCTGCCCAAAGAAGGGGCAAATTAGATCATGACCTCCTCCTGCTGGGGTGAAATGTCTCTGAGACTGGCATTTCCACAAACTCACAGGTACCCTCTCCAGTGACTGCCCCCCACCTAACTAAAACTGCCTTCATTGCAGACTTGGAACTGTTACTTCCCATCCTAGAAATGCTTTGAGAAGAATCTGGCTCTATCTATTATCTATATGCATCTGTTAAATAGTTGAAATAAATAGTATGTGATTTTTGCCATTTCTTCTCAGAACTAAAGAAACCTACTTTTCTCAGCCTGTGTGCATCATGTACTCTTTATTCTTCCTAAAGGATGCTGGTACTAATAAAATTTGCTAATGCTACAATGCAAATAGTTATTTAAAAATTAACTGATCAGAAAAGTTTGGGTTGTGGGGGTTTTTTTGTTTGGTGGGGTTTTTTTTAATATGACATGTTTGCAACATGTAGTATATGCTGCCAGATGGTATTAAGAAGGGTGAAAAGATAGGATCCCACAAGCAACTTCAGTTAGATAAAAAATAGTCTATTGCTTTAGGTAGGATAAAAATGTACAAATGCACCTTCATTCTCTGGGGCATAAATTGACCTTTAATTCAATTGGTTAATTGTAAATCCATATTTTGTCAGTATATCATTTACTCATACGTTGTCCTGAAGTGTCAGACACAGGCTAGTGGATTAAATAGTTTGAATGCCTGATTTTACCATGCCCTTGTAAAAAGAGTACAAGAAAGCAGTCTTAGCCACCCCTGTTTGCCTCGGCTTTCAATACCTGGAGTCATAAGCCTCTGTAATAAAGAACATACTTTGTTGTCTGCTTTTGAATGTACCCCTCAAAAAAAAAAAAAAAAAGAAAAAAAAACTCTCTAAAATACTTGCAACTGAACCCCCTCAGAGACAAAATAGAATTTATGAGGAGCTGTAAGTGTTCCCCTGCATTACAGCTGTAAGAGGTTTTGTTGACTTGGCCCCATGTGACCATGATATCCAACACAGAGGGCTGACCTGCCTTTTTTCTCTGTGAAGTACGAACAGTAGTACAGGGAAGCTGTACTTGTACAGTACCCACAGCTTGACATGTAAAATTTTGCTTCATAGATTAATGGAATGATTTGGGTTGGAAGGGACCTTTAAGTTCTGACATCTAGTTTCAACCCCCTGCCATGGGCAGGGATGGCTTCCACTAGACCAGGTTGCTCAAAGCCCCACCTAACCTCGCCTTGAACAACTCCAGGGATGGGGTATCCACAGCTGCTCTGCCCAACCTCAGTCAGCTATGCCAGTGCCCCACCATCTTCACAGTAAAGAATTTTCTCCTAATATCCAATCTAAACCTATCCTCTTTCAGTTTGAAGCCATTACGCTGGGTGTTATCACTATGTGCCCTTGCAGTGCTTTCTTTTCCTCTCGTTGATTTACATATTTGCGTGCTTCTCAAAATATCCTTTAACTGCTCAGCAAAAAGGAGCCTAAAAAAGCTCTGAAAGTAAATACTGCCAAGTTCTGTGAAATGCCAGAGTGTTTGTAAGTCCAGGTTAAGAAAAAGCATTTCTCATGTTTGTTGTGTGGGTCACCAACTGAAGGAAGGGTCCTGGGGTCTCCAGAACTTCACTATTTACTCTGGCTCTGGCTCTCTCCAGTTCATCAGAGCTATCTCCAGTGAGGGTGGTTTCAGTAACCTCACAGACTTATGTGTTGCTGTTGGCTTCACGTCCACGTGTGCGTCTCCTACTGGAGTGTAGTGCTGTTGATCCACACTGTAAATTGCACTCAGTGGAAAGCAGAATAAAGGTCTGGGCAATCCTGAAAGTTCATGGAGGTGATGACCACTTGGGGAGTTTGCTGCGTTCCTCAGAATACAGGGAGAGTGGTAGTGGAAGGAGCAAGCTAGGAGGCCAAGTAAAGCAAAATGAGGCCAAGGGGCAGAAATTGAATTTCAGATGAAGTACAAAGGCTGGTGCATTCTTGCCTGCTTCCAGTCTAGTCTGGCTTCTGGCCACGGATAACAGTGCATTTCAGTCAACAACTGGGGTTCTTCCATTTTCTGTGCCCTCTAACCACTAGTTCTACTATGGCTCCCTGATAAATTTTGTATGCTCCAATCTTTCCTTCAGTCTTGGCTTCAGCAGAGCAGATTCATTTACACTCCTGTTTTCTCTACACAAGAGAAAAGAGAGGCATTTCATATCTGAATTTCTTCAAACAGTTGTTTGACCTAGGTCAATTATCCTCTATTTTTTGTTTCTTCTTTCAGGGCTTAGTACTAAGAAGGGACAAGCTTCCCTTGCAAACTGAAGAATTTGTGTGATTATAAAGTAAAACAGATTATAAATGTCAGAGCTTGCTTTCTTTAAAACTGTACTAGAAGGAGGCTGCTTTGTCTAGCAGGAAAATGGTTGGAGTGGAAGGACTGTGGCCGGGGTCATCCTTTGATTTTTCTGATTGTAAAGGGATGGGATACAATTCAGGTCTGACTCCATCATTATCTTTTTTTCACCTCTATCTCTAACCCAGAGAGACCCTAGGCAGAGGAAAGGTAAGTTCAGCCTTCCTGCCTTCCGAGTGTTGAGACCCTCTTAGCAGGCTGAGGGCAACCATGTGAATGGATTTTTTCCCTCGTTACTAGGCTGAGACCACCAGCTCTCATAAACAAAGGAACACCAGTGATTCTTTTTTTCCTTTTTTTTTCTTTCTTTAATCACCACTGTTGTGGCTCACAGTTTGAACTAGCAGGAGTCCCTCCTACCCTCCTCCTGGATCATGCAAAACCTTTATTTGTTTTTAAACCTGTGTGGCTGCTTCTAACAGGAGGGTATTATGTAAGCAGTGGGTGAGGTGGTGCTACATGAGGAGTAAAGCTAACTGGGGGAGCATGAAGAGACTGATGCCAGACTGATAGAAGGCCTCTGAAGAATATCTGTTTGCCATGGGTCTGCTGACACACTCCTTTGTGCCCTTGACTCATGAAGAAAACAGCTGGGCATTGCACCCACTCTCTGGGAGATGGATATTCCCACTTCAGAAACCAAAACCCAGCATTTTGTATTTTTATATGATGCAGCTATTTGAACTAGGATAAGAATATCTGCCCGCTCTGGCAAGGAAGTGATATTTATGTGTTGTCATCTCAAATGTAAGAGAGGTCACTGGCAAAAGGTGTGAAGGAAGCAGAAGCTGATCAAAGATCAGACTGTTCCCAGATATGTTTTGGATCGATGTTACAGCTCTCCATTCACACAGCGAAAAGGCAGGACAGGAACTACTGAATAATTAAATCCCTGTAGGTTGAGGGGTTTCCAGTGAGTGTCTACAACCTCTTCAGGCTAATTTCAAGGATGATGCTTGAATTGGGCTCATGTGACCTTAGGAGTCATCTGGTATAAAGTAGGGAAAAGGATTTAATTACAGAGACCAGATAATCTTTGTTCTAATGCCTTTAATGCTATCACTTTCTCTGCAGCTGCTTTACACATAATAACAGCTTAGCTTTCATTACAGATATATATTTTTTTAAAAAGGCAGTATCCTCCTGTCACCACATAAGCAGCACTGCTTTCATTCATTTAAAATCATTGTTTCTCTCTGGCTATATATAGAGTATTGCATTCTATGTCATTCCACATAATAGTCTTTTAGGAATATATATTTTTGCCTTTATTATTGAGATTGCTTCAGTTGGCAAGTGCCCATGGAACAAAATTGCAAATGATGCATGCAGAAAGTTGGCAATAGGCTTTGTTTCTCCTGTTGATGTGCTATACTGACCCTTAGGAATGAGACTTAATACAAAGTATAATCTGAGGTGTCTTTTGGGAAGGTGGAACATCTGAAGGAGAAAGCGGGCAATAGTGTTTCCTCCAGAGAGCTAAAACTGTTCAATGACTCAGTCCCACACAGTGTTTATTGTGTTTGACATAAAGGACTGGTGCTTCAGCATACTTGTGATGGACAACAGAACATTTTTCCATCTTAGATACTGGGTTAGCTTAGTTTCCACTGAGACCAGCCGGTGATTGCATTAGAGTGTAAGCTTTGCTTAAAGAGGGTTTGTGACTGAGGGCCAAACTTGTTCTTGAAAATGTGAGTTGTGTAGTAGTGTCAGATGGGAGTTATGATTTGTGATAGCATTTCTATACCTGAAAAAGCCCAAGGATAGGCATTGTGAAAATATGATTTTGATGGTAAGTCTTATTTTGGTTGAACCAGTTTAGAGGTTTAGCTGTATCAACACTAATGGTGTAACCAGGCTCTCCCTTTCCCACTACAGGACTGGCTTCAGTGAAGTTTTACCCAACACTGGGCTGAGTGCTGGAGGCAGAGTTATCTTTCCTGCCCAGTTGGCACTTCCTTCAGTCAGAGATGATGTACATAACTGTGTGTGGGGTTGTCCATGGTGCACCTCTGCATGGATAAACAGAAGAATTTTATCTCCCCACCTGTCACTAGTCTGTCACGAAAGCTGAATTTGCTTTGAGAAAAGTCAGATGCAACCTCTGCTCACCAGAAGTAGGGAATCAATGGGTTGTGTCAGGATATCCACCTGTGGAGGAGTGAAGTACAGACTGTCTCATTTTGGGCCTGATTTTCTTGTTATGTTCTCTTTTGGCATGAATTCTTCAGGATTTCTGGTAAATAGTACCTGCTGCTACCAGGCTTGGAGATAATCAACAGCTGGAGTATAAATAAGGATTTTTTTTTTTATTATTAAAGACTTTCCTTGAATTCTTAATATAGTGGAATAAACTGCTACTTGTTTGTTATTCACAAAACCTCCTACTTGCAGCAAATCTGCTGCTGGGACAGCACCACTGGAGGGCTTGTGCAAAAGTCTCCCTGCCACTCCAGTACTACTTCATAGGCAGCACAGAGCAAGCCCTGAAGGATAACTCGCATAATGAGTTCTCCCGCACTGCAGAGGAGAAAAGTGATCCCCAGATGGCATACCAGAGAAGCAGGAGGTTAATTTTATTTGAAATTCCCTTAACTAAGAATTGGGTCTCAATAGGTGAGTGAATTGAACCACCAGAGCAGATGGGTTGATGCTCTAAATCCCATGCCACAAGGCTTGTACTATTTTTCAAGAAACAAAGACGAAACAACATCTCTTTCCTGGTTTTGAGCAACTTTTTCCTCATTAGGGTGTAATGCGATGCTTTGGAAGATGCTTACAGACCTTTGGCACCTTGAGTATTACAACTCATGGGCATATGCAACAATAAAAATAAAAGATTAATTTAGGATAGACCCTTGAACTTAGTTTTTCACCTGTATACCAGAAGAAACACAGTACAGATCTACATAGCACAGACATGCAAAGGCTTATATGTATCTCCTGAATTCCTTACCCAAGTAGATCAATAACAAAAGCATTTAGCTTCTTAGACCTTGGATATAGATGATCAGTATACTTTTGTTCTCTTTTCCCCCCATGAGATCTTATCCCTTTTTAAAAAAAAAATAATTCTGCCTTTCGACAGTGTTGTGAATTCTTCCTGATAATAGCTCCAGGCAAATGTATATGTCACACAGAATGAAAGGCATTTTGGGAGGGGTCTGTCTTATATCTGGATGCCAAGATGATGGCAAAGTGCCAGATTCTTTGATAATCACTCTGTAAAAATAGGTTAGTTTGAAACAGGTGTCTTGAGTTCCATCAGGTTAATCAAGTGGGAAATGGCTAAGTTGGACAGGTTTTACTGTTGTGGGAATTTTATTGCTCAAGCAAGTAATTAAACTGTTCACACAGAAATCACCTCACAATAAAAATACATTTATGACAGGATGGTCTTGTTCATCTTGATGAACCAGGCCCCCAGCTCTTCTTCAGACTGTGTGTGCATGTAGGTTCAGTGAGAGTAATCATATTGCTTAGAAGTTATACTATCACAGCTTGTGTGTGCAAGAATTTTACCATAACACCAAAATATACTAGATGCCCAATATTTATATTACAGAATAGTAAGGAAAGTGGGTTTAGAGCTGCTCCTAGAATGAATCAACCCACTTTGAAAAAAGTAGCATGCTCCTTAGGGATTCAAAGGTTCAGAAAAGTGGCAATCCAAATAACAGTGGTTACAGCTAAATAGTATATTTAAACATTAACAGTGGGATTCAAATTTTTTAAACTAATAATATTTATGCACTTTTCTAAATGTTGACAAAAAACATCCTCAAGCGGTTACTTGAACATTTAGCTTTTCCTGAAAGCACAGTTTAACAGGATCTCAAAATTAAACATGGCATTCCTTTAGGTATTTCCAGTCACACCCCTCTCTTAAATTACATTTTTGTCTGTGAGAAAGATTGAAGGTTGACCCCCTGGTTATTCTGGAATTTCAACAATCTTCAATTAACAAAAGTCTAAAACTTTCCAGAGCACTTGTCTTGATCATTGAGTCATCCTTGCACTGATAAAAATCTCAGGCTATTCTTTCATTTATTTGTCTCTTCATTTATCTGCCTGCCTCTGTAGATACAAACAACAGGATAAAAAAAATATTATATAATATTGAAAGTTTCCTTGGGGGGACAAGTCACCTCTGAGCAAAGTGTAACCATGGAAAATTCCAGATAGCACAGGATGTTTTCTTTTCCTTTGGAAAATACCAGCGTTTCAAAAGGTCCACGATAAAGGACAGGCAGATTCGAGCCACAGCAAGCACTCAGGGAAAGCTTTGTTTTGGACGCTGTTGAAATGCAGCTGCTGCAGCAGGAGGCTGACCTGTCCTGAAGGTGGTGGAGAGGGTAAAACCTGTGCCCTTTATTTGTGTGGTGACACTTGAGTGTTTCCTGGGACTGTTGTCCTGTCTCAGGCCAGGGCTGAGGAAGGATTCCTCTCAGGCTGTCCCTGGGGCCCGAGGCTGGTGGCAATATGTGGGTGCCCCTCACTTGTCCACCTGTCACGTCTCCAGACAGTGATCCTGTGACTTCTGGCGCTGGCTGCCATGGTTGAAGACTTGCTTGGGACATTTGGTCTGTCCCCACAAGCAAGGCATAAGTGGGGAGTGTACGATGAAAGTTATTTTCTCCTCATTTAGTCTTTTCCAAGTGTCACTCTTCTAGCAGAAGTTAGAAAGTGAAGTAGGGAACCACCACCTTAAGTTAAACAGCTTGTTATAAACGCTGGCTGAACACTTTTCCCAAAATATACATTTTCTCTCTGCGGAAACGCAGCACACACCATTTTTTCCAGTGCATTTAGCATCAAAGTTTTACCTTGTGCCAGGAGGGAATGATGTGCCCCAGGTGAAATTCCCCCGTTTACCTCTCCGGGAAGAGCTGGGAGCAGCCCTCCACCCCAGGGCGTGGGCAGGAGGAGGCCCAGGTGGGGGAGCTCTCACTGCGTGGGAAGGGAGAAGGGACGCTGCTCCCCAAGCTCCTGGCCCATCCTGGAATAAAACTGGTTCAGTTTTATTCTCACCCAGCGCTGAAAGAGCGGTACAGCCAAGCTTCCTTTGTGCTCCAGGCTTTACTCGTGGGTTACTCATGGTAACTAGGATACTTAAACATCATCTCCCATCTTTGTTCTCAAAGCAAAGGTGGCAGGTCTCAGTTTGTTTCAAATACTGCTGTGGTGGATTTTTCAAAAGAGCTCGGTTTTATCACTGGGCATGAAGTGCAGGGGCACTTCCCTTTATGTCTCTTGGAAGCTCAACAATGTTTTGGGTGAAAAGGATTAGACTGGATGCTAAACACTACTGGTTATTTCACTGAAATGCCGAGAAAGGGTCTGATTTTCAGAAGAATGTTAAAACAGGAGGGGTATAGAAAGGAAAATGTGATAAATCAGTAGTGTATTGTGCACTGAGTGTGTTTGCTTGCTAAATCCATTTGGGTCTTTTGAGAGGAAAAAATTGGAGGGAGTTCAGAAGGAAACAGCAAATCTTGGGCGTAGCATGAAAGAACTCAGACAAAATATTGTCATGATTTAATAATCCAGTGTATTGCTAGGTAATGACTAAGGAGAAATGATATTATAACAGACTGAAAATATTTGAGCTGTAGAAACATCCAGGAATCAAAGAAGTGTAGCTTGATGTATCCAAGCATGATTAAGAGGCATGGGGATGTAAAACTTAAGTGGAGATACATTTAAACCGAAAGTCAGGTTAGAGTTTTCAAAAGGGCAACTGAAATACCTTGTAAAGGAACAACTAAAAACCTCTACAGCTTGTGACTTGTGAAAGTAGTTTGAGCAAAATACTGGCAAGAGGCCTGTGGAAACCAATCCTTCTCTTCCAGAGACTGAATGACTTAACAAGTGTTCCTACGTAGAGTGTGGTATGTTTGACCTTAATAAGCTTTTATCACAACAGAAATTTCTACAGATAGGCTCTCTAAGTAAAAGTTTGCCACGCATGTTAATTCTTTGACTTTCTGGATTGGACTGGGCTCTGAAAGAAGGATCCCTTGGGATCTCTTGTGTTTGCCACTCACCTGCTGTGTGACTGTAGGCACATCATAGCCTTTCCCTTTGTGTCATGCCTTGCCCAAGGACATGGATGGAGTTGGAGAAGGAGTCCTGGTGAGCCCAGGTTTCGCTGGTGAGGGAAAGAGAGCCNCTTAACAAGTCTTCCTACATAGAGTGTGGTATGTTTGACCTTAATAAGCTTTTATCACAACAGAAATTTCTACAGATAGGCTCTCTAAGTAAAAGTTTGCCACACATGTTAATTCTTTGACTTTCTGGATTGGACTGGGCTCTGAAAGAAGGATCCCTTGGGATCTCTTGTGTTTGCCACTCACCTGCTGTGTGACTGTAGGCACATCATAGCCTTTCCCTTTGTGTCATGCCTTGCCCAAGGACATGGATGGAGTTGGAGAAGGAGTCCTGGTGAGCCCAGGTTTCGCTGGTGAGGGAAAGAGAGCCACGTGGCACCTGAGCTTTTGGGCAGTCAAGCACCGAGGCAGATGGTTTATTTTGCAGGCCACACATAGCCAGTGTAACCTTTCCCCCATGGCTAAAACAGCCAGTGGTAGGAGCTATGCCAACTAGGAGATGGCCCATTCTGCCAGAAAGTGGGGAGTACCCCAGGCTCCCCTATAGCCAAGAGAGGTGTGAGTCATCTTAGGAGATTTCTGGGGCATGTGAGGATACTGAGATTTGCTGCTCACTGCAAAAGACAGGCTGAAGACTGGTTTTATTTGTCTAATTCTTTTTGTTTTCTTTGTTAACCTTAAGTCAAGAGCTGTAGAAATCAAACAGTGCAGAGAATCTTGTGGGCAGGAGGGATTGCAGCTCTTGTTCTGACAGTGGAGTTGGTGCATTAACTCTTAATATTTTCATGAATTGAAGAATCCAGTTGTAACACTGAGTTGCCTTATCAATAAACCTGGGTTTCCACACTATTATCTTCAGGGTCATCAGTGCTTAAGAGGGGCTTGAAATCTACCAGACCTTTATTAAATTCCACATTTGGTCTAACATCTTAAATTATTGTCTAGTCTCAAATTTCCAGTACTTTGGACATCCAGCAAAAACAGAATACAGCGAAGATGAGGGAATCTTTCCTGCTGCTTCTGTTTCCCAAGTTCTGCAAGAGTTTATTCTGGAAACTTCAGGTTTTGGAACAGCAGAAATTAAAAATTCTCAGCCCATCTTCCTAGGATTTAGTGTTGGTAGATGGAGTTTTGTGATGTGCATTATGTGTTCTACTGTGTGCAAGTGTCTTGACTAACTTGTAGCATCTATGAGCCCTCTAGATTATGGCAGTGATTTAAGAACATGCCACAAAATTTCAGGAAAAAAAAATCAACATGCCTTCAAATGTCCTTATTGATTCTCTCTTCTTTCCTCTTTCTCTCCTCATAAGCTTTTAGTAAATATTTGGTGTTAGGAAATAAAGTATTTGTATTCTTCATCACCCAGTCGTAGGGGAAATGATCTTTGTTCTTTGTCTATAGGTCTTGTTAAGGATTAACAACTCTTTTAATTTAATTAAACAGCAGGGAGTCTTGAGTCACTCAGCTGTTACCTCACCTGTAGGCATAATTACCATTAGTAATAAAAAAAAAGTACTCTAGGAAGTTTCTAGTGCCTGAATTTGTTCTGCAAACCATATGTGTTTATTAATTTCCTAATAAGAATTTAAGAAAGCAGGAAATAATAAAAGAAAATAACCATTATGCCCTCTGTCCCTGGTATGTTTCACTTTCTATTACAGCTCTGTCGAGAACTCAGCAGCAGTCCTGTTACTTATGGCTGTGTAACACATGCTTCTTAGGTTTGAGGATGGCTCACAAAATTTAGATGCTCACTGGAAATTTCAAGTCTCTTTTGTCAGCTGCTTTTTAGTCTTGTGTCTCCTTTGCTCTCCATTTCTGCAGACTGTCAAATTTCCCTTTCCTCACTATACTCTGAGTAGTTTATCAGCTAATTTACACTTTTCTGGGCAGGCTATTGGCCAAAAGTGAAAAGCTTATCACAATTTGAAGCAAGTTATATGATGATTCCCTATGCAAGGGAACAAGGCAGGGGTGTAGGAGAAAGAAGCTTCTGAAGTTCTCCCTTCTTTATCTTTGGAGAACTTGCTTTGTGCTTTTTCTCCATAGTATTTTCACTAAAATATCCTAATAGGGATACCTAATTCTTCTGGATGAATGACAATATAAAGCAAATACAGGTGTGCAGCATGAGAAGTTTGTATCTGATTTTTAAAAAATGACAAATTCTGTACTCAGCATAAACACACCAAATATGTGAAACATGTCCCAGATATTGTCATACGTTCTATATTGCAAAGAAGTATCTCAGCAGACTTTGGAGGTGTCTCCTTGGTGAATAAGCACAAAGTCATTCTCCTGTCCTGCTCTTAGCAATAAACCCACGAGCCTTGTTTAAGGTGCAGTACAGCATTATAAAAAAAGACTTAGTCTGTGCCCAGTTCTGAAGATAAAGTTTCATATTGCAGGGTTATCGGTTCAAAAATTTACACAAGCACTTAACAAACAGACATATACCTAAAATCATCTTTTGATTAGATGCAGAAAAAGGCTGCCATATCAGATCATATATCTTCAGCCTGTCTGGGGTCCTGGCTAATCTTTCTTTGGTCACAGTATAATACTGGGTGCTAATAAATCTGCCAACTCAGATTTATCGGGGCTTGCATTAATCAAAAGTGTTTTAAATAGTGTGTTTCTACTTATTGTTAATTAACAACCTGACCGTCTCAGATGCAGTGCTGGTCTGACATGGCCACTTGAATAATTCAGATGGACTGCCTGACAGACAGCTTGTAAGCATCGGGCTTTATTCTTGTGTACTAGCGAGAGTTATGGTTACTTGAGAACACCTTATAAACATCAGTATGTTTTCTGGTTTTTGAAAGTGAGGAAAGATTTGCAGATTTTTATTTATTTTGGTAATTTTAATATAGTTATGGCAGTGCTGTCAAAGGTAGTTCCACTGCAGAACCTTCTTTATTCAGCAACCCAGAAAAGAAGTTAAAATATAGATTTTCAGTAGCATTACCAAAAATTGTCCCCAAAGTTATGCAACTGCCACCTGTCAAGTTGTTCAACACCTGCGAATGATCCGTGTGGCCAAAAACAGCACCCAAACTCCTGATAATGGCTTTTGTGCTTCATCCAGCAGGCTGTACTCAGTGCTGACACTACCTGGGAGTGTGAAGTGTGCGGAGGCTGCCTTGCACAGACACTTGCAGACCACAGGGAATTGGCCACGGGTGGGGGAAGGGGGCAGGTACGCACGTCACCAGCCATCTGTCACCGTCTTCTTCATGTTATCTGATTATGGACAGGTTTGTCTACAATTTTGAGCTAGGAGTAAGCGTTATTAAATAGATGTCTGGCTTAAAAGAATGCTTTGCTATTGCGAATTTAACACTTGATTGACATCCCTGGCGACTGGAGTCTTCTCCCTCCCCGTGGGAGAAGGGAACAGCAGGCAGTCACAGGCACAGCCTCACACCTCTCCTCGGGTGGCTCGGCCTGGGAAATTGTGCTGGGAGTGAAAAATGGGTTCAGTCATTGGGCCCACTAAAGAGCTGCAGTAACAGCTGGCAGTTAAGTGGTGTAGTGTCAAATATTCCCCGGTGAAAGTTTTTTCTGGCAAGCAGAAAGGATAAGAATAGTCTGTAGAGGATGAAACACATCCAGCACTCCTATCTGACTCCACATTTTGAAGAGAAGGGTTTCTTTCGGGAGGAAGCTTGAGAGACGTGCACAGAGGGCTAGAGCGCTTCTGTAGCACCACAGGAAGAAAGGCACTGACGTTCAATGGAGAGGAACTAGCCAGCAGAGGAGTGGAAGTGAGGATTCACGAATGACTTCATAAAACATACAATGAAGCGCGGGGGAATTTCTGCTTTAAGATCTTCCATTTAGTGAGAGCCCTATTCATAAATTTCCTTTCCTGGTTAGCTTATATTCCTTTAATCTTAATTACTAATTAGTTACTTAATGTCTTCTGTGGGGGCATCACACACTTTGGAATCATTGCAATTTTCTCGGAGTAAAAAGAGCATTGGCAATAACCTCGGATGCAGCTGAAAAAAAGCAGCAGTCCAGAGGCAATTGCTGAGGAGTTATATTTTTTACTCCAGGAATAAAGAAAAAAGCTATGTATTTGTGTGTGGGGAAAAATTACTGAAAAATTAAGTTAATATATTTTTCTGCACAAGGAACAACAGGTATTTGCAGAGTTCAAGCTTGCCTACTCAAAATCTGCTGAACAGAAAGCAGTAGCTTGCATTAAAATAGTTTCACCTTTGCCTGGCCTTTAATCCTGAGCTGCCATATTTTCCATTAAGCTTTCCTCACTCTGCTAATGCCCTTTCTACAGTGTCACTTCCAGTTCATGAAACCCTCCTGCCCTTCTGAAAGCTCCCTCAGTTACACGAAGTAGCCTTGGTACCTAAAGACTGTGATTTGTTTGTTTCTGTAGTGGTGAATGTTGCATTGTACTTGCAATGAAATGTCTGTCAAGGGTGATGTAAAGTGTTCACTCACACCAAACTGTTTTTGAACTAATGCTATTGGAGTAGGTCAGCTTGAATTAAAAGTGACAGGATACTTAGTGTTACAAGAAAAAAAAAATGTATCTGAGAGTCCTGTTAATCCAGCAGCAAGGGAAAGCTTAGTGAAAATCCTCCAAAAGGCCTTCATCATTTAAGACCAAAGTCAGTTACATAGTCTGGATAAAATGAATGGAATGAGAAGAAAAAGGCAATAGAGGCTTAGAATTGGGCTGAGATTTCACTATGCTGTTTGTTACTGTTTCTATTAAAGTGTCATCCAGCTGACATCAGGACTCCATCATGCCAGAGACTCCCTCACTATGTATAGTCCCTGAGCTGGGGAACTGTTTGCAACACTTGCAAATAAGGCCAGGTTTCTAGGAGGACAGAGAATAAAGTTTGATGAAAACAGATTCTCTGTCTAAAAATACCTTGACCAAGCTCCTAAAAAAAAAAAAAAAAAAAAAA
>VYXC01002358.1:176573-212135 GCA_013397175.1 Platysteira castanea
AAAACCACCAAAACCCTCTTGCATTTTTCCTATACAAAAACCAAAAAATCAACCAAAAAAAAAAAACAAAACCAAAACCAAAACAAAAAAACCCAACCAAACAAAAAAAAACCCCGAAAATAACCACACACAAAACCCACAAAAACAAACAAATAAAACCAAAACCACAAAGATACTAACAACAACATAAAAAACAACAAATAAAAAGAAAGAAAAACTGGAAGAAGTTTGGCCAGCTCCTAGTGACTCCAGTGTAACTGCATATTAGCTGCTTAAATGTGTTTTCTAGATTCTTAGATCAACTGCAGCAGCATAAATTGGAATACTTGGTTTTACATGACAAATGTAAAGCACTGGTTTAAAACTATAAAATATGTGTTAAACACTGAGTTTAGGGTGGCTCTGACATGAAAAAATCAAGATTTTAAGGCTTCTTTCTCTGTAAGTATTCTTTAAGTACAAAAAGTATTCAGCAGTTGAGTCCCCTGAAGCTGTATTGTTTAATTTTAACATAATATACAATGATCACAACTATGTGGGACTTGGACAACACATCTGTAATTAAGCACCACTTTTTAGTACTGTGCATTATTTCAGAAAAGCACATTTCACTGTTGTTTTCGAGCATTGAAGTCTAAACCTAAACTCAAATCCTACCTTCTGCTTTCTTTGTCTTTATCTCTCTGTAAAATGGACCAGAAGCCCTTGTTTTCATGATCACGCTGTATCAGCTCAATAAGGAAACATTTGAAACAGGTTAGACAGGGTATTGCACATATGTCCTTAAAATCACAAGAGGCTTCTTTAGTAATGGTGAAATGAAATACTTGAAACACCCATTCCCTGACAACCCTTTATCTTTTTGCTTTCAAATGGGAATGTTGTATTCTCGCTGAAGAAATGGATGTAAATAGAGAAACATATAGAGCTGAAATTACTCTTATTCCCTGCTAATGCATTGGTTCCTGACAGTAAAAGCCAGTATTATGTGAGTGCAAGGAAAGTAGGTACTGTATAAAAGCCCATAATAGATCCAGCTTTAAGGAGAAAAGGAAATACACATGGTAAGATTTCTTCCAGGGCTACAGATGTTGCTTAAGTGGCATCGTTCCAGAGAGACAGTCCTTGAAGGTATTTGTGCTTCAGAAATTTGCAGGGACAAAGGGATAAATGAACCTTTGCCACAGGCTGTGGAAGGGTAGAAGACGCATGAAGGGAGATCCTGTGGAGCTGCTGACATGCTGTGTGTGGCTTACCTGGAGTAATTTGAGTAATTTATGTCTGTGTCCTCAAGCATGAATTGCTTTCCAATTCCCCTTTTCTCCCAGGCTGACAGTCATTAGTTGCTGACTTAATTCCTCTGCTTGTTTAGCTGTAGAATACCGCCTACAGAGGGAAGGGGAGAATCGGTACCAAGCATATGAGCCACCTTTTCTGCTCCACATGCTCCGCACAGGGAAAAAAGCATGAATACACCTGGTCAGCATAGCCAGGCGTGCCAGAGGTGTGTAGCTATTACCACCCCTCTGTGGGAATGTGGTCCAGTGGTGTTCCAGTAGCGTGGTGGGGTTAGGTACGTTAGTTCTGTATCCAAACGAAGCCTGGGCTCCTGTTTCAAAAACACTTTTAAAAAAAGTCAGGTCATGTTCTGCTGCCATTTGGGGCTCATGACAAGACTGCTGTTTCAAAATCCACTGCAGCCGCGGACCAATCTGCTCCTGCACCAGTAACATGTAAACTGACAGTTTTTAGCCAGCTGTTGGAGAGGTAACATGTTCATGGGACCTGTTCAGTCTACTAACCTGCATCCTAGGTTGTGTTATTCACATTGCTCAAGTACTTAGTGCTGTTGAGGTCAATTTTATACATCAGTGGACGCACATTCACCAGAATTAAAGAGAGGCCATTCGTAAGGACTACAAGCAGTCAGAAGAAAAAAAAAGGCAGATGCATGGTGAGAGCTTGTTTTTCTTCAAATTTTTGCCTCAAGAAGGATATCTTGTGTAGATTGGGTGGAGAAGCTAGCTGCTCATGGCTTGGACAGGTGCAGTCTTTGCTGGGTGCAAAACTATCTGGGTAGACAGGCCTCTGGTGTTGAATGGAACTAAATCCAGTTGGCACCTGGACACTAGCAGTATTCCCCAGGGCTGGTACTGGGACCAGAACTGTTTAACATCTTTAGTGAGATTTGCATGAGGGGGGAGTGCATCCTCAGTAAGTTCACAGATGACACCAGGTTAGATGGAGGTGCTGATCTGCTTGAGGATAGGACGGCATTGCAGAGCAACCTTGACACACTGGAACAGCAGGCTGTGGGTGTTATAGAGAATTTAACTTTCGTAGGCCAGTTGATGTAATGTAAAATTATTAAGTTATTGAAGCGTTCGGGTGTACAGGAAGTGGTACGTGGGTTTAATCCCTAGGTGATGAAACAACAGAAACTCCATGAATTGATATGAAGATGTTTCCAGAAGTATTGCAAGTCAGCCTCCCGGACAGCGAGCCAACCAATGGAACGAGTCCTTCGGGAATGATTCCTCAGGAATGCTTCTCGTTATAGGCCATGCAGAAGAGCTGGAAAAGGTCCAATGAGAAGCCCCCAAAAGCAAGGGTCCTTACTGGTGGACTTCTGATTCACCCTGTGACTATAAAAGAACTACATCTGGGAGGGGTGGGCCTCTTTCTCCCAGGATTTTTCAAGTCTGTGGGGGTGCTCTGTGCCATGTGTGGTGCAGTAGCTGCTGTGGGTTTATTTTTCCCTTTGTTTCGGGGTTTCTCTGGCTTGTTGTGCAGGACTGGGCTTACCCCAGATCCCCGTCCACAGCTGCTGGGTTTTTTTAATAAATGGGTTAACTTTTTAAAAGGTTTCTAGTCTCGTTCATAACAGTGGGCATCTGCATGTGGTTCAAGGAGGTGAAGTACCAGGTCCTGCACTGGGGCTGCAGCAACATCATGCAGCACTACAGGCTGGGGGAAGTGTGGCTTGAGGGCTGCTCAGCAGAAAGGGACTTGGGGGTGCTGGCTGACAGCCAGCTGGATATGTGCCTTTGTGTGCCCAGGTGGCCAATGGCATCTTGGTCTGTATCAAGAATAGTGTGGCCAGCAGGACTACCAAAGTGATTATCCTGCTGTACTCAGCACCGGGGAGGCTCTACCTCTAGTACTGTGTTCAGTTTCAGGCCACTCCAAAAAGGACATTGGAGTGCTGGAGCATGTCCAGAGAAGGAAAACAGAACTGGTGAAGGATCTGGAGCACAAGTCCTATGAGGAGCAGCTGAGAGAGCTGGGGTTGTTTAGCCTGGAGAAGAGGAGGCTCAGGGGGGACCTTTAGCACTTTCTACAACTGCCTGAAAGGAGAGCATAGCAAGGTTGGATTTTTGCCGTGTATTAAGTAAAAGGACAAGTGGAAATGGCCTTAAATTGCATGAGGGGATTAGAAAATATTTTTTCACTGGAAGTATGGTTAGGCATTGAAATAAGTTTCCCAGGGAGGTGGTAGAGTCACTGTCTCTGAAAGTGTTCAAGAGGTGTCTGGATGTGGCACTTGGGGATGTGGTTTAGGGGTGATAATGTCTGGGTTGACAGTTGGACTAGATGATCTTGAAGGTCTCTTCAAACCCTGATGATTTTGTGGTTCTGTACTTAATATTCACTGACATGACACTACCACCTTTCCCTCACTAAAGTTTCTATAAGATTTTTTTCATTACTCAAACCCTTTTTTCACTTCATTTTAGGGCATCAGTATCTCTAAGGGTTTCAGGATCAGTAACTCCATGAACTTCACTCCTCCACAAAATATGTTAGAAATTAGGTCTCAAAGATGACAGGGAGAATGTGAAGGGAAGGAACAAAAGGAATAGACACACATAGGTTTGTGGGTGCACAGGCATGGGTATATACATATATACAGCCCTTCTTGTAATCATGTGGGTCTTGCTTCCTTGGGATACTTGGCTAAAATAGTGAGATACAGCTACAGAGCTCTTTTGTCTTTGTTGTCCTATAGTTTATGCCTGGAAAGGTCCTTTGCAGGATTGCGTACCAAGTCATATTTAAATTTTCCAAATCGGAAATAAAGTGCGTCAAAAAATCACTAGAAGGTTCCTGGATGTGTTTTGTCTTGGACGTAAAGTTTTCCAAGACTTTGGTCTGTAGTGTCCAAGTAATGGGTGCTAGGAAATGCCTCTAATTGTGTACTGCATAACTTACTGTGAGTGAAGAGCTGGCAGGCAATGTCTCTGCCAGATGCCTCTCTAAAGATGCCTTGGGCCCTTGACCTCAGCTGCTCCCATGTGCACCATTCAACATCAACCCCTGTTAACCATAAGATTAAAGAAAAATTTCTTTTCCTTGCTGCAGCACCAGAGCTTCCTATGTCGAACAGAGGAAGTAACTAAATGATTTCAGGATAGGGAGCAATGGAAAAGACTGTTACTGTTGTTATTATTGTATTCAACTTCAATCACTTTAATATGTTCATGACAAAAAAAAAAAAAAACCCTCTGCAAATTAATTGTACAGGATTGTGTCAAAAGCAAACATAAGGGGAAGCATACACCAGCCTCCTCCCTTTCTCACCTAATATGATTTTTGAGTTCTCCCCCTTATTATTTTTCCAGTTAGAGCTCGGTACAAAAAAGACCTTTTAGAGCAGGTCCAGAGGAGGTACACAAAAACGATCAGAGGGATGAACACCTCTCCTATGTGGAAAGCCTGACAGAGTTGGGGTAGTTCAGCCTGGAGAAGAGAAAGAAGATCCAGGGAGATATCACTGCAGTCTTTCAAAACTTAAACTTTTTAGCAGGGCCTAGTGCTATAGGGCAAGGGGTAATGGTTTTTAACTAAAAGAGGGTAGAATACAACTAGATATGAAGAATGATTTTTTTCTTTTGATGAGGGTGGTGAAACACTGGGACAGGTTGCCCAGAGAGGTGGCAGATGCCTCATCCCTGAAAACATTCAAAGTCAGGTTGGAGGGGGCGCTGAGTACATGGATCAAATTGAAAAAGTCCCTGCTCATTGCAAAGGGTGTGGACTACAGAGACTGTAAACCCAAACTATTCCATGATTCTATCTTTAGTGTTACTTGTAGCATAAGTAGTAGTGAAAAGAGAGATGGGAAATGAAAAGAAGAAACAAAAATAAAAAGGGTTATTTTTTAGTTGCTATGTCCCCCTAAGTAATTTGTTTGAAAATTCTGAGATGTATTGGTTGGTGGCAGGTAGCAGGAGGAAATGAGTTATCTTAAAAGACATTAAAAATTGCAGAATCAAATTCCAGCTTGGTAAGATTTTTGTCTTTGTGGAAAAGACTTAAGGAACAAAGTAATTATCCTCACTATTGCATTTTAGCTCAGGGTAAAAAGCTTTCATGGTAGACATATCCATTTTCTTTGTATGTAATTATGATCCACAATAGCTCTATCTCCAACCAAACCACCATTTATTTTGAGTGATTTCAGTGTCTACTGAAAAAGAATAAGTTGTCTTTTTGTGCTTTTATTAAGACTGTAGAGATAAGATGAACCTTGTTAGTAGGGTCCTCTGGACTGAAATAAGTTTAGTCCTCTTATGGTTTTGTTTGTTTACTTGATGAATTCCATTTTTACGTGTTATCTCTCCTCCTTAACTCTGATAGTCCTGTCTCACCATAGCAAAGAAGGCTTGCAGTTCAAGCTGATGAGCCTGCTGCTGCAGGAACAACAAATGCTTCTGATTTGAAAAAGAATGCAAAGCATGCCCAGAGTTTATTGTTCTCTCTTTTTTTTTTTCCTTCCCTCTCTGGTGTTTGATTTCTCTGATTTCTTTATTTTTGGTTCCCCACTGCACTAGTGTCAAGCTGATACCCTCACCTAAGCATTTGTAGCCACAATTTGATGAGAAGTCATTCACATAAGGAGATAATTTGTGTTGAATTGTCTCTTATTTGAGGTTCTATATAGTTTGGAAAGTTCTGAGTTTATTCAATCATGCCACAGGAGCCATGATTTCATGTGGCTGCCAAGATATCAGTGTTAGCACCCTGCATTTAGTAAATAAAGCTCTGTTTTACTGATGGGTGGGATTTGGCTCCCATCACAGTTAAACTGGAGTGCTAGTGGTTTGGATGGAAATGGAGCTTAGCCCAGCAAAAAATGCTTTTGAAAATCTTTGTTTACTAGGAAGTGGTCTGGGAGGAAATTCCTGATATGACTTGCATACATTTTTGTGAGATATAATCCCAAATATTAACACTGTTTGAGCCATATGGAGTAAACTGGTTACCATGCTTATGAGTTTCTCATGCCTCTACCATTTTATTAGTAAATCATCATGCACTTTGTCTGACTTCTGTTATGTTTTCCCACTTTGCAGTATTGCTTTAACCCCCAGTAGAAGAAGGCTGTATGACCAGTGACTTTAGTGTGAGTGAGGCTGTGTTTACACCAGGAATCTTACTGCTAGAAATTTTATGAGCATGTAACAGCTGACTTTGACATGTGCTCAGAAAAACCCAAACTGTGCTGTTTGAGCACAAAGTTTATGCAATCTCCTGGCTGGTTGGTACACTATGGTTATATAATACAAATGTTCTCCAGAGTTCCCTCTATCATTATTTCTTGCAGGATGTGTTTTTTTCAAAAAAAGCAGAGAAGAGAGATAAGGAAATCATAGATGGGTGAGAATGGCTTTCCACATTTTCTTTTCTTCTATACTTTAAATCCCCAGCACCCAGCAGTTACCTCTCCCATGCACGGCCATGGGTCTTGCTCCTACTGACGTCTGTGTATAACCAAACTAGACAACTTACCTGGATCTGGTGTAATTTTAACAAAACTCCTGCTGTGGCCAAGCTGACGGAATCTTCTGAGAAGAGAAAGCAGCTGGTGCACGCGAGCACCTGGCCAGCAGTACAGGTGATGGAGCAGGGAAGACCTAGCAGCAGCCAAGTGGATCAGCAGTGGGGAGAGGATTGTCCAGCCCTCCAGTGCAGGCCAGCGGCCTGTGATACTTCTGTAGTCTTGAGGCATAATTTCTTTCTTGTTCTTAAACAAACGGCCTGTTGTACAGAGTGGACAGTGGTGTTTCAGCCTGGTGGTGGTTTCGGAGGTGCCATCAGAAGCTCCTACATGATCGCACCGTGCTGAGATGGAGCTCAAGGGCCCCCG
This sequence comes from Platysteira castanea, assembly GCA_013397175.1. Taxonomy (NCBI): domain Eukaryota; kingdom Metazoa; phylum Chordata; class Aves; order Passeriformes; genus Platysteira; species Platysteira castanea. Next base: position 183,724 of record VYXC01002358.1, read on the forward strand.
AGGCCAGGCCAGGATACAGACAGCCAGGCTTGGCATGGGCCATGTCTGCACTTACCGTCCAAAGCAGATACTGGAGCCAGCCATCCCAGCACGGGCCTAGGGCTCCTCTGAGAGGAACTGGGTTGTCTTACTCCACCCTGAAACCGTGGTACATTTTAGGATACTCTTAGCAGAGCAGCTTGCCTGCATCTCTCTGAGGCAAGCAGTTTTCATGCTATTGCCTCCTGCTGTGCATTGAGGAGTATTTGGCATAGCAAAGATGATGTGGTGACTGGGAGAAGGAAACAAAAGGGGTCATCTGATGGCTTTTCAACAGCAAAGCAGCAATCATGGAGGAGTGCTCAAGCTTAAGAAAATCTCACTTTACCACTGTGTATAACATGGGCTTGTTGCTTTTTTGGAGTACTTTTCTTATGTAAAGAGCTCAAATATTTATAATGGTGTTGATCCTTTCAAAAGGAAGAGAATAGGTGGTATAAAACATCCACTGGCTCTCATGTATTAATGCTGAACTTCGTCACACATTTTTAGTGTACGCAAAAATTCTAAAAAAGAAACCATCTCATTCAGAGCAAAGAGATGCCTGTTACCTGACCTTGCAGCATACAGGAGCACAAGCTGCCAGTGGAGCAGGTTTGTTTTCATCTAGTCATGGTTATGTTTTCTACCAGCATACCGTGGAACAGCTAAGGACTGATTAGTATCTCCTGGCAAAGGCTGCTGAGACCAGCTTAAAAAGCAATGAAGTTGGAGTCATCAGAAAATGCTGCACAAGCAAGAGGACTTTTGTTGCTTCACAGCAATGCATAACAGCAAAAGTAATTCTTCCTGAAATTAGTTTTAAATAGTATTCCCTTTTCCATCTTCTGCAACAGCTTGGGCTGATTGGAGTGGGGAAGTTTGTCTTGAACTTACAGTTGTGTGTTTTTCAGTGCATGGGTACTGGGGACTTTAAAAAAACACCCAAGGCCTCAGGCTGAATTCACTGTTGAGTTTTTCAGCAAATACACATTTATGTCTTTATGTCACTTATTTTGTTATGTTTGGGGACCAGGATCACTATTTGACTAATTTATGAACTGTATTCCTGGTGTATTCTTGTTTTGCAACAGCTGAAACCCTACCAGATGGCTCACTCTGTCTCTTGCTGGATAGCTAGGACAGGCTTTTGAAATAAACTATCTGCTCTCCATGATCTTTCCTTTTCAACTCTACAGAGAACTGCCATTTTTAAAGAGGATGTGAGAAAGGACAGGTTTACATGCTGTGCATGGGGACAAGTTGTTAAAAGTGTAAAATTTTATATAAGCATCATCTCTTGTCCTCATTTGGTGGCAGGTGTCAGCCTGGTGATTTTCAAAAGATCAGAGACCCGTGTTGGTGTAACCTCCTTGCCCTTTCCTATGCCCCAGAGATTCTCCCGTCCCATTTACCGTTCAAAGTGCTACTGAGGGTGAGGAGGGAGACACCATCCGAAAGGAGGAACCGCTCCCAAATCAGGGCAGTTTTTTGATGACTTCCAGAAATCGTGTGGATTGTGGTTCTGCTTTGCCAGAACAGGCTTTCCTGGCTGAGCCTGGTCAACATTCTCTCCCTCACTGCTGCTGGTGTCTGTCCCCCTTGCAACATCATGTGTTTTCTGAGACCTTGTGCTGTTCAGGACACAAGATGTAATCAAGGTTAAAAGAGAAAGAGATTTTGAAATTTGTCTGTTGGGAGCCATACAGCAGTTGTTAAAACTTTGCATTGTGGATCTGGGCTATGAAACACTTGTCACTATGTTAAATGTGGCCAAGAAGAAGGAGCAACTGCAAGAGAGGCATAATAGTACATTCTGAAAAAAAGGTAACACTCATTTAGCATAGCCATTTTTTATTCCACAATAAAGAGACACCCTGGGTTACAGTACTATGAACTTATTCTTTTGAAAATATAGTTAGATATTGTTGTTTTATCAAGATTTCCTCATCTTTTAGGGATGTCTGATGTGTCTGTGTATGAAAAAGATAAAACTGGTTTTACCTGCCCCAACACAGCTAGCTGCAGGTATGTGAAATAGGTGGTGTTTGCAATGTGACAGCAGATCTTTTTCTTGCCTTTTGTAAACACTAAAAATAAGGTTCTACTCATTTATCAGTGCTAAATATAAACAAATTCCTGATTCTGATATATCTCAAAATCTTTATTATGTCAGCCATTTTTCATGAGAAAAACACATGTACAATCCAGGTGCAGTTCCTAAAAAAATCAGAATTTATATCTTTATATACCTAATGTTACCTTGTACAAATGGATATTTCCAGCTGCAGTAAAAATTTCTGATGAACACTCTAGTCAGCTCTCATTTTGGATCTCTGAGGTAAAAATAAGAACATAACCTAAAATAATGAAAAATTAAACTCTTCAATGTTCCCACTTTGGGATTTCCATTAAAATCCTAAATAAAAGAACCCTTCCCATTTACTTCATGAGTGTCTAGATAAGAACTACATAATATATGGCTCTTAGGGTATCTTTTCCTGTGTCAAAGAATAATAATAATGAATATTCACCTCCAATACATATTCAGGTGATAGAGGATGTCACCATAAATATGGATGTTGTTCATAAATAGATTTAGACATGGATGTGTGCTGTGGGCTTCAGCTCCAGTAAAAAGAATGGAGGAACTTCTATTTGAATGGTAAATGAATGTTGATAATTTTATATTTAGAAAACGTTATGCACTTTACGAGTGTGAAAGTTCCAACTTGGGCTCACTGATATCCTAAATAGTTGGCAACTTATAAAATGCTGTGTTAAACAATCAAATACCACCTTAATATCTCTGTAATTGTACAGCCAATCCCAATCAATGTACTAATCACTGTTAGAAAATCTAACACTTCCTCTTCAAAACGCTATCCCGATTATTAACATAATCAATATCACATCTAGCTCTAGCAACTGGTTATAACTAAAGGACATTTAGCATTTGTGGAGCAGCGTGTGACTGCAGATTGGGTACAAACATTTGCCTCTTGAACTAAAGCACTATTCTTTTGAATTTTGTTGGCGTTTTTTACTTAGCTTATTTTCTAAAGGTCATAGCCCTCCAATCTTCTGCCTCCCTTCTGCCTCCAGGCTGAGGTGTAGAGAGGACACTTGAAGATGCTATGGGGTTTTTTTACCCCTTCTCATTTTCCAGCACAGCTTCTGACCAACTCATTATTCTGGGACATATACTTCCTGGGACTGAAACATTAGATTTTGGGAGGGAATTTGTCAACTCTTGGACTTTCCACAACAGCAGAAAGTATGGCAGGTGTGTTTTAATTGAATTCATGAAGAGAAATCCTCACTCTCTGTATGGCAGTAGCTGGTAACTCCCCATCTGAGCTCTAGTGCCAAGTGGGGCAGGTCTATATAGACAAACAGGAGATATTGTGTGTCCTAGTGAAGCTCACAGACTTGTCTGGATAGCTCAGACTGAAGTCAATGGCAGCATTTTCCACTTGAATCTAACCTAAAATGTGTTAAAACCTTAGTATTATTTCCTCCAAGCATTTAAGAATTATCAAGAAAGACATTTTGTTTACATGCAGAGATTAAAATAAAAACATTATTTTCCTGATGTTGGACTTGCACATTGTAGTTTCTGCTTCCTTCAGTGAGATGATATCTGATATTGCCATGTGAACAGAAGCATAAAATCCTTTCATGAGATTAAATAGCACATATCTGTACGTAGCATTATGTTTATTAGATTTTTCACTGTTAATACATTTTCCTCTCTCTTTCCTGTTGCTTACTGTGGAGTGGAAAATGCGCTGATTCAACACCCATTCACGTAATGGTTGTTATACTCCCTGATATTATAATTGGCAAAATAATTAAGTTATGCTTGCTACAGAATTACAGCAGGGCAAAAATCACCTTAAAATTTAGCATTAAGATGCAGGAAAGGAGCTGGCACTCGAGGTTCCTTCCTCAGTGGAACACCTACCTACCTCTGTGCATTTGCCTTTACACACCTATTTTTGCAACAAGAAGTCCTTCAAAAACACTCGGTACTTTTGAGGGCTGAGGGGCAAATTAGAGACTGTATCCTGTGTTTGCTTTGGGACCCTAGGGGAGGTGACAGCCTCATGGTGCCAGGGAAGGGGGAGAGCCTGGTGTCTCCTCACAGTACCTGCCATGAGCAGAGAACTTGACACCAATGGGACAGACTTTAGAGACAACTTGCTCAATAATGGATTCAATACCCAGGCTAAGGGTGGTGGAGGAACAGCAGCAGAGAGGAACTCTCTGATCCCCTCTTGCCCATGATTTTCCAGCAGGTCTCAGCTCCTGCATCAGAGACTCCTCTAGGTAGAGAGGTCTTCATGAATCACCAAGTGTCAAGGGCATGGTTAGAGCTCAGTAAATAACAAATGGTCCTTGTAATACTTAGATCATTTGGGGAAGTCTGAACATTTTGTTACACCAGGGATGGAAATGGATTAGCACAAGGATCTAGAGGACTTGGAGTGTTTTCTTTCTCTGCAGCCCCTGTGAAATAAATGCAGTAGGCCCAAGAGATGAGTGAATTCCCATGTGATTTCAGTTTCAAATGTTAGGATGCTCTTATCCTTGATCTGTATGAAAAAGAACTAGAAAACTCTCTGATGCCTTTGGTACAGGCATTCTCACAAGGTGTCCTGTAGTTCCTTCTAGGACTTTTAGTGTTAGTGGCTGAAGGACATAAAACATCTATTTAATCATGTCACACTTGTGATAGGCCTCTGGCTAAAGTTTGATTCTGCATGAAAGGAGTTGCATTGGGTGCTTCTCCTGTTTTCCAAATCAGTTTCTTTGTCATTAAATATTCAGCATGATTTTTCTCAGGATTATCAGAGGTAAAACTGGGCACTATTTGGAGGTATCAAGAGTAAAACAGATGGTCTAGGGTATTTACATGATGTAAATTTGTGTAAATAACAGGATTTGTGGCTTCCTTTGTCAGCTTTGCTATATGTTTTCCAACATTTTTGATGGGGAAATGTAACTGAGTTAGGCAAACTAGGAGAACACTTTTCTACTTAGAAAGGGAATCAAGAGAAGTTACGAGCCATCAGCCATCAGCATCAGACTTTGGATAAGACTCATGAAAAAGGTTGTAATGATCAAAGAAGTTGCAGAGTGAACCACCCATTCCACTCAATTTCTGCAGCACCGTGGGTGAGGCACATATTTTCTGTATAGGCAACAAAAGTTTTGCTTACCTACACTGCTGACCAGGCGGAAAAAAAACCTGGGTGGTGTGACATTCAGCTCTGTGACTGTAGCTGCCAAATACTTTAGGTTAGACATTCTACCTAATAATTCACAGTCTTGCATTGCCGTGTTCTCTGAAAATTATTCAAGCCTTGTTGTATTGGGTGTAACAGCTGCAATAATAGAGTCCCTTCAATCAGCGCAATTGAAGATGATGACCGTGATTAAGTGAATGCAATAGAAGAGATGAAGCGACTTACCCAAGATAGCAACATCAGCTACAGACACCAGGTCTCCTGGCTCCCAGCCCCAGCACTGCTCACCAGGCACCAGGCAATAAATGTCAGTCACGCAGGCAGGGGTAATGGCTGGGATAAATTAAATGACTGCCAGAAATAAATGTTCATGCTGAATTTGCATAGTGTTGAGGACAAACAATTGACAACAAAATGGGGCATCACAAGCCCCCCCCCCCACCCCATCTCAGAGACTTTAAAGTTCGAAGAATAAGTTCGATCATTGAGCCTGACTTGCAGAAGACAGACTTTCACCTCTTTATACAGGTAACCCAGTATGGAGTTTAAAGTTAGTTTTGATTAATTTTCAGTTTTCAGTTTTAAACTTTCATCTAGCCTTCCCAATTTTGAGTTTTCCATTTGGATCAAAGCAGAATCTGTGATTTCTTAGAAAGACACCCAGATTTCCCCATCTTCCTGGTGATAAAATCTGTTCTTTTAAGGAACATGACTCCTCTGCTATCAGAGAGCTTCCACAGTGGTGGTGAAATGTTAGCTGGCTTTGCAGGCCCTGGTTCAGCTGCAAGTTAATACCTTGTTCTCTTTGTGCCCTGGAGCAAGCTCCTGAGTGTACCATTATCAGTATTCTTCTGCTCAATGGCAGCAGATAAGGATGGTCTGTTTTCTGGGATTACTCACTCTCTGAACAGCAGAGGTATTTGGAACATTTTGCTTCTGCTGCTGGTCAGGCTGAGTTGCCAGAACCCAGTCAGTAAGGAAACAGAAATCAGATTTGTAAAGGGCAAACTCCACAACATTAAACCCCCAGGTAGCCTGATGAAATAATTAAAGGATCTTGCATCCACATCAGCATTTGATGAGTGGGTATTGGTTAATCCTTGTATCTGGCTTCTTCTAAATGTTCATGCTCTGTTGATAAAATCTTGACCTCAGTAGAGATGGAGCCATGTTTGCCTAATGGTGAATAGTCCAGCCCTGGATACTAATCAGTACAGCCATCACCCCCAAGTGTGATCACCTTCATCTTCCTGCAAGACCCACAGCTGGAACATTATAGTGTTAGGAAGGTGGCCTCATTAAGTGCGTAGAGCACGGATCCTCAGTGGCCAGCTCACACTTAGGAGTGGTCCAGGTTAGTGCCACACTGATAGGAACAGGCAGGTGGCTGTGAAAAGCACGCCAGAGCACCTACCCTGGCTTTCCCTGCTCCTCTGCTCAACAGAGACTCTTGTCTCCAAAGCAGTTCACCTTCCATGCTCCAGCAAAATCCCTCTTGCTTTCCCTCTTTGCATGGAAAACCCTGAGAAGTTTCCCGTATAAACTCAACTTGTTTATTACTTTTCAAAGCATCTATTTATTCAGTTAAATACAAATAATAAGTAATCTCTATAGCAAAGGAAAAAAAGGCATTCCAGCTGCCTGAAAATTCTGAAAAGGAGTAAAAAGAACTGAAAGTATTTTCTTAAATTGCATTCGTGGCAATGGATCCTTGTGCATGCTATCATGGGTAACATAATGCAAATTGCCAAGGCTGACAAAGCTGCTGTAGAGCCAGAAGCTTTGTGTTTTCAATCCTCAAGTGGAATGGAGATTGATCTGAGCTCCCAGCTTAGTAGTTAAACAGATTTTGCCAACCTTTTTTTTCCTTATCAAATCAAAATAAGAATGACACATTCCTTTATAATAATGTAGAAATGTAAATATATATAAATTTGTAGTATAACCAAATTAATTACTCTAAATGGAAGTGTAATACCAAGTAAATACATAAGGAAACAAAAGTATTAATTGATTGGGCTTCTTATTGTAGTGAAACTGTTTGCAAGGATTAACAGCTCCTTTCTGAAACACTGAACCCTGACACGATGTTTACATTTCCATATATTTTTAATGATCACATAGTTTATCGTTTGAATAAAACAGCACCATATGCTTTAGCTGTATTAAATTCTGCAAACACTGAACACTAAATATGGAATAAATTATGATGGAAAGATCATTAATACTGACAAGCCCCTCTAATATGCCATGTCACTTTAGTTTTAATATGCCAGGACTTTGCTAAAATGAAATGCCTCTTTTTATTTACTACAAAGTAAAACTGTTTAATAGAAACTCAGGAAAAAAAGCATAGACTAGACACGAATGTCTTAATTTTGTTTAAAAAAGACAAAGAAATTTTATACTTTCTAGTACAAATAGAATCATTTTCATGGCTTGGATTTGCAGCAGGATTATTTTTTCCAAGTACAAGTGGAAAATTATGTTATTCAGATCTGCTTTCAGAGCAAGGAAAAGAACTATGCAGTAATAAATGCAGCCTAGACTGGCTGTGCTTTGGCATCTAGAATGGGCTCTGTAGTTTCACTGAAGCATCTGGAGGAGTAAACCTGCTGGAAAGGTACTGAAAAGCTAGTTTCTTTAATAGCAGGCTATAAATGGAATTATTTTTCTAGACTGAGTCTAGTGGTAGATGGTGCCTTTAATTTTAGAGTTAGCCAACACAGCCTAGAAACAATTTTCAGTAGATGACCAGGAGACTTGCATGTCTACAGGACTCCAGGGGCAGACTTCGGTGAAAAATTGTCTATTTGGCACTCTTCTGTTAATGTTAATCTTTATTCTTGTCAATCTCCTGGCTTTTGTGGTTCAGCCCTTGGATTGCTAGTTAGTGAGAACATTTTGTGGGATAGGTAAGGAAGTCTGGGGCTCTGTTCAGTTTCTTCTGAAACCGCCAAGCAGACCTTGACACCAAATATGTCTTTCAAAGAAATGACACTTAAACCAAAAGCTTGATCTGTAATGGGATACTATCTAAATCCTATAATGGAGGTAATTTACCAGATTGGTTTGGAGGCCTATTAAGGCAATATAGGAACCATGGTCTGGATCACTGATAATGTTATCCATGCACTTGCTAGTCCATTAGCAGAGTGATTCATCTGAGACCTGCAGAAGGGCCAGTCCACACTCCCAAGCATGCAAACATCCAGACAAAATAGATCACGGAAGCAACCAAGCAGCTGTTCCCTGTCCTGCCATACCTGCTGCTGGCATATGATGGAGCAAATGGCCCTTTGGGTTCCTGCTTTTAACAAGATTGTATGTGCCTCTTTGAAAAGTGTCTTTTGCGGTGGATGTGTTTCCCTCGCAGATATTACATGTAGCTGCATTCCCCAAGCTTGCTTTTCAATTAAGGACAGATCTCGAACAAACTATGTAGCTGCAACCTGCTGAACTTAACCTGGCATTAGCCAGCATTAGAAAGGCATGCTCTGATAACTTCAGCAGGCAGAGGAGGTTATTTAAGGGAATGCCTTCTCCATCTCACATAATCACTGAGATTATTCCTTGCTATCTTTTCTTTGTACTCTCCACCCAGAACTCCACTGCAGCTGCAGAAACACCAGCTGCGTTGGCAGGGGCAGTCACAGCTTCAGGCTTGGGGCTGCTGTGAGGAGGGGGGTGCAATGGGCCCCCCTGCAGCCTAGAAGGAGGGTGCTGGGATGCAGAGCAGGGTCAAGGGCTGCATCACCCCATTCCTTGCTGGACTAGCATGCAGGTTTTAAGGTCAATGTCCAGCTCAGCTGTGATTCAGAGGTAAGGAGCCTGAAAGAGGTTGGTTTCTTTCAGTGCCTGCTTTATAACCAATTGTGTCAGTGCAACATGAATTTGTGTGTAATACAATAAACAGCTTCAGTCTGTTCAAAGGGAGGGCTTTTTAAAGGTATAATGAGAAATAAGAACAGTTCATCAGACTGAGTATATCTTAAAACTCTACTTCAAATAAAATAAATAGCAATGCTCAAATAATCCCTGAAGTGTCTGTGGTTTATTGAGTCCTCTTGAGTATCACCATCCCTGTGGTCAGGTAGAGATAAGTGGATTAGTTCTGGATATGAGCATCTGAACTTATATTTCACTGCTCAAATACATACCTGCTGAATTTGAGTCTATCATCCTGTTGTAAGGCTCAACTATCTAAATTTGCTATGGTTTAATCTGTCCAAGATATTTTAGATGAAAAAAAAAAAAACAAAACAAAACCACCTTGCAGGGAAAAAGATGTTCTTTACGTTTGATAGAGCGGGGCAACCTCCTGTAATATCAGGTAACATTTTTGCTGCTCATATCTATTTGTTTTCAACTATCAAGAAACACTGCCTCATTTGGTGTGGTCAGAGTGCTGGCTCTCACATTAATTGGTTTTGTTCTGCCTGTCTCTCTGCATCTGCATGCCCCCAGTAATTCTGACATTGGTTTCAACAGTGTAGGCAGGTTTGCTATCTGCTTCTCATGGAAGAAATAGAGGTGACAAGCTGCCTTCATCATTATTGTTCCACAGCGGTATTAAATGCAGATATGAGTCTGGCTCGGTATTCTGCATTGTTTGAAATTCGTTTCCTACCAAACACTTTGGTGGCTGATAATAAGTGTTTCCTTGCTTAATCTTTGTTTTTACTGCTAAAAATTAATATCTAATAAGTTTAGCCCACTGTCAACTGTTACTATGCCGAGAATATGATATCTAGTTAAAATGGATATGCTTAATCTCTATTTTTGTATCAAGTTCTTCTTCTAATGCTTTCTCTTAACAACAAGAGTTAAATACTTCCACCAAAACAAGTACATCTCTGCCTACTTTGATCCAAAAGAGTTTTGCTTTGCCACCCGACAGAACCTTTTCACTAGTTTTGGTTTCTATCTTAATCTTACTTTTCTTCCTGAATACTGGGCATAGATATGGCTGTTGATTTTCTCTATAGTTGTCTGCAAATTCAGCTTCTGCTTATTGTGGAGTCTGCCTTTGATTTTGCATATTTTTCCCTGCCTGCTCTCTGCCTGTTGTATGAAATCCTCTGTAACATCAGGGTATCATTCACTGGCCTCAAGCTGGATTACATTGTCCTGAACAGGAAAATCCTGAAAGTTGTTCCAAATTCTAAAACACAACTTTGAATGTTTTGAGTCATCTGGTCATTTAGACCATGCCAGCTACCAAAATAACCAGTGACCAGATTTGAGGAGAATGGAATCTGTCGTCTCCTGACACAGCTCTTTGCATAGAGATACAAGGTCTACAGTACAGTGTGGAGCAGCCCCAGGACAGCAGCTCACAGTCCTGCTCAGAGCAGGTGCCATCAAGGTCAAGATGTCCCTGTGACCTGAGCTTGACCTTGCCCACTGGCCAGTATCAGCATCTGCCAGCTGTGTGCTAGGAGGAGCTTTGGGCAGGAGTCCTTCTCAAGGCAGCCCCCCTTCACCAACACCCCCGCCCTTCCAAAATCCCACAGTGTGACACAAGAGGATGGTTTGGGGCACCTGGGCCCCACACGCAGAGAGCAGTGCCCAGTGAGGGTGCAGGTTGTGCTGTCAACCCTGAGTTCCACCTCAGGACAGTTCTGACCTCTTCTGTCTCTCTTGTTCATGTTTTGAACCTTTGCCTGAAAGTGAACCATGCCTTGTTCACTTTCAGGCAAAGTTTTCCAAATCCTTGCATTAAGGTTTCACTGTCAGTTACCCCTGCCTTAACTTGAAACTGTTAAAAACAGTAAGTGCTCCAGAACCTGCTATTGTCATAAATCAAGGTACTTCCTGGCAGTCCTCCTTTTGGCAGTCTCTTAAGTCAGCGGGTGCTTGCAGATTTCCATGCTGTTTCAGCTCTGGATGAGCTTTTAAAGGCTATGTACTGTTTGAAATTGCTTGGAGCAGCAGCCGCAGTGTATGGCACACAAACCTGAGGAGCCTGTGGTTGAGGCAGTTCGGATGGCTGGCGAGCTGAAGCACCACCCCAGAGTGAGCTAGCCCACAAGGAGGAGGTTCTGGAGCCTGCAAGTCTATTGGCAGTTCCTAGTTTCTGAGAGAGAACAGGCTGAGTGCCTTCCTCACGTTGAGGTGAAACTTTTTATGTTTTAGTTTATGGCCATTGCTCCTTGTCCTGTCACTAGGCACCACTTGAAAAGGGTCTGGCACCGTCCTCTTTACAAAGGGCCACTCCCTTTCAGCTTGTGTCAACACTCACTTCTTTTCTCTCTGAAAGGAAATGACAATCTTGATATCTTTCCACTTCTGAGCCTTCGCCAATATCAGAATTTCTAGAGAGAAGGTCAAAAATATTAATTGAAATTAATTCTATTGTGTGTATTTTGCCATCAAAACAAATAGAGTTACTTCATATTTCTGGGAAATAGATATTCTGATTTATTTTAGCTGTCTGGGCAATGATTTACTGGCTGATTCAAAATGAGTGATTCTCAGCTTGAGCTACTGATGGGAATTTCTCATTACAGTCACAAGTCAGGGAGGGAATTTACATTCTTAAACATACTCATATGAACCGAGCCCAAACCTTGCCTGTACCGGTAATGCAGAAAGAGGGCTGACAGCTGCCTGTAGAGATCCCCTTCCCCAGCAGCCTCCTGCCCACAGTCTCCAGTGCTATCCTGGAGCGCTGCAAGCCCAGCCCTGCCGTGCTGTGCTGGGAAGCTGCCTCTTGTGAAAGAGGAGCACCTGGCATGAGCTGTGCAGGCACATGCAAACTGGCAGCCAACATGTGACAACTTGTTAAACCGCTGTGAGGTTAATTTTTTTCCCCTTCCTCTTAAGAAAAAATAAGTTTTACTTTTTTTTAAGTCTGGCGGGTAGCAGCGACAAGATGTCATTTTTATTCAAACGAGAGTGACAGGTGTAATTGCAGCTGTGGGCCATGATTTTTCTGTGCAGCACCGGTTACGGTAAATAATGCAGCATCATGGGCAAGCATTATGTTAAGTTGCTGACACTTAGATCTGTGAACTGTGAATGCTATGAACATGGTGGCATTAGCACATGGCAGAGTGCTGAGAGTACAAGCATTTCTGAATTTTTATGTGCTGAAGTGCAAGTATTTTTCCTCTGTAGATTTAAAGTAGATTTCTCTGTGCACTGGTTTCTGGAGGCCCTAGGATTGCTTCTATGGTACCATAGGAGGGTTTAGGTGATCAAGATCTTTCCAAGGCTGAGCTTATTTGCATTTCCACATTATATTTCAAGTAACTAACAGTTACTAACAGTAACTAACCCAGAGTAGTTTGCTATTGCTGAGACAGCCAAATGACTATCCATCATGCTAGTGGTCAATTAACACCCTGTGGAAGGTCACCACATATATGTATACTACTATGTGTGTTACACATGAGTCACCCTTGGGAAATTTCATTATTTGAAATTCAATATTGGAGAGCTCTTGTATTGTTGTAAAATGGGATATTAAAACTGATGGGGTAAATTTGGCCATACGCTCTGTCCATATGCTCTGTCTGTAGTTTACAGCAGTTTACAGTACCTGTAGGATTCAATCATTTACTTTTTCATGAACTTACTTTGGTAATGAGATTTTTTTTTTTTTTAATTGTGCAGTCTCAGTGGCAGACAGTACTTCCTCATGTCTTTTGGAAAACCAGAACAACCAAGGGGTTTGGTTTTTACCATTTGGCAGGAGAGCAAAGAGCCCAGACACCATGGTTTGAAAGGGCTGTAGTCAATCTTGTTGAAGGGTGATACTGAGGAAGATCCTGGACAGTCCAAGGCTATTAGTCTCTATTTCTGTCAATACTAGGAACAGTTTCAGGATCAAGTTTCTGATATTGAGGTTTTTTTATTTACCAACTGGGACGTAGCTGTAAAATGTGGCCTGAAGTCTCCAGAAAGAAAGTTTCCATCAAGAATACAAAGCTCTATACAAACTTTGGGGCAGTGCCATGTTGAGATCCTGTGCCTGAGTGCAACACAGTGCTAGTCCTGAGATCATACATTTCTAAAAACAGAAAAAGAGGATGTGTGCCTGACAGCTGTGCATGCCTAGTCCTTCCCCTGGCAGCCTGACCAGAGAGCATCTGCTGAACAGGAAGGTGGCCCTGTGCTGCTGCATCCCCTAGCCTTACTGTCACCAAGCCTTTACTTTCTAGGAAGACTCACCTGCATGCCTTTCTTTCTCAGTAGCTTTCCAATTTCTTTCTACATCAAATCTTTCTCCCTCTGTCCATTTCCCATTGCTTAAGTCCTCCTCTTTGGCACTCCCACTTCTCCTTGATGCCCTGAGCTTGCAGCTCACGTCAGATGCCCTTCCCACTTAGAGGGGACTGGAGTCACTGCTGTCCCAGCCCTGCTGTGACCTCCCACACCTGCAGGGCTTAAACGAGATGAAATGCAGAGACTACTGCTCTCTCTCCACTCACAAAAAGCCCCACCTCTAGGCACAATTCAGTAAATTATGAGTGGCCTTACAGCCGTGGATCTAAGTTAGGAGGTAGAGTGTGCAAACCAAAAAAATCTCTACTTAATGCTTTCCAGCACTGACCAGATGGTCTTCCTGTATAGCACAGAGATATATGAAGTTTCTGACCTGTAAGGAATAAAACCCAGCAAAACCATGACCAAGGCTATTGTGCCCCTGAAACTGAACTCTTGTGGAAAAGGCTTTTTCTAAATATATTCTTTTGAAAAAGCAAGAAAAATCTTTCATAGTTCAAATTGCCTTCAAAAAGGTTTTAATATAGCTCTATGTCTCAAATTGTGCTTTATTTGCACTGGAGAGACACTGTTCACTGCATCTATCTAGATGTAATGAAATATCAATGAAAATGGGCAGAGTTTGGAATCTGTCCCTCGCCTTGTAAAATCAGGCAAATCATCCTCGAGAAATGCAAAAGTTAAAACTAAATTCTTAACTTGCTGTTATTTCCAGCAATAACAATGACATTAAGAATAATCCCAAATGCCTTCAAAGGGTCAGTTCAGATAAGCAACCAAAAGTTCATTTGATACAATCTGAAAAGTTTATCTAAACCTCTTGTGTCTGCATAATTGAGTTTGAAGTCTTGCAAGCACAGCCTTGTTCCTTATAACATATACCGTATCTTCTACATGCCTGTAGTTTCCAAAATGTTAATTTCCAATGACCCGGAATGAGTCAACAACATTTACAGTCATAGGTAACACTGGCTCTGGTGAAGTGTGGCATTCCTGCTGCCTTATAAATGGCACCACCACAGCATAAACCTGCAATGAGGATTCAAGATGCAATAACTTTTTATGCTTCTTGGCTTAGACAGTATCTTCTGATGTCCTGCACAGCACATAACACCAGGTTTCAAGTGACTAGTTTTAATCAACTGATCGATGTGATAATCAAAGTTTGGCCTCAATTCAAATACCAGAGTATCAAATGTAATATTCAACTTTAAATTCCCAACTCATATTAACCTCGACTGTTTTGTAAAGTTTATTTTCCCAAGTTTCCTTTGGAAACACGTGGTAGTGTTTCATCTCAAAGCACTTGGCACTAATTCATTCCTTCTAACCCCCATATCAATAAAATTAATCATAACCTCATCTTACAATGACACAGTTCTTTTCATGATAACAGATCTCTACTGATGCACAAGTGCTAACCCAGGGGAGTTCTCATAGACACATAGAAGGCTTGGGTTGAAGGTGACCTTAAAAATCATTGAGTTCCAACTCATCTGCCATGGGCAAGGACATCTTCCACTAGACCAGATTGCTCAGGGACCCATCCAAACTGGCCTGGAACACTTCCAGGGATGGGGCATCCACAGCTTCTCTGGACAATATGTTCCAGTGCCTCACCAACCTCACAGCAAATAATTTCTTCCTGATTTCTAATCTAAACCTATTCTCTTCTAATTTGAATCCATTACTCCCAGACCGATAACTATATGCTGTTCCCAAATGTCTCTCCCCATCTTTCTTGTAGAAACTCCCTTCGTGTGCTAGGAGGCCTAAAGGTCACCCGGAAGCTTTCTCTTCTCCAGGCTGAACAATTCCAGTTCTCTCAGCCTTTCCTCATTCAAGCAGTGTTCCATCCTTCTAATCATTATCATGGCCCTCCTCTGCACTCACTCCAAGACGTCGATGTCCTGCCTTTGCTGGGGACCCCAGAGATGGATGCAGCTCTTCAGGTGGAGTCTTATGGCTAAGTGGCCCTCATTCTCTGTGCTTCCCATAGACGTCCTGGACTCTCCCATGCACTGAAGCTGGATAGTTTGGAACCAAGATATTTCTCTAATGGGCAGAGGAGCCTGCCAGTGCCCTGATACCTGGTGGAGATTTCTGCCCTTGATAAGACAGTATCGTGTTGCCTGTGCTTCCAAGAGAGCTCCAGGAGACTGTTGTTTGCCTACTGAAGTGGTACCTGGCGGAAAAGGATTTCCATAGGCCAGTCAGCAGAGCAGAGGGTTGCTGAATTAAGGGAAGGGGAGAGGGAATCCAGATTGTAGTGCCCCTGTCTTGCCTGGTTTGATCAGGCAAGCCTGCTAAACAGCCCATTTTGCAGCACCTGGAACTGGCAGTTCTTCCAGGCATGCTTTGTGTTAGTTGTGTACCATCTCTTTTTGCCCCTGCATCCCCAGAATCCTTGTGCCAAGCACTGTGTGTCTGGCAGTGGTGGTCTGCCTCTCTTATCCATCTGCAAGGTGAGACAGGCATTTCAAGTGCAAGCTGTGTGCTTGACTCCTGTGAGACACTCCAGTTTTAAAACCCCTTTTGGCAGCTTCAACAACATCCTCCTAAACTGTTTATTAGGTGCTGAAAGATGGTGGCATTTGTGAAGCTGCTTTTAAAATGTTTACTCACAGCAGTATAGGCACCTCTGCTTGTTGTTATCATCCAGCTCTCAAAATGGAAAATGTCAGTAGCATCTGCTTGATGGACTTATCTGCCTGATTCTGTGCCTAAAGTAACAAGCAGCAGATTTAAATGGAATTTAAGTGGTGCATAAGTAAAACACAGCAAGACCACTAATATTGCAGGAATCCTTTTTAGTTACCTGCAATATTAGAGCCCTTCTGATGTGGGGGGAAAGAGCAACATGCTGTGTTCACCTCCACCCACACCAAGCCTTTGGAAGGAAAACGGAGTGTGTGCCAGTGTATTTGGGCAGCTTGCAGTAGGGACAGTGTATTTACTCCATGCTGGGCTCCTTTTGGCAAACGGCCCTGGGGAAGCAGAGCACGGCACAGCTGTGGCTTGGTGAGGCCCCTTCTTGTCTCGAGGTGTGATTGCCTGCTGCTGTCAGATGACATCTTCCTCCTTTTCAAAGCAGTCCACCAGAAGGACTGAAGGACTGGCACTGCCTGCACCCTGCTCTGCCACCTTCTTTCCATCAGCTGCAGCCCAGGACTCCCATCCTCCCTCCCTGGTTCTGCAGCCAGGATCAGCACTCATTCCTCAGCTATGTGTGCAACCCTACTGCCTTAGAAGTAGGGTGGGAGGAGGATGCTACAAATTTATTCCACCCTTCCATATAGTAAAAGCTGGGAAGACAGGAAAGACATAGAAGATCACTGAGCTCATTTCTACTGTTTAGTGCAGGATGTAAACTCACATAGAAAGTATGTCATCTGATATGAAGCACACCTCCTGACACGGAATTTCCTCTTAACAAGGCTGACTAAGAGGAACTGACAGCTATGTTAGAAGTATGCTCACCCTTTAAATTAACTGAGAAGATTTTACAGGAAGAAAGGAGTTGTATAAATAACCTGAAAAAATAGTAATTTTTTTTGTTTGTTTCTACCAAGTATAAGTCATATTTTCTCCTCCTGATGATATTTTTTTTAGTTCAGCTCATAAAGCTGAAGTTTGTGGGGACTTTTCATTTTGCCAAGGGAATGAATAAATAAGATATTTCCTACACTGGATCTGTGAGTGCTACTGACTAGCCCAAAAGTTATTTTGTTTTACAAGAGGGAGAATTTCTTCACAAAAGGCTGTTTCACAAATCCATTTAGCAGCCAGCCAAGTTATTCTCATTTGGCATGAAGATTCAGGTTGGGGTTTGCTAGCTGAGTTAGGAAAGCTTGGATATTTTTTAAAGGACATGTAAAAGAAGTAGAAGATTACTCCATTGCTTAAAAGCTTAATTGATTTTACAAGACTGAATGCCTTTTTTCCTGTTTAAAGATAAGTGTAATGTGTGGAAAGTCACAAAGGAAATACAGAGATAAGGAGCCATTTTTACAAGATGGGCTCTTTTATTTCCTCTGCTGAAAAGAGAGCTGAGCAATACTATTTACAATATTATAATGGGTATTACTGTGTTATTTTAAAGAGCTTTAAAGAATGAAAGCTGATCTGCTAGAGGAAGGCATTGCAATTGCCAAATAGGACACACATGCCTTAACTTTTCAGAAAATAATTTGCCTTTTTATTTTTGTTAAAAGCATTAAATAGTCTATGTGTATGCTGGTCACAGCATTAGATTTAAGACAGTAATTTTCAGGTCTTGATCACACCATCTAGTGTATAGTTGCCAGTCCATGCAAAGCAAAGGGGAGATTGTCAGGGAATCAGCACAAGTCCAAGGGCTTTAGATTTCTCCAGGGGGCTGTATCAGCGAGGGGAAAGGGAGGCATGGTTTATACAGCAGTTTTCCATCTGGTAACATACTGGTGGTGACTGCAATACACAGGAAAGTAAAGTCTCCAGCTAATTTTTCATCTGGAGAAAAGACTGCACCATGGCCCCCTATTTGCAGTCTTCTGCTCTAACAGGTAAGTGGCTGTGGTGGCCTGGAGGGGACAAGGGCCCTTTGTGAGAGCCCTTCCTGGAGCCAGCAGGTGCCCAGAGAAAGCTGCAGCAAGTGGGAGCTGTGCCTGGGGCAGAGAGAACCTGGGGACTTGGCAGCTTCCCGGGATGGCCATGATGCTGAACACAAGCAGTGGTTCTGCTTTCCAACCCATCCCTGGCCAAACACTGCGTGTACAGGGCCACCGTGTAGTGGGTTTTGCAAATTTCCCATGAGGCAGCTGCTGCCTGTCTTGCAGGACTCACAGTGCTCCTGAGCAGCTCTGGTCAAGGGGGCCACTGCTGCACAGTGTGAGGCCCTCCTGTGCTCTTCCAGGGTTGTGTCTTAGGGATTTTTCTTTCCCTCTATAACCTTAAATACTCTAGAAGGGTGGAGTACCTCTCCTGCAATGACAGGCTGAGAGAGTTGGAGTTGTTCTGCCTGGAGAAGACTCTGGGGAGACCTTAAGAAGCCTTCCAGTACCTGAAGAGGCCTACAGGAGAGCTGGAGAGGGACTTTTTAGAAGGCCGTACAATGATAGAACAAAGGGGAATGGTTTTAAACTCAAAGGAGAGATTTACATAAGATGTTAGAAGTAAATTCTCTACTGTGAGGGTTGTGAGGCTCTGGAACAGGCCACAGCACAGAGAAGCTGTGAATGCCCCATCCCTGGAAGTGTTCAGGGCCAGGATGGGCAGGGCTTTGTGCAACCTGGTCTGGTGGGAGGTGCCCCTGCCCATGGCTGGGGGTTGGAATTAGGTGATCTCTGTGATCCTTCCCAGCCCAAGACATTCCGTGATTCTATTAAGCACAAGTTATTGCTCAGGCTTTGTCCTACACACATAATTACAGTAAAGCTGCAAAGAAAAGACAAAGAGTACAATAGAGGAGGCAGAATACTAGTAAATATGCCCCTCAAAACTGCCTGTGAGGTCCTTTAGTTAACACGTTTGATGCTTTATGTTACTTCATGGCTAAGAACTGGAAGTTTTGATGGAGTACCTTATAAATTAGATAACAGTTTCATGTGTGATGGAGAGAAATTTAGATCTAAAAATAAGTGACTGACTGAGTAGCTAGGAACTGTTGAGCTATGGGCTGAAAGGACCTCTGAAATGTAATAGATAATTAAGTCTTCTTTCTCTGACATATTCCAGTCCTTTTCCCATAGACACTTGCATATTTAAATGATAAATTGTAAAGCATGCTTCATTCCATAACTTAGCCTTATTTTTTTCTCATTGAGCAAAAGCCGTAAAAGTATTGATTAAAAATGCTGATTAGCCTACTGCTGTGATAAGGATCTGTAGGTTCCTTAACATGGGGAAGGGGACCACTTTCTGATTTATATCTACAAACAACAATGAAAACTTCTGTTTCAAATTGTGGCTTGAATAATCTGTTATTACATTTCCATTTTTTTCTCTTGCCTTTGAGATCGGATCTCTTTATGAAATATCAAGTAAAAGGAACTTGGTGTAGCTGCATCATATAAAGTACTCACATCATCTTAGGAAAAAGAATCAAACTATGACTGACTAAAGAGGCTTTAACTTATAGAATAGAAATGTGCTGGAAGAAAATAAACGTGGTCCTTAGATAGTAACGTCCACCATTACTTCTTTCTGTACATTTGTCTTCTTGTTGTTTTATCCACTGATTACAGCAGTCAAGCATTTTAAAGCAAGCACAGAAATTTTAAAGACAAACCTGTCAAGCTCAGCAGCTGGAGATCTGGAACTTTGTTCCAAAAATACTGATATTTGTTTGAAATTCCAGGAATTTACAGGCTTTTTTACACCAGCACTCCCACTGTGCCATAAGAAAAATCTTTCTTTTCAGAGATTCAAAATGGTACACAAAGTCTGTGACATTTCAGCTGGTAGTTGCCCTTTGAGGTAAACTGGGTTGATCAAATCAGTGAGGGAAGCATAAGATTCTAAAGATGATATTTTTATGAAGGTCCCGATACAGCTCTGATTCACTCTTGTTCCCAAAGAAAATTTTGTTAAAGTCTGTTTCTGTCATCTGACAACAAATCAAATCATACAGCAACAGACATTCCCAGAACATAAGTAAAGTGGAACAGACCAGGCCCGGGTACTGATGGAAGACCTGGATTAACAGAAATAGGCACATCATCAGTAATGCAAAGCCTTACATTCCCAGGATATACAAACATGTTTGCCTCATGGCATTAGCATCCTGACCTGAAAAAATATCTTTCCCTTGGATTTGGCATTATGTAAGAAAATTATTAAGGCCTTTGAGGGGTGTGCAGTGGTGTAGGCAGGAATAACAGAAGTGAAATCTGTGGAGCTACCTGAACAGAAAACTGGGATGAGAACTGGGGCACAGGATCCTGAGGGTATGTCTGTACCACTAAAGAAAAACTCACAGGGAGGCAGAGCCTGCACTCTCGTTGTCCTGGCTGCTTTGTGAGCCAGCTCATCCCCTGGCTCCCCTTCGAACTATTCCAAATATTTGTTTCCAAGACAAATCTGCCACAGAAAGGGCAGCATTCTGCCCCTGGGGCCCAAGATCAGTTCTTGGCTGGCTTTTATTTAGTCATATCAACATAACCTGATTGACCAGTGCATTCAATTATGTGCTCTTATTTATCCCTTGCCAAGGAAGCAGTCAAATTCCTACGTAGCTTTAGGCACAGAGTTCAGTCCTCCTGAAGCTTTTTGCATGCAAGGTAAAAATACATTCAAGTAACCTGGAGTCAAGATCTGTAAGTTTAAATATATATATATATTTTACGTATGCTATGTAAGTTTGAAGTGCTACTCAAGTTGTGATATTCTTTTAATGAAGGCAGAAGCCAGAGGTCTTAAACACATTTAAAGCAAAGCAGATGTTATTTTGCTAAATCAAGATCATTGTTTACCCTTTCCTCTGAAGTATTTAACATTAATGGTATAAAAAGAAAGATACTACGATATATGGATCCCTGGTTTGTTTGGGTAGAAAATTCCTTGGCTGCTAAGGAAACTGTCCTGCTGCCTTGAAGACTTAAGGATCATAGTGTTTAATGAAAGTTCACCAGTGAGACTGTGGTGAGCTGAGCACACAGGATAGTTGCTAGAGGCTGCTACACCTTTCCAACTTCAGTAGTGCTACACGTGGCATTTCCTGAAGCTGCTTCCTTTTTTACCTTCCTGGAGACCCAGGAGTGAATCCTAAGGAAGGTCACATATAAGACAGAGGATACCCAAGGCTGGAAGCTCCTGCTATGTTAAGTAACAAGAGGCTGTGGAAAAGAGACAAAACTCACAAATTCAAAATGAATATTTAAATTAATCTCAACTCGGCTCATTAAAAATGTTTACAGTCTGGTTTCCAATGACAGCGGGTTTTGGAACCACTTTGGTTTTCTGGGGTGTTTTTAAGCTTAAAAAAGATGTTATATATATCCACTTATATACAATATTTTATACATTTTGTTAAGTCTTGAAAAAGTTGTGAGCCTGCTATACAATGATTGTTTCTGAGAACTTAAAGGGGATGTCCATTTTTAAAAATCCTGAACTGTACCAAAATGTGAGGTGTATATGAATCATAAGTAACATAGTTTTGAGCAGTGGAGTAATGTAAATAATAATGGGTCAGAATAGAGTATTATCCCTTTTCCCTCTAACCAGGTTATTTTTTCTTCTTTAGAGGATTGTTTTTCTTTTTCTTTTTTTTCCCCCAAACTCCAAAAAGATTATCAACTGACATATAATTTGATAATACTACAACTTTTAATTTTGGTACCCTTGCAGATCTTGGGAAAAGACAGAAATCCTCTAAAATTTTGAAGGACATTTTGCTGGATACATGTATTTAAAAATATATGTAGTTTTATGCTTCAGGTGGAACATTATTAAAAATCTATGCCTATCACAGAAATAATAGTAAAAGTAGGAATATTTTGGATTCAAGGAAATTTTACTAAATTAAATGTTTGTCCAGTTGGGTGAATCAAAGATGAAAGACAGCAAAATAAAAGATGCCCAGCTAGTACATGTCCCTGCTGCAGCAGCGGGGCATCAGGAGGCATTCCAGCAGCAGGCAGCTGCTGGCATAACCACGTGAAATCCAGAGGGAGAGAGGGTGGCAGACTCTGTTTTGCACCCCAGCCCCTCTTCCCAGTGCAACACTAGACACAGAGGTGGAATGTGACTACACTCGTATCACACCTCACAGTTAAGAAAGAAGTCTAGAAACTTCCTTTTTCACTTCTACAGTGGCCTCTTGGCAGGAACTATGTCCTAGGTTGTCAGATTTGTTTGAGTTAGGGATGACTGTGCTGATCTAAATCCCTGAAGGGAATTTCCCCCCGGCACAAGGATGTGTTACAGAGGTGCTACAGGACAAACTCATACAAACAAATTCCTAACAAATGATTCTCCTCTCCTTTTTACAGTGGTAAATCAGGAGATCTAGTGATGTCTTTTCATTCCTTGAACACAAGGCTTGGGGTTCTCTCCTCACGTGAAGTTGGACAGCATTACTGGGTAAACTACATGAGAATAAGGTCTCTAGGAGCATATCATGGGATCACAGAATGCTTGGGGTTGGAAGGGACCTTAAGGATCACCTGGTTACAGCACCCCTGCCATGGGCAGGGGTGCCACCCACTAGACCAGGTTGCTCAGGGGCCCCTCCAGCCTGGCCTTGAATATTTTCAGGGATGAGGCATCCACAGCTTCTCAGGGCAACCTGTGCCAGTCCCTCACCCTGCACATGTTCATATTTAGGGCATATGGACAATGTGTTGCCATGTAAAACCAGCCAAACATCTCCTCAATGCCCATCCAGCCTTGAGAAGCTGGGCGAAGGCCTGCTTTCCATCCAAAGTGTACATGTGGTGATGCATTACCTTTTATCTTCTGTTTCCTGCGTGGGGGCTTTTT
This sequence comes from Platysteira castanea, assembly GCA_013397175.1. Classification (NCBI taxonomy): domain Eukaryota; kingdom Metazoa; phylum Chordata; class Aves; order Passeriformes; genus Platysteira; species Platysteira castanea. Next base: position 206,688 of record VYXC01002358.1, read on the forward strand.
GTCCCCAGTTCTGATCGCTGTCAGGGTCCTGTTTCTCCCCTCGGATCTGTCGGCTGGTGTGGGATGGGCGAGGTGCCTTGCCCGTGGGTGGTGGCACTTGGGCAGGCTGCCCTGGGCCCCCTCAGTGCCCGGGGACACCGCCCTGGGGCTGGGTGCCGTGGCTGCCGTCGGGCTGGGCCAGCCAAGCGGAGAAACCAGACTGCAGGTTTGAATTTCACTTCTGAGACGCCTGTGCAAGAGCAGGCCCGGAAATACCCAAGCTAGAAAGCTCACAATGAAACTGTGTAGGAAGGCTCCTCTGCGAACTTTTTATAGTATTCTGGGGAAAAATGGTCTTAAGAGGCTTCTGTGGCATTCACTGTGTCCTGACATTTTTCATACTCCGTGGATTTTTATCATTCTGTAAAAATAAGTTATTTAAATCAATCTTACCAAAAGTTACTTGATTAATTTCTCTCTTTAAATATTTGAAGAACAGTCTTGAGCCTTTATCTAGCAAACGAAACATAAATTGACATATTTCCCTCTCCATCAGTTAAAAAAAGAGAAAATAAATGATTCCATGAAATCCAAATCACAATTCTACAAGTGCTGGTAGGACAGCAACCTTGAAACCAAAATGCACAAAAACATCTGATTTTCATGATTCCCTCTGTAAAATAGGGGAGAAGGAGAAGATGGGGAAAATCGAAGTGCTGGGGTGATTCTGCCTGCGTGCAGCTGAGGGTTGTAAAAACTTGTCAGGTGCCTCTGGCAGGCAAACATTTACAGTTTTATAACCTCAGTATTTGCAACATTTAAGGCATTTCCTGTCTTAAGTATTGGGAAGTACAAGTAAATATTGCCTGTTCTGAGGTTAACTGCTCTGCTTAGGAGGCTTTTCATGGTCAGAACCGAAGAGCAGGAAAACCACAAAAATCCCAAAGCTGCTGTCACGTTTTTAATTCATTAGGAACAACTCTTACCTATTCCCAGAGCTACCTTTAATAGTGGGGCTTTTCTGAACCACAGGGAGTTTTGCTTATATGTAGAAAATCTAAGCCTGGTAAGACAGTTCTGGCTTGATGCTGAAATGCTCAGAACAAAATTTCTCCAAGTTTTGCCTTTATAAGGAAAAGGGGGAGCTCATTTGTTCTGTCCCCTTTATTTTCTTTTGTTTCAAAAGCTATGCTGAATTTCCCCACGCCACTTCATATGCAAATTTTTTCGATATCGCTGAACCTTTGCATTTCCCATCTCCGGCTGTCAGCCTAGACAGCCTGCTGGAAGGCAGGGAGGGTGTGAAAATGGGTGGGCTCAGAGCAGCGGCTGGAGTACATCTCTGCAATTGCTCCATTGAAGCCGGCAGAACTTGATCGATTTAAGGCCAGATTTGGCTCATGATTGAATTTTTTATATCTTTAGAGCCAACACTGTGCATAGCACATGAAGCAAAACAGAGTGCAGTTACTGTTTCTTATCTGAATCTATTTCTTGCTCTTCCAGAATTAAGAGATAATGAAAAGCATGTACATATGTGTCTGCACAGACTTACACACCCAAATCCTTTTCTTATACAAGTTTCAATGCTTTTTTGCAGACTCAGGAGTTCGGGATAGTTCAGAAAAAGCTTCAGAGAAGTATATTGAGGTTTAAATACTTACTTTATCCAGCCTGAACTTGGATTTTTCCCATGGCTCAGGGAAATCTTTCCCTGGGGAAGCCTGTTTAGAGGGCAGCATCCATGCAGGGGACTAAATCTGGGTTCAGAGCTGTGGCTGTGAAGCATCCATTACTTTGGGGTAGAAAGCTCACCATATGGCTGTTTTGTTTCCAGTAGCTATAATGTAATTGAATCAATTGCCCTCACATGATATGGGTGTACTAACTGCACATACATCATTTCTTTCTGGGTTTTGAGGCTTGTAAAGAGTGGAGGGTAAGGCCTCTGAGGATAAATCAGTCTAGTTTGTCTTCAAGAAAAATGGGTTTAAATCTGACCTGTGGTGCAGGCACAAATCAATTCAGTGCTTCTGACAGTCCCACGTGGATACTTTGCTCATTTGGAAATTATCCTCTGATGAAGGTTGCTGTCAGTCCTTACACAGCAAGGCTACAAAAAGCAGATATCTTCTGAAGTGAAGGTCATCAGTAAATAACATGCAAAATTCAAATACAGCTAACCCAAACTAGGTAAAGGGATAACAGGAATTCTCATGATACTGTCAGAAAGTAAATCATGAGGTGAGAGGAGGGGAAAGAGAGGAGAGGGCTGCCAAAGGCTGAATTCTCATGATGCTGTGACCTACAGCAACTAAGGCAGTGGGATGTGCCTGTCTCCCACTTTGCCCTTGCAGCAGGACCCAGGTCAGGCCAGTGCCTAAACCTACTGTGCCCTAGTTTTCCCAGTCCTCCGCTGCTTCCTATCAGCTGCTCTCAGTGAGATAACTAGGGTTTGTGGGGTTTTTTTGTTTTTTCCCTGCTCTGCATCAACTCTGTACCAAGAGCTGGGGTAAAAGCATTGCTCTGATCCCTCTGGCCAGGCATGGATACTGCTGCCTGCTTTGTGTCTGCTTCAAGCTCTGTGAACCTTTCCCAGCAAAACCAAAGTGGACTTAGCTTAGTGGACAGCTTTTTCTTTCATTGTAAAGACAAAATTTAGACCTGCAGAAAAACAAGGCCAAATCCCAAGAAAAGATGGGACAGCTTTTGGCGGGTGAAGAAATGAAATGTCTAAACATGTCTTATCTAAGCTAGCCACCTGGGCCTCAGGCATTAGGCAGCATGGGATGAGTTTCTCCCTGCAGGTGTGTTTTTATTGAGGTGGGACAATGTGTCTTCTGGCAGTGCCCATCTCTTTCTATTTACAATCAATCCTGGATAACTGGCTTCACAAAGTGCCAGCTAACCAGTTGGGTTAGTTGCATATATCTTGTGGTTGCTGATTAAGGGGTTATTCTTTGAAGTCAAATCACAGCTTCATGAGATTTTTGTTCTAAAGGTGAAGAAAGAAATCTAAGCTTAGATTTTCCCATCCCCTTCCTTATCATATAGGGGACTCCACACTTGGAGTGCACCATTTCAGAGCCGGAGACCATTTATCAGCAATTCATCACATTGCCAGAGAGTTTGGGAAGTGTTTTTCAGACCTTTCAGCTGTTTTTGTGTCTGAAAGATTGTTTTCTGCAGTATGTGTCCTGAAGCAGAAATTGAAAATCTGTCCTTTCAGAGCTTTTATTGAGTCTGTCCTGCCTTTTAATTTATTGACATACTTGCTTTCCTATATGATATCTGGTAAAAACCCATCTTATTTTTCTCAACTCTTCTATGCACTTCTCTGTTTAAATACACTTCTTCCATTTCTTGCTTCCTTCCTGCCCTGGTTAATTCCTTTCAAACCTTTGGGTTTTGTAGCCCAAAAGCAGCAATTTCTGTATAGCACCGAAGTCCTTACAGGAAAAATTTGAAGGTCATTGTGGAGAAGAGACAGCATTTTTGGAGAGATGGGATTTAAATACCAGCATATGGGCAGGCTCTGGCTTGGAACATAGATGAAGCTACAAAGCTGCAGAGTAGGAGAAGACAGAAGTAGGGGAAGACAGAGCCAGCCCCTCTGCAAACTGGTGGGAGGCTAAATTCCAAGGTCATACACTTCTCCAGGTCAGGCTAATATTGGTTGTGCCTTCTTGGTAAATTCATGCCTTCACACCACTTCTTACGTCTATTTCTCCATTTCACTTTCCACCAAATTGAATTCTTTTTCTATTTCTGCTTCTTGGAAACCTAATTTTCTGCCATCTAATACTATTTTAGTGCAATCCCTGTACAGACACATTAGGTCAGAGCAGAATTATACAGATGCCAGACATAAAACCTGTATCAAAAAAATTCCATTCTAGCTGGTTGTGGACAAAAAAATGTGTATTTAAGGAAACAGAAAAGAACTCCAGCACCAACTCATGGCAGTAAATGATGCATTATTACTAAAAATTGCACACTGCAAAAATTTCTGATTTTGTACAATGTGTTGGTTGGTTTGTTTTTTTTTTTTTTTTTAACAAAAGGCAGCATTTTCCTTTAAAACACCTTCCCTTTCCTTCATCTCTTCTGTCCTGTTTTTTGTGCAGAGCAGCTCAGACTGTATCTCCTCTAATAGGCCATAAACCCATCCCCAGTCTCACTTCAAGACACTCGCTTGAAGTGCCATTGCTCACAGTCACTTATTTGAAGCTGCTCTCTAATTCATCTTCCCTCGTTTGTTCCCTACCTATTGATAAGGAGTAGAACAAGGGATGGCTTCTTTCCCATGAGCAGGCAAATGATACTTCTTCAAAATCAGGACTGCCTGTCTTCAAAAGTCTTTTCTGGCCAGGGATCCACGATGTGTATCAGGGTGTTTGCTCAGAGGAGTGAAATAAAGAGATGGATTAGTTGCTTTTTGGGGGGGATCTGAGTGTTAGTTGACTCCCTAATAAAATCATCTAGTTAAACTCTGCTCAGTGGTATAGCATTGCAGTGTAGGAATTTTTGAAGGCACCCTGCTAAGTTGATTGTGCTTCTAGATAATTAATTGAAATGAGGAAAATAACACATACCAAAAAAAAAAATGGAATCACAGATTTTCAGCTGTTCTTTGTAGACAAAGTTGCAAAGATTAACTCACCTGATTGGAAAGTAAGTATCCCACTGAAAAAGGTACTTCTTTGTCTTAAGCACAAGGTTTGGCAACCACTTCCTTTGGAAAGCCTCACATTTCTAAAGCTGCAAGGAAGAATTTTAAAGCCATTGAAATATATTGAACAAATACGTAGTGGTTTTATGAACATTTTAGTGGGTTTATAGACATTTGAGATGGTTTTATAGGTGTTTTAAACTTTTGGAAACATAGTTTTAAAGCAAAACACACATTCCCATTCTCTCCTGTTTATTTCTTGTTACTCATGTTTGGCTTTTGCCTTCATCTACAGCAGCTCTTTTGACATAGATCATCCCAGGATCATTTAAGGTTCTGTGTAATTGTTTTCTAAGTGTTTGTATTTATCCCATTCGTAATCCTGTGCTAGAAACTCTTGTCCATAGTAGGTTATATTCTAATATTGATTTTGTTTCCCTTTCTTCTGGTCTTAGTTACAAATTACACCGTCCTTTTTGCTTGGAATGTTTTAGGTTGATTGATTACTGAATGAATCAAGTGCACCCACAAGCTGAGGCTTGATTTAATCCCCTTCGTGCCAGGGATTTCAGAGCACACAAGCTGAAATTATAGCATCCTCTGGAAATAAAGGCCAGTGGATGCTTTTCCTGGATGTTGGAGAGCTGTGCCCCTGGGTTCTCCACTTGGACTCAAGTAGTCTTTGAGGGAACAGAGCTAAACCACAGTTTCTGTCATGTCAGTGGATTTCTGTGGCTGTCAGAGGAGAGTGAAGTGCTTGTCTGCAACTCTGTATGTGTGTGTTACTTTGGGGTTTT
>VYXC01002358.1:212278-255263 GCA_013397175.1 Platysteira castanea
CTTTGGGGTTTTTGCAAAGAAGGAAGGAAGGAAGGAGGGAAGGAAGGAAGGAAGGAAGGAAGGAAGGAAGGAAGGAAGGAAGGAAGGAAGGAAGGAAAGTTATTTTGATGAAAAGCACTCGTGTATGTAAAACAGTGACTTGGGATGAGCAAGAAAAACATGTGGATCCTATTATAGCTGAATTATCCTCTGAAGTCCCTTCCCCAAACATAACTCTGCTTTCTCTTATGCAAAGGAACTCACTGTGACCCTGACATTGCAAACAGTGCATCTTAAAGCATTCAGTCTGCTTCCAACCTTTGTTGTGAGGTGGGCAACAAAACCACTGAGCGCATGCTGCAAAGGACTTGATCAGATACATGGTGATATGCTGCTGTGTCTGAAACTGAGCTCAGAAGTACGCTTGGATGCAAAGGCAGGAATTACCTGGGGACTCTATTACTGTGGTTTCTGCACTGCAGCGTGTGAAAGTAGAAGACTGCAAACAGCACAGCTTGTGGGGACTTGTGGCAGATACCCCTTTCATTCCTGTGGCTTGGCAAACTCTTTAAAATGTCATGTAATGTGCATGCCTTTTCCTAGCCTTTGGCTTGTCATAACCACACCGTACTGAACCTTCAGTTACAAGTGTCATAATTACCTCCATCTCCTCCTGCTGCTGCAAATGAGCAGAGAGGAAAAGTTCGTTAATCAAATATCTGAATTTTGGAGAAAACCAGAGCTGTGATAGTCTCCTGTTTCCTGGAGATTTGAAATATGCCTCCTTCCTTCGGAAGCAGATGGAGCCCCAGCTTAAACAGGGAGTGGGGAGAAAAAGGAGGGGGAGAGCAGAGGGTGCGTACACTTGACCTGGCATCTTGCAAAATGCTGGGACAGAGAAAGGCCTGAAATTACTCCATTGTGAAAATATATTTCTCACAAAAAATCTGATGTATGGATATATGGATGAGAGAAAGATCTCAGGAAATAAAACATCTCTGAAGAGCTTTCATCTTCTTACACATGATGACCTGCCTTTGGAACTGGTTTTATGCATTTTACTTGTCAAACTCTCCTGAACTTGGTGGCCTGGGAAGCTCAGCTTGTTTTACTGGTTCTGCGAATACTTTATACAACCATTTCCCAGACCATTTCTCTCCTCCCAGCTGCTTTCTCTACCATTTGGTTTTGATGTCGTGTTCCCACCTTTCCTTTGGTGGCCACTGTTGTGCTTCAGCCTCGTTGTAATGTCCTAGCCTGCTTTGGTACCCCCATAGCATCCCAAGGATGCGTTTGCTGTGGAGGGTTGTGAGAAGAAGCTGGCAAAACTGCAGCTAAAAATGTAAATGGGCAATGTCATTGAAGAAGTTAGCAAGAATGAGGATATTTATGTAGCTCCATTTAAGAAGAACATACTAACACACTTCAGAGGAATTTCTCATTTTAGAGTAATATTTAAGGCCACAGTCCAGCACGCTGTTACTAGAGGCAACGACAAGTACATTTATCAATATTAACAGCAACAAACCAAAGTAAAACAGTCATTACTACTAAGTCCAAGTTTTAATGCAGCAAAATGCATAAGTTAAACATATGGTTAAGCTCTGTAGGGCTTTGGCCAGTGCTAAAATAGGCCCATTTAAGTGATGGGTTGAATTGATGGCTATAATAGGTATCTGCAGATACCACATTCTACGTTTTTGTCTCTCACTATATTTCGGTAGAGTCCAAATCCCCTTTATATTACATATAAAAAAAATGTGATTAGGCTACACAGAAAGTTACAGAGAAGCTGTAGGGAAACTCCTCCTTTTTCATCAAATCCATTTTATTGTTACTGAAAAAACAAGAAATACAGTTTGCTACAATCCGACAAAACATTATGTGCCTTAGTTCTTTATATGGACTAGGGAACAAACTTCAAGTCTAAATACAAGAAAGGTAAGGTGCTACTGGAGAGAGTCCAGTGGAGGCCAAAAAGATGCTTTGGGGTCTGGAGCATCTCTTATGAGGACAGACTGCAGGAGCTGGACCTGTTTGGTCCAGAGAAGTGAGGACTGAAAGGAGATCTCATTAATGCATGTGAATATCTCAAAGGTAGGTGTCACGAGGATGGTGCCAGACTCTTCGGTGGTGCCCAGTGACAGGACAAGGAGCCATAAATTAAAACCCAAGAATTCCACCTCAAATTGAGGAAGAACTTAGAACCAAGGCTGACAAAACCCTGGAACAGGCTGCTCAGGGAGGTCGTGGAGTCTTCCTCTCTGGAGACATTCCAAACCCATATGGACAAGTTCCTGTGTAACCTGCTCTAGGTGACCCTGTTTTGGCAGGGGGGTGGACTGGATCCCCAGATCCAACCTTAACATTTCTGTGTTTCTGAATCTTATTTTCATAATTTTTAATCTCCATAGTTCATAAATTTATCTTGTATTCATAGAACAATATGAGAAAATGAAAGTAACTAATTTAAATTACATAAATATGCATAGCTATTAACTAGAAGTCTTTTTGGGGATAGGGCTAAAGTATCACCCTTAAATTTCAAAAATTTCAAAAGTGTACAGCAGTCAGTTCATATAAGGTTTATTTTTCCTATTTAAAATTCTTCAAATCTTTTATTCTCTCTGTATCAAATAGATCACTACAACTTCAATACTTAATTATTTGCACTATAAAAAGAAATCTCCCCAACAGTTAAGAAAATATTTAAAGAGCTTTTTTTTTTTATTATTGTAAATGAACTGAAACATGATGTATGATGTATAAGCTAATCTTCTACTGATATATACATGGAGGTCCAAATAAGAAGAAGAGAAATGTGCTTTCTCTGATCTTGGCAAATTTTGCATTCAGTCTTTGCAATATTTTATGCATGATTTGGGAATCCAAACAAATTTAGTTACATTAACTTATTTTCAGACTCATGTCATTACCAAATAGTAGCTACATTTCTTTATTTTTAAAGAAAAACATAGGTTTGTTAGACCTAACATGAAGACCAGCTTCTCATTCTGGAAGTCATAAGCAGAAGCTTTTGAACTTGGTGAGGGTGAGATCTTTACCTGAAGCCTGTGGTGAGATGAGAGAGCTTTTTCAGTTCAGATATTCTTGGAAGAAGAGAAGCTGTTTGCATCCCCTGGGAAGCGGAGGAGTCTGAACTGAATGGGAGTGGGACAGAAAAGTGGAACTTAATTTTTTCCATGTGAAATCTATTGTTGGAAATATCTTGCCTTAAGGAGACTGTGGCAGAAATATATTTTGGGATGTAGCTTAGTCCTAGTTTTTAAGGTATTTAACATCTTTAAGTTAGATTTGCTAAGAATCTGAGATGACTGAAACATCAGTGAAACTTCTGGGAAGTTTCCCAAGATACACTGTGATTGTTCAGCCAGCTTTATTTGTTTCCTTCAAAAGCGAATGAGCCTCTCCATGTTGTATATATCCTTATCAACAGGAGCATGATTTCCTGTTTAACCTGCTGTGTAAACATTTCTGTGGTACCTGACATCCCCTCTCCTTGGCACAAACCTTTCCTGAGTAAAATGGCAGAGCACCGGAGTGGGACAGGGAATCACACATAGTAACCAGTGGCCTTTTCCACATTTCCAGATGTGACAAAGGATCTCACATTGGCTTGGAGTGGCTGTGATGAGGTATTTAAGAGTGCTTGCTGTACAACAGGATCTCAGCAAGGCAGACTTACACACACAAAAAAAAAAGTTTGGAAATGTAACTATGTGAAACTTGATCTGTGGACAGTGAGAGCAAGTGGGGGTTTTGACAAAAATTCAGGTTTCCAAAGAATCATGAGTAGCCTCTGAGAAAAACCTACCTGCACTTCTGCATTTTGACTTCTGTGCTTTCCTAAGTCTGCATAAATCAAGTGTAGGTTTATCTGGGGAAGATAAGAGAAAATGCTAGAAAGGGGTTAACTGTGAGAGCTTCAGACACCGTGTTTTCCCACTGCCTTCTACAACAGCACCTGTGCAATGTGGGGAGAGGTTTCTCATTGCTTCTTAACTCAAGGTGTGGGCAGGCACGTAAAGATGTACAGCCCACAACAGCCAAGTAAGGGGTCGACATTCTCCCTCTTCATGGCACTGCATCCCACTCCATGGGCTGGGACATGACCCAGCGGAGCAGAGGCTGGTGGAGGAAAGGCATTTCCACAGTCTCACCCAGGCTGAACCCACTCATGGAAACAACCACTGTCCAAATAAAATTAAAGTTCTATAATGCATAATGAAGCTGTGTGGGAGTTTGTGTTGGAAACACCCTCCTCTGGAGGGCTCTGAAGCACAAACTCTGAGTGCTCTTGAAGATCTAGTACTCGACAGACTCTGCTGTGATGTCCGATGACTCCTTGGCATGGAATGCATGGGGCAACCTTGCCCATGTGGGGTAACACAGCCCCCTCCTTTTTCCCTATAGACTGATGCCTGGGAGCAGGAGGCAGCTCTGTTGAAACACCCGTCCTTGCTGTTGGACATCCTTGTAAGTATTGAAATACCCTATGTAGATTTAAGCCACAGGAAGACACGTCTTTTGCTACCCAGAGGGTGGGGTGCAGCCTGGTGAGTCCTCTGGGGTGATTTTCTCCCTCTTACTGCCTCCAGCAGCATGTGCTGGTGTGTGTGACCCCTGCTAATGCCCCTCCCCAGGGGACGGCAGGAGAGGCAGGATGACACTGGGTAAAGCTGGCGCAGAGGGAAGCTGCACTTGGAGAAGTGGTTTGGCACAGCACTGGCAGTGAGTGACTTGCTGGCCTGGAGACATGGGAGAGTGGAAAAGGCAGGGGACTGTCAGGGAGGGAACAGAGAGGTAAGTGTCAGGCAGCAAGGAAGAGACTTGACAGATCTGTGCTGGCATTTTGTGTTTATAAGCCATACTGTGACTGATGAGCTCCACAATAAAATCTCTACTGACTGCAGAGGCTGCAGAAATGACCCTTTTTGTTGGAGAAAGAAAGTACAAACAAAAGAGGGAGGGAATGAATTCATATTTCTCAACTTTTCATCTGAGCAATGTCTTCAATACATTCTTATGAAAGAAAAGCTCTCCATCACTCAGTGCTGCACTGGCTCACCATGACAGACAGTGAAGGTGACCAGTGCAGGAAGAGCCATTCAGCATCTCAGAGCCCCAAGGAGTTTCTCTATGTGCCATTTTCCATGTAAGGCCAGAGAGGAAGGGGAGGTGGGGTTAGAGATGAGCATAGTGTCATTTCCAACAAGCTGCAAGGATCTCAGCTGGCCTCTACCAGTTGTATCATGACGGGCCTTAAATTGGGGAGTAGCTTTGGGATCTCACTTCTCATGATCAGCAGCGATAGATAGTCCCTACTCACAGGGATATTTGTGAGAGAAATTAAATTTGTGTTTGTTCAAGCAAGTATCAGAGTGGAAGGTGTTACTGCCATGCTGGAGAAGTCATCTTAACCTCCATGGTAACCTGCCATCCTGCAGCGTCATCCTAACCTGCTGCTCGACTCCCAAATGCAGGGATTGTTCTGAGGATGGGGTAGCTGGGATTCAGGGAGGCACCCTGAAGCACCAGTGAAGGAGCAGCAGTCACAGCTCCTCTGAGCAGTTTATCTGTTTCCCAGTCACTACCCTAGAGGCAAACTCCCTTCCTCTGACTCCAGGGCAGAGCTAAGTTGCACTAACGCCTTTGGTCTGCCATCAGGGACCAAAGGGAAGGGAAAGAGCTGTGTCAACACAGAAAACGTTGTTTGCTGACAGGTTGTTGGAGACAAAGGAGACACAGTCAAGAGCGAGAATAAAAATAGAAGTTCTCAAGTAAAAAGATGTGAGAAAAGAAAGAAGATTGATTGTTTAAGTCACAAAAGACAGAAAAATGAAGGGAAAAGTAAAAAGACTATTAAATAGAATATGCCTGCCCTTTAGAATAGCATTGATAAAGGCTGAGGATGTGAAGTGTAAAGGTTGAGACATATCTAACTGAGGGTCGCATCCAATGGAACGATAATTTATGGTTAGAGAATAAATAGATCGTTTGCTTGATGTGGATATTGTTTCTAGACTATCAGGTATTAGAAGGCTGGAAGAAACACATCACTAGAAACATGAAGCAGGTGTCTGAAAATCATCCAGCTATGAAAAGAAAAAAATAAAGAGCTCCTGTTTATTACTTCGCTTGCTTTGCTTGCTTCTCACTCCCCTCCTGCTTGCTGCAGAGAAATCAAATGAAAACTAAGTAATGCAGTACACATTTTGTGTTCCCCATTACAACTGGCAATATGAGAAACAATACTTTAATGACATCTTAGATTTTTAATGAAGATGCCTGTTAGGGTTTATGGTATAAATGCAAAAAAGATTTAGGGGTGTTCATTCTTCAAATATAGCAGGTCAGATTGGGTCAGAAAAAAGTGGGCACAATTAAAAGAAGCAAAAATGATAAGAAAAACCTGGATAGAGATAGAAGTAATCAAGAAAAGGATAATTATGCTGAATGAGCAGACTTCTTTATATAGATATATTAATATTGTAAATTGTGTCAGCCTGTGCAGTGGCCCTTCCTCTTGGTAGCTGCATCTGTTTCTTTTCTGTCAGCTGCAGAATCAAATACAGTCATCAGGAAACAGACACACAGACACATGCACTCTCATCTCCAGAGTGCATTGGACCATACTGGATGGAGCCCACCAAAATAGCTGAATCATTCCTTCATTGTGTTCCCTAGTCTCCCCAATTTTTTTGCTTGCCACTTTTCAAGTCTGCACATACCTGCTCTCCAAATCACATGCAACATTTTCTTGGATTGCATTTTTTTTACTGAAGTGTTTTCTTTGAGGCCTATTCTATGCAATTGCCTCTTCCCCCTCACCCCATCAAATAGGGCAAAAAATGCAACCCTCAGAGTATAATTTACAAAGATAGACTGTTGAATCCTTCTCTAAGCTCTCTTGCTTGAAGCCTATAATTGTATACTCACAAAAGCCAAACTGATTTTGCTCACCCTGGAGAGCATTCTGTTGTAAAAAATCAAGTAGGACTTCAGCACTTGATAATGTGAGTAACTTTCTTTACCTGATGTAGAAGAAATTTGTATTATGTAATATATGTGATTACTATTAAATTATGTATTTACAATATGGGAAATCATAGCCTTCAATGAGATACTTCCATTACAGCTTTTCCAGACTCTCTCAAGTGTTTGTTGTGGAGAAGGTAGTGCGCACAATAGTCTTTTACCCAGCATCCTAGAAGCACTGAAGGAAACAGGCTGTAATTAAATGGAAGTGTGTACCCCTTCTTGTAATCACTGACACTGGGGTGGTGCTGGGGACTCTGCACCAGCTTGTCTTTACAAATTCATGAGTGAAAGCCTGATGTATATGTAAAACATATGACCTAGTGGATTGAACTTGCCTCTTACCCAGATATAACAATGATGTCCTATGTGCCAACATTTGTGAGTAATTACACATCTCTAAATTGATACTATGGTTTCTCACCTTCACACGTCTCTGAGAAGGACAGGGAAACACTCTGTCCTCTCCAAGTATTTGGTATTATTGATAAAATCAGAGGCTCTGCACTCCTGAGAGCTGGGTTCTTGCTTGAGACCCTGTGCAGCAGATGATGATGCTCAGAATGTCTCTGTCTGACCAGCACTCCCCTGAAGGGTGCTGTAGCTCAACACTGCACATGGACACCCTTCTGCATTGAAGGATTAAGGGTTTACTACCATTTATCCCTGTTTTGATCCCAAGAAGCAGAAGTGTGTCTGTATAAAACCTATATGAGTGTGCACATTTGTGCATATGTGTGTGTGTAAGGCAGAGAAATGATAACACTCCTCTTCCTTGGATGACTCTAGGGATTTTCTGCACGAGCTTCTGAAGTGACTGTGAACTTTCACATTTCAGAGTTGGGTTTTACGTGGTGGTCAGTGGCTTTTACTTATAAGTCCTTTGGGTTTTCTTTCCTCTTTTCCTTAGATGGCAGACTCTTTGTTCTCTTTTCTTTCTGTTCGCTTACAAATAGCAGGACTTAGAGCCAAAAACTGCCTGAAAACTTACTTGGGTCTTCCTGAACTAGGCCAAAAAATTATTGCATTGGCTGAGTTCACCACTAAGGTATATTTTTTTGCCATTCTTTGGGGCCTAAAAGTAAGCTGGCTTCTCAGGACAGGATATTTCTCCTAGCAGTTTAACTTCTTACTTGATCTTAGCTCTGACCAATTTGGTGTGACAGATATTTGTTGCAAAAAAACCCCATAGCTTCCTGGATTTTATGAAGTTGGGCCAATTTCACCGAAAATACCTCCCAAAGGAAATTATTCTCTTCTTCCTGAATTCTTCCTTTCTGCTATGAATTGTTCACCTCCAGGAACCCACTGTTCCCAGTGTTGGAAATTTCTGCCTCTTTCAAGTGACTTCATGCTTTCGAAAGTAGCAACTCCCCTTACTTCACTCTGCTTCTAGGACTTACCCTGTGAAATTCCTGGTGACTTCCTCTGCTTGCATCATTGTTGTCCTGTCACAAGGGAATTCTCAGCTGCAATGTTATCCTGCTTTGAGTTAGTGTGTGCTTCCTAGTATGAATCAGGTTTGCGTCTTCTCAGGGAAATAGTTCAAGACCTCCAGAGAAAAGAGGAACCTGCTCAAGACATGCTGCTAACGTCAGCGGCCTTTATTTCCAAATAAAGAGGAAAAGGGAAAAAAACAAACCCAAAGCCACCATGAAGAAACCACAAGCCAGTCAGCTCCGAACTGCATGAGAAAGAGAACTACAATTTCAGAGGAAGATGGAGTAACACCCTGACTACTGGTTGCAGCTTCTTTCAGCATGGGAGGGAAGTGCTACTCGTCATTCAGTCATGAGTGATAACTGGAAAATATATATGTTGCGGTATCAGCCCTTTTGTGATGAAAAACTCGTGACTGAATTACATCTCCTGGTGATACAAGCCAGCCACCAAGCAGCTCCCTTTATGTATTTGTGCTCTGAGGTCAACATGCTTAGTTTATTTCATCCTTGAATTTCTTTACCACTTTCAGTAGTGACAGATATATTTTTCTGCTCAAATCTTTGTCCTCCTACAGCCTTCTCCCACAATATGCCTATCCTGCTCTCCATTCCTCCTCTTCTGTGGCCTTACCTTTTGCTCTCCACTGGAATCTCAACAGCCCTTCACCCTCACCTATTTCGTGTTATCCTAGAACTGGTGCATCTCAGACCTCTATGGCAATGCATTTCAAACTACTTTCCCACCTCTGCCTCCCTCTCTAGTGTCTGCCTTTCCAGATCCTGTTGTCAGTCACTTCATTGTGGCAAAAACACGTTTCTTATTCACAATCCTCTTCCATGCTCTCCAGATGCATTACCTTGATTTTTCCCCTGTCTTTAACTCTACACCTTCAGGCCACTGCTAAATGCTAATCGTCATTCTTTTACAACTAAAATTTGCCTTTCTACTCCCCACTCCCCACTCCTCACTCCCCACTCTACTTCCAAAACCCAGTTTCAGTCTGGTGTTTCTCAGGGTAAGGGTTTGTTCAAGCAACATTTTTTTCTGGAAACATAAAACAAAATGTTTGGGTATGACTTTTATGGAACCCCAGAATGAACCTTCAGACTACTAATTAGGAGGAAATTTTAATAAAATTAAAAAAAAAATAAATAAAACCAAAAATTTTTTTCATTTGAACACAAAATAAATTTAATCCAGCATTAGAAAATCCCACAATGTAATTTTGGAGTTCTGTTTTATAACACAGGGTGTTGTAATAGTTATGATGCCATTCCCAGTAATAAGATGCGCAACAGACGGATGTACCATAAGAAGGAATGGGGAAGTTGCTTTTTCTCATTCACACCAGCTCGGTTTGAACTGTGCCCCAAGGCCTCAGTGCCTACACCAGCAGATGTGTAGGTCACTGCCAGATAACTCTGGGTCTGGTTGCTTGTTGCATTGTGCCATATGTCAGCTGCTGTGCCTGTGCAAAAGCTGATGCCGGCTTTTGCTCTCTCTTAATGCCTCCGAGGTAGTTCTCCCCTTATGCCAACTATATTTAGCTGCAATTTCACTGTTGAGCTATGCAAAATTGAGCTGAAAAGAAGAAAAAAAAGGAAGAGGGTGGTAGCCAAGTCAAATGGGAAGTAGTAAACAGCAAGGAAAACATCACTGTCTGCTATTATGTCCAGATGCAGATGAAGGCTGCTGTAGAAACAGGAGTGAAATTAATGCCTAGGGATTATGCTAAGGGCCAGCAGTGCAGCATGCCTGTGGATGCTGTTCTGAGCTTCCCAGAGACACATGGCTCTGACAGCATCTCTGCTTTGTACTTCTGAGGTCAATTGTTTGGTCTTGGGTTGGGGTTTAATGCAGAATATGGGGCAGGATTTGCTGGCAAACAGGTTAAGATGGGAACTGCGATGTACTTGGCTCTGAAAGGGACTTGAGCATTCCTGGGGCTGGGAGATGTGAGGTAGAGGGAAAAGCAGCAATGCACTGAGCATTTACTGCTTGGAAGATGCTGGCTTAGGAGAAGGCAATCCCCACTCTGCTTGCTAATGTGTTGTCAGTGCATTGTTACAGACTTTGGGAAACTCAAAAAGGAAATCTGTGCATGTGCTCCTCATACACAATCTTCATTTCCTTTCAGTGGACCTTTTGGATCTACTTTTCTACTCTGCCAAAAGGGGGTTTATTTCCCTCGTTATGTTTTATGAATTCCTGAAATCCCAGCAAGAATCCCAGCAGCAGCCAGGGGATCACAATGGTCCTGAAACCCACCGATGCAAAAGCAGTGAGCTGCATGGCCGTGTGCCCCACAGTGCCTACAGCCCAAAAAAATCACTTCTTGTTCCCACTTATGCAGCTCTGGCTGGATATCGCCCTTTGTAAACCACACCAGCTCTCTCTTACAGCTGCAACTGTTAAGTATATTTCTTTTATTGCAGTCCAAAATAAGTCCTCCACCTCCTGCAGATGTCCTCTTGAGTAGATCTGTACGTTCTCTTCCATTAATTCAGTTTTATTATCTGATGAAGTTATTAATCTATAACTTTCAAAAGCCTGATGGTAAACTCACTTTTCCTCCCTCCTACCCACACACCTAGGTGCTCATAGAGAGGGAAACATTTAGACTGACAACTGCTTCCTGAGATGCTTCCTATTATTTTGCTTATCTTCCTGTAAGTGTGTTCAGAGCAAATGTTTAGTACACGGCAGATAATGTGGTTACCGATAATGGATCCTTGATGCTGGGGGACTTGCAGTGATTTACCTCCATCAAATTAAATCAGAACAGGTGTTGCCAGCTCAGTTCCAAATCAGAAGGTGAGCAGGTGCCACTAAGTTGCATCTGGCAGTGGGAGCAAACAAACCTCAGCCAGAGAATTGTTGAATGAGATGGTTTTTAATTCGGTACACAACCTAAGCAATTGGAAGCAGCTTTCCAAGTGTTCTTCTGCACACCCCTCTTGAACCTATTTAAGAAACAGTGGCAGAGGGATGCTCTCAGAAAACAGTATTTGGATTAGAGAGCATTGCAAATATTGCCTCTGCCACCTGAGGCATTTTCTCTCTCTTTGGCAGGGAGACATTAATGTAGATATGCTTCAAAGTAAGTTTCCTCATTTTGGAAATGTTGGGGAGGGCAGACCACTGGGGCAGAGAAGGGGGAAGTTGTGATAAGTTGCAGTGATTCCACAAATTGTTGGATGTGGGTCTGTTTCTACACTGCAAACAGCCTCCAATAAGAATGAAATTTCGTTGCAGAAATGAAGCATGTTTCTTAGGAATGCTCTGACACTGCATCATAGCCTGTGGGTGGTTTCAGGGCTAGACCTGAAATGAGACATGTTTCTTCTTCAGAATACTTTGGGCCACTACTTTGGTAATGAGCACAGTGTCTCCATATTTGGCTAAAATCACTGTTTTTAAAAGCACGGATTAAGTCCTCTCCCAGCTGTATGTAAAAGCATTTTCGACTAAGTCGTTTTCAACCAAACAGTGCTCAGCCAGGGCAGTAAATCACACAAACAATGTTAATCACTTTTCGTCATGTTAATAGCCTTAAATTGCCTCAGAAATTGTTTCAACTAATTTTATTTCACTGGGGCTCTACAAGGGGGTCCAGCTGCAAGTAACCACTCTCAGAATCGAGACTGAATTACTGCAAATATCTCAGTAAAGCTAAGAAGGCAGATCCTCAGATCATATAAATCGGTGCAGTCCTGCTGATGTCTGTGATGTACTGGTGATTGATACCAGCAGGGCTGGTTGATGCAGGTAAAGTAGATGGTCTGCAGTTTTAAATGCCTGCTGCTAATGGGTCCCATGGTAAATCAGTGGCTGACTTGTTAGTATTTCTTTAAAATGGACTCGGAAGGCACATTAATGGGAAAAAAACTCCACCAGCTTAGCAAAGCAGTGGCCAACACAGGCAGCATTGCAGTAAGTAGAGTTCACATTTGCATTTAGACACAGGGCCTAATTTGTTAGCAGAGAGATGCTTATGCCAGTACACCAAGGGTCTAGGTAAAGCCTGACCCCTAGACCAGCCATGTGCTACTCTGGGTGACCCAAGCTGAGGATATGACCTTCTCTGATTGGGACCTTACCTGCATGTCTCTGGTCTCTTGAGAACTGAAGCCTGCAAAAACTTCTTTTCTACTTTTCAGCCATCTTAGAGTCAAGAAGCAGATGGCCTTGAGCATCCCCCCAGTGAAACTGGCACAAGAGAGAACTACTGAACCTGGATGGGGATGTGCTTCCTCACCCTGTCAGGGTTTTCAAGAATTCCAGTATTTTTCCTATGTCTAACCAGGGATGAAAGGTCCTTTTAAAACTTGGATGAAAATCTCCAAAATAAAATCAGGATGAGGCCAAGCTAAATATTTTACTTTAATAATGTTCAAAGAGTTTATTTTGATTGTGACCTTTCTAAGAAGTTGCCTCTTTTAAGTACAAAAGGAACATGGGGTTTTTGCTTGTTTCCTTTAATTAGAAAATAAAACTTTTCATTTTTAAAAATGTCAAATCAGCCATACTTCATCATTCAATGGTCCTTTTGCATTTTTTTAAGCTGAGAGACTTGTTGCTATCAAACAGCTTCAGTTTTGACAGATGACTGGGTTTTTTTAATTTTATGTGAAAGGAAAAGAAAATTTTAGTCCAAAAATTCCTGACCACTTCTAGTAATTTTTACCTCAGTTTTGAAAATCCTATGCCTTACATAGGTTTCAGCCCAGTTAAATGTGGCTGCACTGGGCAGTAGAAATGCAGGAAGTCTATTTTTTTCTTTAGCTCATTTTTAAATGAATACTTTAATCTTTTGCTTCTTTTTTTTTTATCAGTGACCAGCATGATTTATAGAACCTCTAAGTGATTTATATTCTGTTTGCATGATTTAGTGTCCTGCATGAATGCAGTTTGGTTGAAAATGGCTTAATGAAAAATAGTTTCTTTATAGCATAGATGGAGCTTAATCCGTGTTTTCAAAAATCATTCTGATTAAAGCCTTATAAGGATCAGACCAAGACACTGTCTGTTGCCAAGGTATCTGCTACAAATATGGTTCCCAGGGAAAAACTTAAAGGCTTTATGTCATGAAAGAAGAAAGAGTTATTTTCTGAAATGTAGTGTTGATGAGAAAACTTTATGGATTTCCAGGTCAGACAGCAACAAAGCAAAGTTTTAAGGGGAAAACAGGGAAATAAAAACAACCTGATTAAAAAATTAAGAAAGCCTCCAAAGACCAGCTCACCTGATATTTTATGCCAAGTAAGACCACTGCCTGTATCCTAGTTATTCAAATTCTGTATGTTTTTGCTGAGGAGAGGATGTGAAGGTCCTGCCCAAAGATGGGTATTGTGACCGCAGTTTCTGGGCAGCTGTCCTTGGATGGGTGTGTGAAATTTTTAAATAATTTTGGGTAAAGTTTTATAAAATGGGCTGCACTTTCAATGACTTTGTCAGGGGGTGGCAATTAGTGTCACATTTCATTTAAAATTGCCTCACCTTCATCTGAGCATTTGTTTACATCACTTCTCTGCTAAATGCCACAAATATGAAATAGTTCCTTGAAGGTGTTTAGACTCCACGAGGTGAAGCAGAATTAGAGTATTTATGATTTTCCTTCGGTTGGAGGCTGTTGTGCAAGGCAGGATTTTCAGACCCAAATATACCCTTCATTCAATGAAGATTTTACTTTTTCTTGGAAGTACGAGCCAAAGTTTAAGGACAACTGAGCAACTGCAGTTCTTCAGCTGTGTCCCCTGAGAGCAAGTTTGATACAGGGGCGTCAGCACAATGCAGCGCTTGATGCTGGCATGTTTTGTGATCATCCCCCGTGAGCAACATCTTTTACCTGATGCCTTCATTTTTGTACACCAGCTTGATGATGCAGGTAGGTTTTTTTTGGTTTGGGTTGGTTTTTTCATTGTTTTCAGGTCAAGCACCCACATACGGATGTTTTAAGTGTGTACGTGATTTTGATACAGCCAATATAAACTGTAATTCAACTGATCTCAAATAAACCGCATTTCTGTGTATAGTGTGATGGGAAAGTAGCAGAAATTTTTTTTTAAGGGACGCTGCAGAAAGACGGTCAGGGAGCAAAGGCTCTTCAAAGCAAGAGGAGCAGCATTCCCACAGTATTCCCAGCTTGCAGTGGCTGCCCTGCTGCACCCCTTTGGCAGAGCCTTTGCAAGCACAGTGGCCCTTTTAATGACACAGCCTAAATATTCTGGTTTTTTCTGGACTTTCCTGAAGAGAACTACAAGACTCTCCTCCCTTCCCACACCACTGGTGAACTTCTGGGTCCGCTGGGTACAGCTCACTGGACATAGGTGTGTTGTTCTGATTGCCTGTGCCTTTAGACCTGAGCTGATCTGCCTACAGGCATGTTGAGAGAGACCCATGTTTCCAGATGTTTAGCAAACATCACTGAGTGTCCAGAAACCACAGAAAAATAGGCCCCATCTGCTTTACCACAGATTTTCTAGGTGGAAAACAAGACATATCAGGGGAAATGTGGAAGAATGGTACCTTGTCCTACTGCATCCCTCTGCCATTCATGTCACACAAAGTCAACCTCTGATCAGACTTGCCAGAGTTGTGTCACTTGTAACCAGGGTGTGACTGTGTGTCCAAAGACACCAGAGTAGCAAAACACCGGTGAATCTGCCCAAACCCTGTTACCACTCTGCAAATAAATGCAATGCTCTTGAAGCATATATTGGGGGTTGGCTTCACACTAACCCACTCACCTCAAATTTTTACTTCAGCTCCAGGTAATGAAGGGCATTCTCCCATCCTTGGAGCACAGATTTCTGCTCTTGCAGTGGTTTGGAGAGGAGGTTTCACTGTCAGCTGCAGAGGGGTGCCCACCTGCCTGCCAGTCATACCTGCTGCTTTTCCAGCCAGCATCTTCCTTACCCAGCTGCAAATCAGACTGGTTCTGCCAAAGAGCAATGTGCAGCAGCTCACAGGAATAGACAAAGGCTTCGTGATTATTATTTTTTCACACCCTTATAGCTTACTTTGTCACTTGCATCTCTGCAAAGTGATTCAGAGCAATGCTCGCAGGAACAGTGTTTCTGTGTTAAGTCTGTGCGTTTAACGAGGTGGTGGTGGGAGTGATTACGCAGGGTGCAAGTGGTAAAGAGAGGGTGGAGCTTGTATTTGCACTTGGTTTATGTGGTTTTCTATTGTTTTTAAACTCCCTCACCCTTCAGCAAATGCACTTGGGTGACTCTTGGTGCACAGGAAGGGAAAGTCGCAGTCAGACACTGGAATTACATTGGCAGGTTAGACACCTGAGGCATGTTCGTGTGGTCAGGGGAGGACAGTCAGGCACACAGGTGAGTTTTCCACAGGTAACCAGGATAAGCAACAAATAGGAGGGATTAAGTGTCAAAGAGGGCATTGTCGCTTAAGATGGCTAGTGAAAAAAATGACTAAACAGTAAAAGAATTTTAAAGACGTTTATCTTAACATGCAACGTATAGGCCACGGTTCAAAGAAATGCCTTTAATTAAGTTGTATGCCTGCTGATCTCTCAGTATATGTTTAGATGTTCTCAGTAAGGATGAACATACCTGCCTCAGTGCTGTCCTGAGGAGAGGCTTAGGTGATGAAGCAAATGGTGAGATTATTTTCCTGCGGCAGCAGAACGTTGATTCACTTTTCACCTTCTTTTTCAACAGTCTGTTTATTTTCATTGAGCACTGGTTGGAATTCTTGTGTTTTGGCAATAACAGGCTTGACCGTTCCTCGTTCCTTGTGTTGTTCTCCCCCACCACTGCCACCTCTGAAGTTAAGTCTGTTTTTTGTACTTTCTGTGTTTGGAAGTGGGGGAGTGGAGGAGTTGCTGACAGAGGTAGCCAGTGATGGTTACTGCTTGGTTGAAAGTAAAGAGGTATATAACAAATGTTAAAGGGAACAAAATGGATTATTTGTTATTCCTGGGGGGATTCTGCCCTTAAAGTGATGCCCCAGAAATCCTGCTGGAATTTTAAATAAAAGCCAAATGCCCCCCGCAGGTGTGTTAGCAGAGAAAAGCTCCTCACAGTGAGGGGCTTTGAAAACCAGAGCTCAAAATAATATTCCATATAGGAAAAATTCTCCTAAGAAAACAGATAGCAAGGAAATTTAAGGCATAATAGGGACTGGCCATAGTACTTCAGTTGTGCAGGATCTATCAAGCAAATTGCTGTTGACACAAACCCCTGACTTTTTCACTGTACAAATACACATGCTCACACTTTATTTGGAGTGGCCTTAAGTTTGCCTTGAGATCACCAGCTGAGCTTTTAAATTAACACAGGATGCTCACACTGCCATGGGCTATCCTAATGGCCTTCCAGAAAACTGCTCTTTGCATGCAGAAAAGGATGCGGGAGTGTTTTCTATTTTCCTTTCTGTCTCCCTGAAAGGCATCAAGAAGGTTAAGAAAATTTTAGGGAGAGGAACATGTACCAGTCAATATTCTGAAAAATTATATATATTAGTTTTTTGAGTTTTTTTTTCCTATGCTCTTGAGGTTACCCCATGTGTCTTCTTCTCCCTCCTCCCAAATGATTCTCATTGTCTTACACATCAGAGCACTTTCTTTAGTAAAGAATCATCTTGCTGTGTTGCTTTAACACCAGCAAGGCTCTGCCCCATTAAACTCAGTGAGAATTCATTAGTAAGGTACAAAGGACATGGATCTTTCCTTTACAGGCCAGAGGATCAGTGTGTCCTAAACACAAAGCTGTGGAAAGATAGATCTGGAAAGTTATTCTCATTCTAAAAGTAAACAGAGCATTAATGGGAGTTGTACTGACTTACTACTTTGCTGATATGCCCCAAACCTCCTGCTGTGTGTGAGAAAATGAACCATCTTTGTGTTTGCTGGGTCACAACCTTCCCTTTTGAAATAGTCAATGAGTTTACCAGATGTTGCCAATTCAGACGTTGTGTCAGTGACCAGACAATTGGATTGTCCATGATAATCCTCAGGTAATGCAGCTTGTCCCAGTGTCCCGAAGTCTTTGAACACAACCTTGTACCAGGTTTTTCTTTTGGACACAGTTCTCTTCTTAATTATTTTCTCTCAAGCTTCCATGAAAAGCATTCATGCATTTTCAGAGGGTTGCACAGAATGATGAAAGGCACATTTGTCTCAGCCTCCATGTCAGATCCCACAACTGGGAGGTAAAGGGGAGAAAGGGCATTCTTCCCTTTATATTATCTGGTGCCTCCCATCCATGCCTTATTAAAAAGTCTTGTTAGACTAGATTTGGCTCTTTTCCATTAAAAATATCTATAATACATGTTTGATTTTGAGATAAAATGAAAAGGTCCCTAAGAGAGCTGTGCAGTGGCTTCCAATGACTGAGTACAAAATGGGTGTCATGTCTGCAGATACGCAGATTCTCTTCAGGCTGGAGTGAAATTCACTCACCAGATGAACCATAAGGATCATGACAGTGGATCTGGACACATTCCTACCAGTTAGTGAACTGGCACCATCAATCCATTTTGTGTGAGTCATGAACAAGTCCTCAGATTGCAGGGATGTTTTGTTATAGACCAAACTGAAGCAGCTGACGAAGCATTTACAAGGCTTGCACTCCATTTCCAACCAGCTGATGACTAATCTGGATCACTAGAATTTTTAAAGCAACGAATACTTGCATAGTTATGAACTCAGTGCCCTCAGTCCAAAATAAACAAGGGCTATGTGTGCTAATTACCTGCAAGAAATGTTATAGTAATTTACTGCTTTCTCAGATTTGCAAATTAACACAGACATTCCAGAAAGAAAGACAGATTATCTGTCCACTTCATCATAGCTACTTTTAAGAGTTTTAACCAGCATATTCTGGTTGTGCTGTGTGGAAGACACGATACCCTAGAGCCATAATGGCACTTTACATGAAATTAAGAGTACTTCAAAGTCTTCTTGTGCATCAGCTCAAATCTGTCATAGAACTTGACATAGAAACTACCCTGAATAGTAAAACGCCTTCAGTAGTATAAAATTATGATACCCATTCAACAACCTTTCAATAGGTCTAAAGACAAGGTTTTAATACAATTTTAGTGTTCAGAACTGAGTTGTTTATGTATGGGTTTTTGTTCATTAATTAAAATTGGTGTGTTTTCATCTGCAGAACTCATAAATGGATCAGAGATTTTTTTAATCAAATATGTTTTTGGACAGTAGACGTCTCAGGAAATGTTAGAGTGTTTGAAGAAAATTTGTTGTTTATTCAGTGAAATGCATCAATACTCTGCCAAATCTGTAATGAATCAGCACTTCAGCATCAGATTAGGAGTATCCACATTCTACAAAACCTGCAGTGTGTTGTCCTTTGGAGTAGGCATAAAATCCATGAACACACTGACTGTTGGTCATTAAAGAACCCCAGGAAACTTTAAGCATAAAGACCCTGTAACAGATGGTCTGGGTAAAAAATTCTAACTCCTGTCTGATATTCATCTGTTGGCATAAATCAGCGCTGTTGCCGTGGCTTTGGTAATACAGCAGAGATTTGCATCAAAAGGCTTCCTGGCCCTGGTTGCCTAAACAACCCCTTGTTCTTTTAATTGGATATGTTATTTCTTCTCCCTTCCTCTACTGAAAACAGAAAGCAGCTTCCAGTGTCTGCATTTATGGATGATAGGGATTCAAGAAGTGTATCTTTTAAACTTCCCCTTATTCCTGGTGGTCAAGTTATCTCTCCAGTTTTCTTCATGGTGTAGGAACTTGCACAGGAAAAAAGTGATACAAATTCGAAGGCATAATCACCCAATTTTAAAGCAAGTTGTTTTTCTTTATGCACCAGCAGGGAAATAGAGGGCTGAAGTGAGTGTCAAGTTCTACTAAATCACAATGTTGGGCATTGTAATACTCAGTCATCCCGGTGTATATAATTCAGCAAATTGCAGAGCAATGCATAGTCAGGCTTCAAGTCTCACTTACTGCTACTGAAAAATTGTCACTCACAAGAAGCTACCTAAGTGCTGGATATTATGGTGGAGTATCTAGGATGCACAGTTAATTACAGGACAATAATTATAGATGGTATCTCAGATACTATTCCTGATAACTGAGCTTGACTTTTCCATAGCTGGTACATCTCTGATGAGGTGATGCCCAACTACACCACTGAGAACCATCTGAAGATAAAGCCACCTGCATGCAATTTGGTGCTAAATCCATAATTTAGCATTAAAAGTGTAGCCTTCTGAGGTTTCAGCAGTGTGGTGTCATCTGGAATTTTCTGCCATTGCAGAAGTTCCTATAGAGTCTTTCCAACACTTCCAAAGGGAATAAGCAACTTAGAGGCATTACTTACAGTCTGGCTTAGACCTGCTTCACAGCACCAAGGGAGCTGACCCTTTCACAAGCATATACAAGTTACAGGTTTGTGTATTGTTATTCTACAGGCACTTTCCCTTTTCTCCTGGGTTTGCTGGAACCATGGGGACCCTGCTTCTAAGGAAGCAGATTCAGACACAGCCATTTAAATCAGTAAGATAAAGATATCCAGGACTGATGTTTGCTTCTAGATTCTAGATAGCAATTTACAGTTAAATTAACTGATAAGTAACATCATCTTAGCACTTCAGGATAATGAGTTGGCTCACTTTAAATCACCAATCCTGTTATCAAGGCAGCATGTGCAGCAACAGCTGCAGTGGATGCTTCCCACGGTGGGGCCTCTTTTATATGGCCTTTGGTGATTAGGACCAGCACACTGTCTCACAAGGGCTGCTTTCAAACAAGCAGAAATGGGAAAGTGGTGGTTCCAAGAAATGGAAAATACACAAATGCAATCCTGGACTGCTGTGATGTTCTGGCAGTAGCAAATCAGAATGGCACTCTAAGGGGGCATTTCACCAGTTTCTCCAGGACAATGTTTGGCAGCAGAAGG
Organism: Platysteira castanea; assembly: GCA_013397175.1. Classification (NCBI taxonomy): domain Eukaryota; kingdom Metazoa; phylum Chordata; class Aves; order Passeriformes; genus Platysteira; species Platysteira castanea. Next base: position 232,669 of record VYXC01002358.1, read on the forward strand.
GAGGGAAATTACTACCTTCACTTTATCACATTAGTTTTTATACCTAATTATTATAAAATACATCCCAAACCTTGTTCTGCATCAGGAACCAGGAGCACAGAAGTTGCTCATGCCATTCTTGTCTTCATGTATGACACTGTTCTGTTAGGGACAGTGGATCTTCTAGAGGAGAGAGATGCAGTTCACCCAAGAAGATTTAACATTAAATAACTTTCACAGTATTATTATTTTTATTACTGTAGTGCATGGAAGTTGTAGTAATAGAACAGACCCCCACTGTGTTAGGGACCTTAAAAACAGAGTACAAAAAGACACTGTTTTCCACAAAGAGTTTCAAATTAATTATCCTTCTTCATTCTGGACACGGTCCCTGTACCTACAGCAAAGAAAAATCTTGTTTGCTTATTTATTTTGCTTGGTTCAATTTAGAATAGACAGCTCAGTTTATTTTTCCACTAAAAAGATGATGCCAAGCTGAGTGCTAACATACATGAACTACAACCCCTTTGTTTTTAATAGGGGAGGAAGGAGGTAAATGCTTGTGATTAATTTGGCTCATCCTGGTTGAAAAACAATAAAGATTTGTCTTAACTGGCCATAAGTAGAGTGGATACTTTAAACACAAGCAAGCTACCTTTCAAGCTGTGGGTGATAGAGTATCTGGGATATGGTATGAAAAATTAACCAACACATTTACCATACCCTCTAGGAAGGCCTGTGATTAAATTTAACATAGCTGACCTTGTTGTCCTAAGTCTAATGAGCCAGAATGGATAGAAACGTCCTTGATCCAGCCGGTGGTTTTTAGTGTCAGGCTCTAGTCTTATATAATTTATTCACTTTAACCCCACCACTGGTGCAATTGCTTAATGCACTGGCCTGTCACCTTTCAAATGGAATTTTTGGTCTGTTTGATGTAAAGTGAAATTAGACTCAACTGCTTGCTGAGGCAACGATACCTGGCTTCAGCCTAAGACAGCAAAGTCAGGGTTTTACTCTGAGACCTCCACTGGTATAAAGGTGAGGGCTGAGCACTACCCAATACACTGAAATTTGTTTCAGAAGTGGAGGAAAGTGTCTTGAATACAGCTTCTGCAGGAGCTGCCTGTTAGAGCAGATGCAAGCTCACTTGTACTGTGATAATTCTCTTTTGTGACTGCTCTTTCAGATAATGTATCCAATTTCTACAAATTTGTGCATGACTTAACCTAAGTATTGTGCATCATGTATCCAGCACATGCTACCCAAAACAAGCAGAAGCAAAGAATTCTCAAACAAAAGGATTACAAAATGCATTTTTGCTGCCTGAGTTACATTTCCCGTCTAGAGCTGAAGTCTTCAGTCTGTTAAATCTGTCTCTACAACCATGAAACAAGCATGCAACTTTTTGTAGCAAAATTTTTAAGATTTTTCTGGCGTGTCAAATCTTTCACTGTGAAAAGAGATTCAACCCTTCCTTGGGCAGACCCTTTCCCAGAGCTGCAGGGGATACCTGGCTTTGCTGAGCCAAAACTGGCCAAGGACCCACATCTTAGGGTGGGATTTAGCCACAACAGCACATATTGGTGCAACTCTGAGAGGAGCTCTGCAGAACTGTGAGGGAAAGAAATCAAAGCTCAGGATATGCCCAACCTTTTCTCTGGGCACAGCTGGGACACAGGAAGGGGCATGAAAGCTGCCACTCAAGCCACCAGGAAATGTCCCATGCTGCCACTTTCTTGTACTCAGGGGCCAGCAGACAGCGATGCAGGTCGTACTTAACTCACAGTGTGGAGGATATTTCTTCTAACAATAAGAAAAAATCACACCTGTGTTTTTACAGCCCACAGGAAGCTAATAGAGGCATACAACAATCATGGCCACTTATGCAATTTCTTCTGCTTCCTACCCTCGAGACCAGCAGAAACCTTTAATGAAGCCCTCAGTTTCTGTCTTTTTTCCCTGTCCCTCATATACTACCTTGATAGGATATTTCCTGAGGAAGGTAGTTTTCCACAAGGCTGGACCCAGGAACCTTTCCATTAGCTAGTGCAAAACTTGGCTGTTTTTTTTTTTTGTCCTAAAGCTGGAGTGAGGATGTCCCTGAGTTCCTTACACTGAAGCAAATTTGAAATGCCTTCTGTAGTTGGGAACATTCATATTTAAAGCTAAAGCTGTTCACTTAATCATAACAGCAGTTGTAAGTTTTTCAGTGGAGTTGCATTTGAGCCATAAGCCATCCCCTGGACACTTCGTGCATCGGATGAGTCACAAGGGAAAATGTGAAAAACTTTTCAGCAGGGCGAATCAAAGCAACAGTAAACCAGCTGGTTACTAGAAATAAATATAATTTCTGAATATACCTCTGTGCTGGAGCACCTCACAAAGCATACAAAAGGCTCACACATCCTTCTTGCTATTCCACATTCCTGGAGTCAGAACTGACTCAATATAAAAATTAAGTTCTTCCTAATTCTTACACTGTCTGTAATTAAAAACACAGATTTAAATAGAAAGAAAACCTGTTTACTAGAATGATACATTTATATAAAAAATCCAATTGATTCAAAAGAGTTTACATGTATATAATCCCATGCCTTTCTGCCTGCTGCTCGTCATGTTTAAGTATGCACATGTGTATATATATATATGCATATATATGTGGTTGGGTTCTTTTTAAGTCTTTGGTCCCAGCTATTTGGAAACATTCCCTTAGATTTCTACATAGCATAATTCCCCCATCAGTGCCTAGATGCATTATTGCATAAAGCAGAGGATCAGTAACATAGTAGAAGCTACAGGGAGCTGCCCCTGACAATTGTCTGAGCAAGGAGCCAGTTTCTGCCCCTGGAGAAGATTCTCTGCACAGAGTCTTCACTGGGTGCAGTGTAAGACACCCAGTGAAACAGATAGTTGGAAGACCATATTTTTTTGCCTAAGGGGGTTGTACTGTTTGAAAGCAACACAAGGCAGAAGTGGGAATCTTCACAAACCTGAATGGCAAGAGAAACCTCTGAGGAACACCAAGCTGGCACTCTCAAGCTGTGAAGGTGGTGATCAATGGCCTAGGATGAAATCCTCATTGATGGAAGTACGGTCATCAGTTCAGTTAAGACAGAATTTCTTTCTTGCCCTGAGGTGATGATCTTCATAGAGTGGGCTTGAGGCATTTGCAGAACATTATTTTAAAGATATTTAAAATGTGTCTGATTCAATTTTTAGATGTATAAATGACTCTACATGGCTCTGACCCTGCAGTTTTGAAGTCACTGATGCTTAATCATTGATTTAGTGACCGTGAGATTAAAACTTTGCAGCAAAAGAAAGATAAAGCTTCCAGTGTTAATTTTAATGGGCTATCTATTCTCCTTTGAGTCAAAATAACAACTTCTAGAGATGGCTTTCTGCTCCTATACTTTTTTGTGTCGTAAATTTGTGGCATGAACCAGTTTGTTCAGATCCTTGCACAGGTATAAAGGCATAGAGGTTAATGGAAGAATTAGTTTTCCTTATTTTTTGGGGGGAATGGAAAATACTGTGAACAGTATCATAAGCCTAAGAAGGCTTTGAATTTCAGACAGTTTCAGGGTCAGGTAGCTTAATTTTCCTATCATTTATTTTTTAATTGTGTTGGATATGGGAATCCAAGTGTGACTTTTTGTTCATGTTGTTATTCTCATTGTCTTCCCTTGGCTTGTTCATTTTGCTTTTTGGCAGTCAGTAACCGTAGTGCACACCTTCCCAGCAGCTTTCTTGAGCTTGGGTTTAGATAAAGCTTCAAGACCCTGATCATTTTCGTTCCTTGATCCAAGTGTCTGAAGCTGAAGAGGCTGTTCTTACCTGCCAAGTCAGACTCTAAAACACTGCAGTAGGGTTTTCATTCTCGTGCATAAACGGCAAAGGACCTGACCAAACCTCCTTAATTCAGCAGAAAGGCTCTCTGTATTTTCACCCAGCTCTGGATCAAAGACAAATGAAGGGGGTATTTTTCTTGCTAGGTGGCATTTCAGTGTTGATACTGTAACTGTCAGACTGAAGGAGATGATGGAAGGAGGGGTACTGAAAGTAAATGTCAAAGGGATAAAATATGGGTAGAAGTAATTTAATTTTCCTTCTTTATTGGGTCAGTTCATTTCATCTTGAAACTGAATACAAGCTCAGCTCACAGATCTTTGCAAAATCATCCAAACATAATGTGATTTGGGAAAAAAGGTGGTCCATGTTTTCTTAATGTGAAAACATATGGGTATTAGCATTTTTTCATTTCTCCAATCAATATATGTAAAATATGCAGAAGGAAAACAAGTCATGCAGCAAGACTCAGATTATTTTTTAATACTGTCAAGATTTTATCAGTCAGCAAATGAGATAAAGAAAGGATAAGTCAATTGGAAATTGCATTGGACAGCAGTGAAACAGACTCTCTACTCCTGTCAATTTGTGTCAGCTTTTGTATTTCTTTTGTGAAGAAGTATTTTAGTATTTTAGTAAGCACATGGGATGGAAAGAGAGAAGGACTCTGCATTGCTTCTTTGCAATCCCTTTTCAAGAGCTGCTCTTTTAATTTCCCAGAGGTTACCAACATACTAGCATCTTTTTTTTTTTTTTGTATTTTAATTTGAATTAAGAAGAGTAGGAGCAGAGGGATCTTGTTCAAAAATCCTTTTATTTTGCTCCTTGAAAAGGAAATTCTTCACAATTAAGAATGTCTAATTAAAAAGTCTTTTTTTGTGGTTTTTTTGGGGGGGTTTGTGTGTGTGCATGTGTTTTCTTTCCCTTATTCATTTCATACATCAGTTTCTCTGACATTACCACAAAAGATAAAATTTACTGTGTAACTGGATTGTGGCATATGAAAAAAAAGTAACTGTCTGTATTAACTTATTATTTTACAATGTTCCCAAGCATTTGTCCACCTGAAATGATTGAAGTGTGGCAAAAGAATTAAGGGAACATAATTTGACTTTGCTGTAAAGAAAACATTAGAACAGTCTCCTGCTCTCCAGCAAACAGTACAAACAACAAACAGAGGCAAAAAATACTAAGATACAGTTAAGGAGATACAATAGGTGTATCTCAAACTTGTAGTGAGAGCTGACTTAAACAGAATTTAATATACCAGACACATTGCATTGCAAGTGAATTCTCATTTTGCCAAAACACTAACAGATGTTTAATCAATAAGATGGACCATAAAGGGCAGCATAATTAGTAGGTCTGAGAAATGTTCTCCTGTGATGTTAGAAAGCTGTAATTATGGACCAGATCTCATAAGTGTTTTGCACAGATGACACATAATACCAGTATTCTAGCTTATAGAAAGGCTACATGGCACTTTTAATACAATTACAGACACAAAGACACAACAACCCTGATCTTAGAGAATCTTTTCAAACAAATATCAAAATTGTCACTAAATTAAAGGAGAAAAAAAGGCTGAAATCAGTTCCTTTGACGCAGTTCTCTAGGGCATTTTTTGTCACATTTTGTTCAGATGGGCACAGAAAACAACCTCACCTTCCCCAACATGCCTCCCCTTATACCTTAAGGTAGAAAACTCAAAACTGTGCCATCCCCCTCCTCAGGATGAGAGGTCACATACAGCTGATGCAAGCCACGGTCCTGCCAGCATGAGATGGGGCAGAAAGGAGTAGCCAAAGCAGGTGAAAGCATCCTGAGGGTGCTCTAATTTAGCTTGACGAGCATCACTTCTAGGTCTCACCACTAACATGTTTTTGTATTACATACTCCAATGTGATTGGGACCCCAGCTAATCAGCAGCACATCAAAGTTCCTCTACTATCTGTTACTTTGCTTCCATGGTAGGAGGGAGAGGTTCCCTGCCCATGGAGAAGCACAGAAAGGAGAATTATTGAATTGATTTCTTGAGTCCTTGATTTTTTGACAGTGCAATCATAATGTCGAGCAGAATGGCAACCGGGAACATCACTGGGTTCGTGGCTGTGGTGAGAGGTTTTTTACCCTATCTTCCTCTCATAATTCTCTGCCTTTGTCAGAATATGACCAAAAAACAGTGGAGGAAGCTCAAAAAAACATTATCCTTCTTAAAATAAAATGAAAGTCCTGGTTGTGCATCCTGATCTTGAGTTTCTCCAGCAGAAAGAAGCCATTAGTTAGACAAGCCTTCTCCCATCCACGCCGCATTCAGAAACATAATCCTCCTAAATTGCTGGGATTTCAAAACTGTTGCCTTTGTGCATGAATTTGAGCTTCCATATTTAATGGTTTATAGGAATCAATACAGCAATGTTGAGCAGTCTGGATTTGCCATACTTAACCTGTAATTACAGCTCCTTACTGAAAGTTATAGCTGGGCTGCAGCCCTTCAAATCTCAGATTAATCAGACTCAGCTTAGCGTCCCTGCCTATAAATTCCAGAAAGTTAGATTTATTTCAATATAGTGAATCATGAAGGTTTTGGCAACAATCTGAAAAGTATATTTTTTCCATAGGAAAGTGAAGGAAGAAATATGGTTGGATGGATTATGTAGAGGGGAAAAAAGTGCCCTTCAAAGGCATGTTCTACAACTTAATTAATAAATAGTCCACTGATTGGCTGGTGCAGTGATAGGCTTCACTGTAGCTAATGAAGCTTCATCAATGTATGCCAGATGAGAATCTGAAAAATAATTCTTCATGTAAGATTTATAAATAGTACAAAGGAAATATGTTGTCAGAAAATGTGAGCAGTAGCCCTATTAATGCATCCTTTTAATTTAGTTATTCCCAAGGAGCATACATCTCATTGCTCTAGGGCTGAAGTAGTGCGGGTCATTTTCTCCTGTGATGGATGTCCCAGGCACATCCCATAATGAGTCTCCCGTGAAGTGCAGCGGCAGGCTAATGCACAGACACACACGAGTGGGTCAGTGGGCAGCAGGGGTGGGTCAGTGGGCAGCAGGGCTGGGGCAGGTAACAGCACCTGAACCTGCTGGGCACAGCTCCCTGGATTGCACCCTTCTCTCCCACTACTCCCAGGCTTGAGGACCTGCATCCCCACCTCTTGTGGGCGTGGTACCTAAAGGAGAGGGGTCCTCAGCCACCAGGTGGGTGTCTCTCCTCACCATAAAACAACTGATACAGGAACAGGTGGGGAGGAGGGCTGTGAGGAGAACAGGGGGAACAGAGTGCCTGTCTGATGAGAGCAAACTGGGAAAAGCTTGGCGTGTTTAGCCTAGCAAAATGAAAGCTGAGATGGGATGTGATTACTATCTATAAATACATTACGAGGGTAAACACCAGGGAGGGAGGAGAGCAATTTAAAGCAAAGGACAGCATTGGCACAGGAACAAATGGGTCTAAACAGGCAATTAATAACTTTTGCTGTGTAAGAGAGCAAACTTTCTGAGCATGAGAAGAGGGAGGCTCCGGAGCAGCCAGAGGGGACTAGCTGGAGCTTAACTTCTTTTGACATGTTGACATGGCACAGAGATATGTGCCACCTGTGAGCTGGGCCTGGTGACCCAAATCGTCACTTCCCATCCTCTGCCTGCCCCTTCTGGGCCATCAGCCAGTGGAGGGATCTGCCCCTCAGCTTAACCACTTTGTCTGCTCAGACTCCTGTCCCATGCACTCCTGTCTTTCACTGGGAACATCAACCGTCTTCAGGTGTGAGGCATGCTTGGTTTGGGTAGGAACTGTGCTCTCTTTTATACAGTCTCTGTAAGTCAGAAATTCAACTTACCCCGTGAATGAATATATGTATTTTCAAATAGGATGCCTTTTTAAATGGTATCAATTTTCTTCAAATTGAAGTAAAAAAGCAGTAAAAAAAGTCAGAAGTTTGAAAAACTGAGGAAGAATTTGATATAATTCTGATGCTGATTTGTTTTCATAAAAGCCTTTTTGGAAGCAGTCAGACTAACTATAAAAATATTTTTGGATTATTTTTGATTGTTTGTTTCATGACCTTGCATTTTTTCTTTCCAGTCAGTATATAAAAACATAATCTAATTTAATGTACCTCATGAGAACAGACTTAAATTCAATTTTTGTCTATGGAAGCATCTTCAAATATTTGAGATGGCATATACTACTTGGGCAAAATAACTGGGATTTTTTACATTTGTTTTGCTTCTTTAATACTCTTTGCTGCTCATACTTACAAGTTTCTGATATGTGTACATATATGTGTGTCCATATATTTAGTTGGATTTTATTTTATGCGTTAATTTTTTTCTGAACTCTTTCAAGGAGACACAAATTTGTTCTCAACTGTGTTTTAAATTTCCATCTATCAGCAAAAGATACCAAAAACCAGTTCAGATTTCAGCACTTTCTTGAAGTCATCAAGCCACAGGTTTATTAACTCTCTGTTTAGGACATTTACCTTGTAGGATGTAGGCACAGATTAAGTCCCTCTCTGCCTGAGGTCATCTTAATGCACCAGCACCTCTTTTTCCAGTAACGTGTCCCAAGGCTTAGATTTACACCCTGTTCCAAAGGCTGGGGATGGAGACCTGTTCTCAGTCCTTCCTGATGGTGTTATTCCATTTTGGATAAATAACTGGGTCCCTGATATTTTAGCATTCTGACCAGCAGCTGCAGAATCGTTTGTGTTCCCTCACCAAATATTTAAGTATGCTATTCAAAGTGGAGCAGTTTGAGCAAACCAGCCTGAGGGAGGGCAGCTTCAGTGTGCACTAATAACTTAGCAGTTGAGAGGCTTACTTGAGAGGTAAGAAACCTTGGGTCAAATCATTGCTCTGAATCTGCACAGTGCAAAATAATAATAAAATGACCTGCTTTAATCTGGTTCCTAATTTCACCTGTTTTAAGTGGGTTCTTCACTATTATTTAATCAAACCAGTAATTTTTTCTCAGCTCAGCTGCCAGACTGAACATTTCCTGCCAACGTGTGATAGGTTCACATGGAATATTTCATGATGCTGCAGTACCATTTTGTCCCATCGATTGCCTAAGCACAGCAGCTCTATGCCATCCCCTACATTGCAAGTCTCAGGATGTGCAGGCACTACACCACGTTGTACAGCAGACAGACATTTGAACTGGTTTTAGTTATCTCGGGTACTGAAGCAGAATGGCCACATTAGCATGATACAAAAGTAGAGTAAATTAGCCCTGGAAATGTTGCACCCATTACTGTCACTACCAATTACAATAATTAATGTTATTCATCTCTAGGCAGCGGATTAAAACTGAACTAACCCATTAGTAACTGAATGTCACTGCAACTGGAGGGTTGTTGGATTGCCTGCGTGAAGGTGGTGATTTCATTTCAGTTCCTACTGGCAAATGGCCACGTTCTTTAAATGAATAATAAATGAATACACAACAAGCAAAATCTTGGCTCCCTGGAGCTCTCCATTAACTGAAATGGTGCAGGACGCAAACACATCTGTGTCAATTATTGAAAACTTTATCATGATACCAGATATTTCTGGGCTTTAATACAAAAAGGAGTTGAGGATAGAATGGATCATGGAGATTGAGGTTCTCTATTTCTCCTTTAGAAAATCCCTCTAGAATAAGGGTGTTCACATACCCATTTATAAGTTCTTAGTAGATGAATGAATGCCTGCTCCACTGCTGCTTGTTTGCACTATTTCCTGTTTGTTTATTAAATGATCAGTTACAGTGAAACACAGGACACAGTCTGGGCAGAAATCACCCCTCAGTCACAGCACATGCATTACTATAATGAGATTATTTTACGAATTTCTGTGTAAGCACACACTAATCAGTTCTCCAGCACTGTTCCAAAAAATAAAATAGAGCTTAAGTTTTAGAGACCCATTAGTTGTAATTTGCTAAGCATGGGAAAGAAACCCTTATATTCAATTCTATAAATAGCTACTGCAATTAGACAATAATTAAGTCTCTTCAGCTGATTTACTTAATTTGTCTGTAGGGTGCTTTCCAAATCTGACCTTTTTTAATCCTTATACTCTTAGTTCCTGTTTAACATATCCGTTGGCAAGCTGACGTGCTTTGACACCCCACCTCCCAATACGGTTGCTTCATGCTTGCCCCTTGGTGAATGAGAAACAAGCAAGGAGAATTAAACTGTTGAAGGAAGAAAACAAGACTCATGCAATTTATTAAAGAGAACTATGAATAAGCTCTGTCTGGAGGGGTTTTTTGTTGGGGTGGCTTTTTGGGAGGGTTGAGTTGGGGTTTTTTGTTGTCGTATTTTTTAACATTACTTTTCCTATGCAATGTACAGGACTAGAATTAGGCCAAAATTTTAACCCTAAAGTGGAACTGACAACATCTAGCTACTAATCTGCAGAAAAATAAATGTTGTGTCTGTTGCTAGAGCCCATAGCCAAGATGAGAAGTTAACCTTGTGGACTTGGTAGAGGGGTGCTGAAAGAACGACTTCTCTGAGCTACATATGATATAATTACCATGTTTTGGATGATAGCTTCCTTTGCATTGTGCTTCTTGGATGCATTGCATGCCATTCCTCTGGGAGAAGATAAACTAGTATGGAAGAAAATCTAATTTTCTTTGCTTTCTAGATGTGGCACTCAATCGCTGCATGTGTGTCCTCTTTTTTGAGCTCCTCAGCATATAGTCATGCCCTGCTCCACTCTAGGCTGTCATGTAAACTGAGCAAGACACATTCAGGTGTGGAATTTGAGGGAAAATCAATAATGCAATGATTAGTGCACAAGCCTCTCAAATGATCAAACTTCCAGGTTGTAGTCCATGAACTCCCAGCTCAGAGTAAGGGTGTAAATAATTATTAGACTCCTACTGCTTCTCAGAAGCTTATCTCTGCATTTTGCCTACAGCATTAATAGAGACACAGCTTTCTAATTGCATTATATACATTATGTTACATTTCAGTCTTGGTAAAGCAAATTAATCAGCCATGTCTAAAAATAATGACCGTGGCTCTTTAAGCTAACTGTGCATCCCAGCCATCTAAAATCTAACTCCTACGTGGTTTGCAGTATCGCCCATGCTCATAGACAAGCAAGATGTTCATGCTGCAATATTTAGACTGTAGTTCTTTCAATATGTGAGGTGCTAATCTGTTAAAATGCTTCTGATAATCATTTTTTCTATGCTTTATTTGTCCTTATTAAATTACTGAAACCCTTGGGCTGAGACTTTCGAATATTTGCCTCTGTCCTACACAATCCTCTTTAGCTCTAGGAGTTGACCCATGGGATGAAGCTTTAGATCAGAGTTTTAGATACTGAGAAAGGTTTATCTGTGTCAGTCAAGGTGAGCACCATAGGCCTGTCCAGGAGGCTACACAAGAGACAAGGGCTCTGCAGTGGGCAGCTGCACAAGTGGCAGTGAATATGGTGGTGACAAACTTACACACATCCCTAGCTCCAACCAGAGGAAGATGGCTTTAAGCTCTTTGTGGGACCACCTTTGTGGAGACTGCCAGAGGGGAAATGGTTTCTCTCCCATGTGCCCTGCATTCACCACCTCTGCACAGGTCCTACAAACCTTCAACATAGATCCAGCTGGTAGCCAGTGGCTTTGCCTGTGCCAGTAAAGATATATTAGATTGCTACAGGGGAGATTAGAGCAAAAGGGTATTACTTTTTCTCGCTGTGTTGCAAGAAAAGGATATGCTTCACAGTTTGTGCCAACAGGAGAAGAACTCTCCTGAGACTGCATTTTATAAAGGAGTTTGTGTACTCTCCAGCAGAAAAGCTACCCAGCAGTCACAACTCCTGACTCAGTTGTGCTCTTAGTGCTGCCAATTCGGTGCTGCAAGTTTCGTAAGCTGCAGAGAAATCTCACTGGAGAGATATGGGTACAGAAATACAAACTGAGGCTCTGTCAAAGACAGGAAAGAAAGTTTTTTGTTCTTAATGCAGCAGTAAATCCCACACTGTACAAACTGCAGTAGCAATAACAGCACCCCGTATCTCTACACAGGACAGTGGCATGACCTAGTAGGTGGGAAGCTCTCAGTAATCCTTTCAGCTGTTTTCTTCCCTGCAGACACCAAAATGTAGCTGAACTCACAAAGTCCTCGTTGGGATTTTCTTTTTCAGTCCCCTCTTTTTACAAGACACAGCTGGCACTTCTATTCAGCATCCATCAGTACACCAGTTGCAGTGCCTTACTGCAATCTTTTTATCTCCACTGTCACCATGTTTTCTGTCGTGCTGCTGTAAATGAATCAATTTGTGCAATTAGCACTGGAGCTGTAGAGCACCTAATGACAGGGAAAACAGGAGCCTGTGAACTGAGGAAACTAGATGCACAACCAGGCTGGGTGGTGTCACACTGCATTTTCTTCATGAACAAAAGCAGAATATACTCATTGCAGCTTCAAGGCATTTAGAGGTATTATAACAGTGAAGGTCTCAGCATCAGATTCTGTAAGAAGCTGGGAGGCACCACTGATAGCAAGTTTAACTTAGACTTTTCAGGGTGTGCCTTTTGACTTCAGTGTAATGTGCTTGAGAATCAGCAGAACTGGTGTTTGAAGTGGCTTTTGGCTAAAATAAAACTTTACATAAAATCAAGACTCTCCAAGGACCGTTCTACCTAAATAAATGGAAATGTTCAGTCTTTCTCCCGGTGAAATGTGCCAGTCTGGGTACTTTGCTGGCACAATGGAAATGCTGTGAGAGAACACACAGAGGGCAATTTGATAGCAACTGGGATTGCATTTGAAGCCTGCAATAGCTGGAACTTAAAGGGGCCACAAACTAGACGTAAGTTGTACTTGAGAGCTACTAATAGCGTGTGGCAGAGATCCAAGCCTTCAAAAACACATACAGAAAATGCAGGGCCGTGGCTCAAAGTGATTGAACTCAGCTGTATTGCATTGTCCAGTTTGGTGAGGATGAGGAAGCCTGTGCTAAAATGCTGTCCTGACCTTTAGAGAGGATCTCAGACTCACATATCCATGCATGGCTGGCTGCATGTAAAGGATGCAGCACCAGTATCCACTAAATAAATTTTTTCATGGTTTTCCATTGAATTCAGTGGAACTGTTCAAGTGTGTAAATGTTACTCAGCTGTATGTATAGTGCCAGGACCTCAGACATGATAGACAACTTCATTATAAATAGATCAAAATATGATGAAGCTCAAGTTGCAGTTGTAAATTTTGCATTGGTTTTTAAATATTCAGACTACTCTCATACTTGGACTAATTGTTCTAAGGTAACAAAGTAAGTCTAATATTGATGACATGTCTGTTCATTTCTTCTTGACACTATGGAGGTGAACTGATGGAGAAAATGTGATGGATTTTTTCCAAGCATCTATAACCCTTGTATCTTAACGTTGATATATTGCAAATATGGAAAGCAAGAATTTGAGGACATGCACTTTAGGGGTAAAAAGTTTAGAACCAAACAACGCTTAATTAGAGGAAGAGGTACACGTACTCCACACAGTGTGAATACTCTCTCACTACAGAGCTGGCATCTCATGCTGTAATACAGAACCTTTCGAGTTTTTCTTTGTTCCACTTTTCCTCTTTGTCCTAGGCCATCACACAAAATCCATTTAGCTAGAGATAATAAGGGTCCATGGGAGGTAGATTCCTAGATTGAGCTATCATTTTTACGCCAAGCATCCATTCTCTTTCAGCTTTTAAGAAGAAAAACAACCTCATGTGTTTAGCCTTGTACTAACCCAGATCTGACACCCACTGCCCCTCCCAGCACCACCAGCTTAAAAGATGTTCTGATATTTATGAATGCACAAAGTCACATGTCTCATTTATCTCCAGACCTGAGGTCCCATTATCATGTCAGCTCACTTGCTCAACCTGAAATCTTAACAGAGAGAAATTAAGGAAAAAGCTGTAACAGAACAAATACCCCTTAATCAATTGCCCTCTGACACCTCTCACTCAGAGGTTGGCACTTGCAAAATGAATTAGTGTAATAAGCTCAATATGTACAGCAGATGGCATGGACATTATAATAAAAGTAGATGAAATAAAACCTCAAATTACTTGTAATGATTTATAATTATTGATCCCACTAAAGCATTTCTCTTCCTTCAGGAATGGGAGTAAAGAAGGAAACATTAGCTCAATGCTTTCTTAGATATTGTATATTTTTTTTTCCCATCATACTGAGGTGTAAAAAACATTGAACATAGCACAACTCTAAGCATTCAGGTAAAAACCCTTTTATATAAAAGTTTAAATAAATTTTCTATCTATTTGAAGGAGTTTAAATAGGATTTCAAAGTGGTATTTTAAACAGAACTGCTCTATGAAGTGATTTTTTGGGGGGAAACTACATGTCTAAATCTCTCAGCTTTATGGGGCATATCCATCTGCATCAGTCACATTGCATTATGTTGTTTCACAAAATGTCATAACATCTCATAGGACATATTTTTTTCTGAAAACCATTTTTACCTAAATGGTAGAGTATGCTATTCACATGGAAAGTGAGATTAGCTGGCAAGGTATGACAATACAGAGCTGAAGGGAAAACAGAAAAGCCAAAGACAAGAAACTTAATTCAACTTTCCCTTAGAAATAATATATTTTGAAGAAAAAGGGGGAAAAAAAATCTAAAAAACAGTGTTCCTGCACGTGTATTAGCAGGCGATAAAAAATGTCTAAGCCTTGATTTATGCGAGTTCAATCTCAGATCCCAGCTCAGAAAATATTTTCTCCTAATGGGGGCTGCACATATGTCATTGTGATTGCTACAGTGGGGAGTTTGATTTCCAAAGCCCAGAAGATGAAAGAAATAACACCTATAAAAAGTTTAAGTGTAACTGAGTTATCTGCTGGTTACGTGCCTCCCAGTTCGGGGAACTATTTGCACAGCTTAACTCTGTCTTTAGGCTAGCATTTGTTTAATACAACTGACCTCGAAACTACTTCAGCGTAGAGGGAAAGTTACGCACTAAATTAAAGCTGTCAGGCAGACGTAGGACCTTGTTGAATTATTTAACCTATTAGTGTAGCTGAGAATTAATTTAGGTAAAGGCAATTTACCCCTGTTAATTTACAGTGCTTAACAATGTCTCATATTCAGCAAACAGGTGAGTTACACGTGGGGTTTTTATTCAGCCAAACACCACTGATTTACACAAACAGCTGTAATTCTTTCCCTTGGTGAAAGGAGAAAGCCTTTCAGAGCCCTCGTGAGAGGAGGGAGCCTTTCAGACCCCTGGGACAGGTCCCACTGACAAAAACATGGGAACTGATGACTGGATACAAAGGTTTTATAAGATTACATGATTTGCCATACCGTTTAGGACATCATGTGTGAAATTGGGTGGTGACTGAAAATTGCCAAAATTAGCATTAGTAGGTTTATTAACAGTTACTTTAAACAAGCATCTAAAGTTCCTACTTGAAAAGCAGCACCTTGTTACACTCAGTGCTGTACCAGCCTCTCAGACAGTCATCTGCTGAAGGACAGAGCTTGTCTGAAATGAGCTTTACACTACCAGGTGCAAATCAAGGCTGTTTAAAGGAGGGGAACATCCTTTCTTAGGAAATATTTGGTGCTGTTTCCACGTTCCTTGGTAAAGAACATCTCGTGCTTTAAAAAAATAAAAGCATAATTTGTACCATTTCATCACTCTTTTAATCACAGTGGGATTTGAAATTGTTACAGAATCATTCTGCTTGTGGTAATTAAAGTGTTGAGAAAAAACGGCATTTTTTTCTCACCTGAAACTACAGTGAAAAACCTTTCTGTAAACCTCTCCCTACCAAAACCAAACAAAAAAAGGCATGTGACAGGCTGTCATTATAACTGTATAGCAGAGGAAAGTGAATAATCAAAAGAGGCTACAGCACAGGAAGGCTGAGGCTTTGCTGTGTTCACCTCCTGGAATGCTATTTTTACCTCGCCGCATGCTGTAAGCCTTGTGGTGGGCTGCCACCGTGCCGGGGGGAGGTGAAGGTCCCACACACACATGTGGGCAAGGAGGGCAGCAAATCCAGCTGCCAGCATTGCCCCAGAGGGAGGGAATGGCCAGGCTCAGGGAATGGCACAAGTTGGGCAGGACCCTGGGGCTGGGTAGAGAGGTTTATCTCTGGGTGGGTGTCAAGGTCCCTACCTTGTGCACACAAAAAGCAGCACCAGCACAACCGGCTCCTTGGTGGGTCGTGGTGCAGCTGAGCCTTCCAGGCACGTACAAGGAAGACAGAGCTGCTCTTTTATCTTCAGGGTGGTTTGTAAGACACCCTCTAGGTCTTTGTGGGGAACATGGCAGAACTGTTTACATCTGCCTGTAGAGATGTTTAGGTGTCTTTATTGGCATTTAATTTCATGGAGACCTAAGCACCACAGCTTCCAAGCCCGAACACTAAATTCTTTCAGCTGTCAACAAAATTTTGTTGGTAAATTAAAAGCCTGCCCTTCCTTTTAGGATCAGTAGAGTGAAACCTAATCATGTCTGTCTTTTTTTACGCTCTGATATACAGACCTCTTTTGCCCTTGCAGTCCCTTAGTGGCCAACACCATGTGGCAAAAAGGTGGCTTTATGGGTGGTGCCTCCCAAAAATATGAATGAGGTTTTGTCCAAGCAAAACTTTACTTCAAGTTGAAATTCTATTGAGAAATTGCAATATGTCATTTCAGAAAGTTCATGAGCTAACAGGTGGGAGGAAACTTGCTCAAGCTGTGTCAAGCATGTCTGTCAGAGCAGTCAGCATCCCTTCAGGAGGATTTCCATAGATTTTAAGAGACTACTTGAGTGAGACCAGGCTACCTCTGTCTTCTAACCCAGGCTGCCTTCCATGGCTGAACCTGGATTTTGCAAGTGGATTTCTTGCAAGACCTTAGCAGTGTGTGGTTTTTGATACATCCCCAGGCAAGCAACCATACACCTGCTGTCTCATTTGTCATGGTATAATTTTATTAACCATGGCACAGCAAGTTATGTAAGGTTTGCAGTGTGAATGGGGTGTCCTCCTGAAAGCCTTTGACTTCTAACACAGTACTTTTCATTTAGAAATCACGGTGTGAATGTAAGGGAGGAGTAGAATCCTTTCCTTTCACCTTTGAATTTAAAAAAATTTAAAATCTAAGCAACACATAATAAATTCTGTCCCCAATCCAACAATAAAAAGCAGCTATAGATGAATCTCTAGGAGAGAGTAATTCTGCTCAAATTCTGAATGAAACAAAGACTTTTTCATTTTTCATTGCCATTTTCTTTTTTCTCTCTTTTATCAAACATTTTAACTACCTTTCCTTCCACATGTTTACCCTTCTGTTTATAGCTTTTGTTATTGAAGGTTTTTTTAAAAAATAATGCATTAGAGAAAGGCAAAGAAAACAACAAAAACCTCCACCCTAACATAACCACATTTAGTCACACTTCACTGGGGCTGAAGGATTGTGGTTTTATGAAAATCCTTGAAGAATGTCTTGTCTCCTAAGACATAACTCACAAGAGACATGGTGGCTGCAAGGGTGAAAATCTCTTTGCAGCATGATAAAAGCAAAACAGCTTTGGTTGAGTGCTGGCAGTGCTCCGACTGCTTCCTCCTGCCCCACCTGAACCCTCAGCACACCCACTTTCACACAGGTAAGTTCTTACAGTGATACAAAAGGTAGTCACCCTGAGATAATTCCTACTTTTCCATAAGAGGATAAAAAAAAAGCTCCTGTAGTTCAAGTAAATGAGAAAATTGTTTCTGTGCTTTGGGATTGTTAAAGGTTAGGAGAAGCAGAAATCACCAGCAGTTAGGAACAACTGAAAATAAAGACACTGAAAGAGACAAAAAAAAAAAAGGTAAAGGAAAGGAATCATAGCTGGGTCTTGGGTATTGTTTAGCTTTCAACAAGCTTTCATGGCTGTTTTTACAATCTTATTTTTCAGACCTTTCCCCTCCCACTGTGTTAATGAGGCGGGAACTGACCTGCCTACTTATTTTCTGGCTTCATACTTAGCAACGGGGCAACATGCTGAACAGCTGACTGTGTGCACTGTATTGTGGATCAGATCCACTCACTTTGTGACTGATGATTGTACCATCCCTGAAAAAGTATACACCAAGTTCCACATTTGTATTTGCTTTGGGTAGATAATGGCATTTTCTCTCAAGCAAGCTTTCCTTTCTCCACAGCATGATCATCAGACATCATGCTGAAACAGCACATATATTACTCTAATTAACTCCCTTAGATTTAAGGAGGAATGCCTCTGCAACTGCATGGAACTCCATAGGAATTCTGTGTGAACTCCACACATTTCTTTCAGGGTTTGCAAGCTATGAGCAGCTCAGAGATGTGCCGACTCTGTTTGCTGGGCAGCTCTGAACCTTCTTTTGGGCAAGGAGTGTTCCCCTCAACTTTCTCTTGCAGCCTTGGTCTCCTGTGCTCCTTCCCACTTAGGAATGTTACTGGGAAGCCTTGAGTGTAGACTGAGGAGACTGGTAGTACCTCTAAGAGAAAGTGCTTTGGATGTTGGAGCTGTGAGTTGGCACCACTTATGTGATTCTGTGCCTTCTAAAGGTGGTGTTTTTTCTGTCCAGCACGTGCTCATCATGCATGTTTCAAGGGTAGCCAATGTTTGTCTCTGAAGTATCTCTGGGAACACAGTAAATCAAGAGAAATGTGGTGGTGGGAGTTGTCGGCAGCTAATGTGGACAGAGGATGAGGTGTGCTTATAAACGATGTGAGCCAGGAAGAACAAATAAGAAACAGAGGAGGATGTAACCCTTGATTTGGAGTGATATTGGATTTGCCCCAGTCTGGACACAACTGCATTTTCCTTTTCCTCTTAAACAAAATCCCACAGGGATTCACCTGGAGAGCACAGTGGGCTAGGAAGAAACCAATTGCTTTCCAGTTTATGAGCTTCCCAGCTCCTTCCAAGATCAACACGGTAAAACAATACAGCTGCATACCTGCAGACAATATAATGGCAGAGCAAATTGCTCTCACAGAATAAAAGCTGTGTTGCTGTACCAGAAGACGCTTTCAAAACTCCGTGGGAGAGCAGTGTGGATTGCTTTGACATAGACAGGAAAAGCACTTCTTTGTGCAGAAGGTGAAATGACAGCTTTTAAACTATGAAAGCAGCTACAAGTTATATGTATAAGTTTCCTGAGATGTAACAGGCTTTCAAATCAAGTAACAAGCCTTATACTGGAGAACATAATCAGACGTAGTTGAGACAGGAGCTGAACCTAATGCAGGATTTCTCTCCCTAGTGCATACTAAGTTATGTTTCACATCCACATAGCCTGAAGCTTCATCATTTCTCATGAGGAAATGTATGTACAGGTGAAGTTCTGGAAGAACACTAACTTATTTCAATAATTTTCTTTGAAAATATTAACTATTTCCTGACCAAGTTTTGTCAAAGAATGTGTACACAGCTGTGTATAAATGCTCAGAGCATCATGTACAAACCAGAGTATACTCCTTTGGCTACCAGACAGGTTCCTGAAAATAGTTTCTGTTCTGCCTCTTGCCATTTTGTGTCACCTTGCAGAGGGCACTGGACATTTTGATCCCCTCAGAGGTTAAATCCTTGGAGATACTGTGACTAATTCAGGGGCACTCCTCCCCTGTGATACCACAGTGATGCTGTAATCTAAGTAACAGCAGCCACATCTCTTAATTAAAAGACCATGTTGAGCCATATGGCACTGCTGCACACCAAACTGCTGCCGTGTAGAACTCTGGGTGCTGTGTACCCGTGTATGTGCTGCTTCAGCTTTTCAACCTCCAGACTCTGAAGTACAGCAAAGTTGATGCCTACATTGAATCTTTGTTAAAGACCAGCAGAAAAGATCCCTGAGGAATGCCAACTTCATGTGAAAAATAAAACACCCATTGTGTTAATTTAGCTCAGTTTAACTGCACATCGGGAAGGCATCATTTGGGTTTTTTCCCCAATTAACGGGTGCCATGTGCAGTGCACCCAACCAGCCAGGAATTAGGGAGAGCTATCCTGGGACTACTCACTGACAGTGAAGGTTGCAAACAGTGCTCATTAGCATGCAGCCTACTAAATGAAGTGTAAGTAAGGCTTTGCATTAAGAAAGGAAAGAGTCTGTGCCCCAGAATACTGATTGCTGTGAACAGCAATGCTAGAGTGGAAGGCATTAGATGGGAGAATGCTTTTGAGAGCAGAGTATAAAGAAGTTTTGGCTGTTTCAGGTCAAGCACTTGATCTTAAGAGATTCCTAATCAATTTATACCCTAAAACTGGAGTAAGCATATTTCTGCTTTGTATAATGAAGGCCTTAGGAATTGCATTTGCTCTTCAGGACAAGTGTGGTAAAAGTCAGCAGTAATCTTGAGCTACCAAGATTATAGATCATACACCTCAAGCTGAAGTTGCCTTGCAAAATCACTTCAGGCTTTTGGTGTGACTCTTTTGGAATTTATTGGGATAGGGGCAGAATACAGGCAAAAAACTGCCTGCCAAGCAGGCATGAGGTTCAGATTTCAGCTTTTTCTCCAGAAGCTCACAGCTTCAAGGGCTTAGGCTCACCTTCCTCACTGATCTCCAAGGGGGCATGACTGTGCTGCTCTCAGTCAATCCACAGCTTTCTCATGAAAGCAATCCAGCAAAAAAGCAGTCACCACCTCAAACCTGAGAGCTGCAGTCAGTAAATACAACTGCATACAAATCGCTTCCCCCCATGCAGTGTGTCCTTGCATCTGTCAGAACTGATGCCTCTCCTCAGATAATGCTGGAGCCTCCTGGTGCCACCAGCTCCCAAGAGAGCTGAAACGAAGGGGAGAGCAGTGGCGGGAGGCATGCTACACACAGTCCCGCTCTGCTGAGCTCTCAGACTCTCCTAAAGCCTCCAGGAGTGCCTGTTGCTTGTTTCAAGACCTGATAGACATTTTGGATAGCACAGTTCAGCGCTGCGTCTCAAAATACATATGTGAATGAGGTAATATATTTGAAGAAGTTGTGATAATGAGCTGCCTTCTGCATTGTACTTAGCCTTAAGGTTACTCAGGCAACCTAGATATCAATATGCACATAACCAACTGGGTACTGAAACAATTACTGTTTTCCACACAGTATTTCCATTGTGTACCTTGTTATGAAAGTGATCTGCTGGCACCATCAATCAGTACTTGCCTCGCCTACGTAACCCTATTACTAGAAATAGAGTCTTGTAATTATTACCTAAAAGCATAGGTATTTGAACTGCTTTCCCGTTGTGAAGCTGGTTTTTAACTGGCATGGTTTTGGTTCTTATTGATATACTCCTGTAGCAGAGGATTTTCAGGGCTTCCTTTGGATGTATTATCTAGAGAAAGCTTTTATAAGAAATTTTTGTATTAAAAAAGGGGAGTCTGCAAGCCATGCTCAGATTTTATTTTCCATCCTTTTCGTTAGCAGTGATGCTGAATTTGAAAGGTATGGCCCTTGAAAAGGCTCTGCCCCACTCATTTACAAGGAAAAAGTTGCACATATTGTGTGTGGTTCTTCATAGGCCTCCTACAAGTGCCCTCTAAAGCTTTTTTTACCTACCAGTTTCTCTTAGAGACAATTTAAAAGGCCACAGTGGCTGATGTTTGAAGATATCTAGCTGACTTTGTCCTGGAAGTGTCTTGGTCTGGGATCCAGGTAAAACAGGCTGCAGTTTTTAGTTTCATAGAGTCATGGGATCATAGAATGGTTTGAATTGGAAAGGACTTTCAAGATCATCTCCTTCCAACCCCCTGCCTTGGTCTGGGACACCTTTCACTATCCCAGGTTGCTCAGATCCCCATCCAGCCTGGCCTTGAACATCCAGGGATGGGGCATCCACAACTTTTTTGGGCAACCACTTCCAGTGCCTCACCACTCTCACAGTAAAGGACTTCTCCTGTATAAACCTAAATTTCCCCTCTTTTAGCTTGAACCCGTTACTCCTTGTCCTATCACTACAGTTCTTGATGAAAAGTCCCTCTCCATCTTCCTCGTAGGCCCCCTTCAAACACTGGAAGGTTGCTACAAGGCTTCCACACAACCTTCTCCTCGCCCTCAACTTTCTCAAACCTATCATATAGGTTTTTTTTCCTCTGACTGAGAAAGTGTAATAAAAATGTAATAAAGGAAAGTGCCTGTGTTGCCTGAGATGCAACAGGCAGCTGCAGACACAGCAGCTTAGAAAGCGACACCTTTGGCTGTCATCAGAGATGGGGTCTCTGTTCTGTCCCTACGAGAAGTGGCAGAATGGAACACCCCGCTGACAGAAGTGGCAAGGGCTGCCCACCCATGCCAGAGGTCCTGTGCTTCTCCAGCCATGCTCCAGGGGAAACAAGGTGTATTAATGACATCTAGGCATATTAGTGTCACACAGTGGTCATCTGGGGTATATTACTGGCGCCTTTTTTCCCCCAGAATTCAATAAGAAGAGACAGGTTTATAAAAATTATCACTGAACCCTGCTTGTGCACATTTGCAAATCTCTCTGGGTGTCTATTTTGAGCAAAATGTGGTAAGATAGTGAAAACTTGTCCCAGCTCATTTTCAGAACATGCTTGATTTTATGCACACGAGCAGTCTTACTGAGTTCAGTGGAGGTACAGGATTCTTTAAATCAAGCATTGAAATGAATTTAATTACAGAATCTGTCCCAGAAATCTGTGAAATCTGACCTGTGAAATTTTGACTGCTAATTATCAATCTTTTCTTTCCCTGTTAACAAAAAAAAAAAAAAAAAAAAAAACCCAAACCAAAACAAAAAC
>VYXC01002358.1:255277-289380 GCA_013397175.1 Platysteira castanea
AAAAACAACAACAACAACAAAAATTAAATTATTCCAGAATTGAGATGTATTTTTAAAGAGGATTGGTAATGTTTCATTGTCAGAGATTGTTAAATGCATAAATAGTTTCTTCACCCTCCACATCTCAGTGCAGAAACAAAGCTGTAACAGCATAACCTGGTTTCTTTATTTGTTCAGTCTTTGCAACACAATGATTTGCAATTGGGAAAGTCTGAAGATTGTTTGTAGGCCACCATTAGTGTGTATAGCTGATAAGTGGCTTTGGTTTTGTCATGTGTTTTTGTCACACAGGTTTTGTCGGTCTAATGATATCTGTGAGCAGACTGATTTTCAGACGGCTGGTAGCTTCTTAACATTTTCCAAAACTGGAGCTCCATCAGTAGGGATTTTAGGAAGTCTCCAAATGCACACTGTGAAGCATCAGGGCTTTCCCCACTATAGCTAGAGCCACAAATTGAAACAGATGAGAGACACCTATAGACAGAACAATCTATAACTAGATCTATCTTCAGAGACTTCCTAGATATTACCATCTTAAAATTGTCCTGGTCCTAGCACCTTTAAGACAATTCTTGTCTGGATTAAACCACTTGAATAAAGAAATTGTCATTTATAAATGTACCAGGAATGATCAAAACAAGACACCCTGCTTTCATGCATGTCATATTTTTCAGTCCTCAGTTTAGTAGGGATTGAGTACTCAGGTTTTGTTCACAGCTGTAAAGTCACAAGGAAAACAGTGAAAAACAAAGCAGAACAATGAGAAATAGTAATGTGGTGGTGAAGCAGGGAGACCTTGACTCTTAGGAGAGGACTGTTTGATACAGAATTTTGCAGTTCATTGTGTTGAACAGCCAAGATGGTGCTACAGGAGGATTCTGCTGGTCTCAGTTGTCAGCAAAAGGTGGTCAGGAACACCCAATAGAGCCAATGTTTTTACAATTGCTTACAACTAACCATTACCAGTATTGTTTGCTGTGTACCCTTTCCATCAACCTTTTTCTAGCAATAACAGAGGGAATCATTGCCCCTTTAGTTTTGTACACATCCCTGGCAGTCATTCACACTGGAGAAAGGGACACAAACCCATAAAGTATCTGGCTGACTCAGTGCTGTGCATTTAGGGCGTGGGGTGGACCTTTCTGAAGCTGAGTTGCCTTCTGTCTTTAAATGCTCAGAATGTGTAGTTCTATGCAAAAAGATCAGAATTTGTAGCTGATCAATTTTCCTAGAGCTGGTCAAATTAGTAGTCTCTATCAGTAACCCAGGCAGGAAATGACCCAATATCTTGGAATTTGTATCTTGTGCTCCACTAGTATAATACGTATTTGAAAATAATTTATGCAAAGAAATACCATTCTGTGCAATCTAATTTTGATTACTCACCACCTGCTAATATTTTCTTACGTAGTACAGGCATCGAAATCACATCTTACTCTTTTTGCCTCCTTATACAATATATAAAATTTTCTGGGTTTGGTCTGAATTTTCAGGCTAATCAGCATAATTATGGACATTTCAAATGTTTTACAAACATTTCCAGAAAAATATTAGAAATTTAGAAACTCTGAAGTACTGCAATTATAGCAGCCCAAAATTCTGAATTGATGTTGTAGGAAGTTCTGAAAGAGTGAAAGTTTTGTTCTTATTTTGGAAAGAAAATCAAAATATTTACAACTGTTAAGTGAAGAGCCAACACAAAATATCTCATCTCAGAATTTTTAATTGTGAAAATGAATAATCAACTCTTCTTTACTTGTGTTGCAACGTTGGCCATACTGAAAGATTAAATGACAGCCTGAAAAGCCCACAGTGTAAAGTGAAGTGGCAAAGTGATCTGGAAATCTGAAACATGACTGCAGTTTTCCAGGCTTCCCAAATTCCTTCCACAAAGTCAAAAAATCAGAGTTCCTGAAAGCTTTCTGAGTAAAGCCTGATTGAAGTGTCAATGATTTCAGCTGTGTTTTGTATTACAAAGTTACACACATTCTATTCCATTTAAGCAAAACAGTCCCAAGAAATGGAGATGACAGGATAAAGGTCAATGGTCAAAGATGTGAGCTCTTTAGTGAAATTTACTGCAGTAGGAAAAATTACTGATTATATCTCTGTGCCTCTCTTTCATTTATTTATTTTTTCAAATAAAGTTACATGTCCTGGTACAAAGACATTTCTTTGCAATGTTGCTTGGTGTAATTTGGCATAGCCCTGAGATAACTGTCTTTCTAACCCCTCATCAGCTCAGTGAAGCTGAGCTATTTCTGCAAAGATTTTACTTTCAAGTGACATTTTTTTCTTTAAAGAAAACATGTTGTACTGAAAAATATCTGATAAACTCTACTGAGTGATGTTGATCCACCTATAACTATAGAGATATCACTTTGTGTTGACTTGCATAAATATTGACTGTCAGTGTAATGAAAAATTCTAGTTTTTAATGTGCATTTGTAATGCTATTTGATTGATTTCTACAGGTTCTTTAGAATTTCTGCTTCACATTTCAAACTATATTCTGTTTTTTGTGTGGAGAAACAACGTATTTTCTCCAGTAAAAGAGGATGCCCTTTTCAAAAGATCCATTTTCACTTCTTGAGGTAAGGCGAATGAGTGTACTGTTTAATTATTTAGGAAGTGAAAGCTAATGGACTTCCTATAATGTGGGTTCTTATAATTTCCTAGAGCATCCTTCTCCGTACACCTGTGTGTGGTTCATCCCTGTCCTCGTAAATCAAATCTCATGACCAATTGCAGAAACATTTGGGAAACAGAATACAATGTTTTAAAGAAATTTCTTTGTACCAGGATATCATCCACTTCATTTAAAAAAATAAATAAATGAAAGAGAAGCACAGAAATATAATCAGTAATTCTTTCTGTTGCAGTAAACTTCACTAAAGAGCTCACATCATTGACTATTGACCTTTATCTTGTCATCTCTGTTTCTTGGGATTGTTTTGCTTAAATGGAATAGAATGTGTTTAACTCTGCAGTATTAAACACAGCTGAAATCACTGACACTTCAATCAGTCTTTATTGTGCTGAAGTCGTGGTAGGATATCCCTTACTTAAACTGTAGTGTCACAATAAAGCAGAGTTGATTTCAGCATAAGAAGGAATGACAATCGTATGCAAATATGTAAATGTCAGTGCAAACAAAGGGCAACATGCAAACAAACTTGCCCTTGGCAGAATTTGTTTTAATTTTCAAATGTAGTGAAATAGAGTAGATGAAAAGGAACACAGAAAAGTAGCAAGATTAGCTAATCATGTCACCTCCTGGCTGAAGTCTTCAAAGTCCTGCTGTTCAGAGCATTGAGATCAGTTACCTGAAAAGTGTGAATGCTGCAGCAGAGCTTATGTTGAGTTAAGCTTTCTCAAGACATTTAGAAAACATATTTAATCCTAAATGTTCCTGATCCAAATGTTACACAATTGAGTGCAGATCTGTTATGTGAAAACAGTATGCTGGCTTCCATCCACAAAAGAAATTAATGTTCAAACAAATCACGGTGTTGTCTAAAATGCATGTTACAAAAGTAAGTAGCAGATGACATTAAAGCACTCCACAAATGTATGTGATCAAATAATTTCAGAGGAAGCCTGCAAGCACCTCAAAACATGCTAAATTAGCAGCATAATAGAAAAATATACAATGAAAGTAGAAAGGAAAATGTGAACATAGTCACAGTCCAAAAATGGCAAAATTCAAATAGTATGAACAGGTGGAGATGGCTCAACAAGAAGCTCAGTGGATTATTCTCGGATTACTTTTAAATCTATGCTCAAATCCTCATTTTTACTGCAACTGAAATAAGCAACTGATGACGTGAAATTTGTCTGCAGTGGAAAGTAATCCATGTGCTAAAGACTTCAAGAGTCAGAAGAGGTTCTTCATGTTTCTAGGTGACTTACAGCAGTCAGGATCTACACCCATGTGCAGGCCCAGATTCTCCATCTGTCCTTTGACATATAATTTTGTCTCAGTAGATAGGCAAATTGACCCTTTTTATTTACTTACAGCATAACTGTGGGAAGAAAAAAATGTAGGAGCTGAAAAATATTTTGACATAATCTGGACAATAATACCGAGTCTGTGAGGATGTTGAATTTCAGATTTAAAGGGTGATCCAAGGTGTGATATTTCAATGCAGTTCCTCAGGTGCAAAATGGCCACTGTCTCAGTGAAGCTTGAAGCAAATGCATACACACATATCCCTGGATACACAGTCTCCAGACTTTCAGTGGACTAAGAGCTCCTCATCTCTGGAACGAAGCACATCCAACCTGCCGAGCTGAGCTGCCGCTGTGGATAGGCAGTGGTCACACAGGGGAGGCCCAGTCCACGTTATGGGATGCATCCCAGCCCAGCCCTGGGGCCGCTCCCCTCTGAACCGCACTTGCGTCCACACTGCTCACAGGCTGATGTACCTTGCAGCTTACAGCTCATTCCAAGAAGTGGTATATCTCTTCCAACCAAATGTATTTCCATTTCACCACGGATGAGGCTCACCCTCTTCCAGGGAGATGCTACAATTCTCTGGGTGCACTATCTTGACTGACCCCAGTGACAGAGTTGCTGCAAATGCTGTGGTGCACCAGCCACGAGGCAGGACAACTAGTGGGCTGTTGGCTTGGTAGCTCCTGGGGTACATGCCCTGCACACCACTTCTGGCCTGAGCAGAGCCTCCCTGAGCCAGACTCAGGCCACTCCTTCCTCCCTTCCCTGCTTCTGGACAAGTAAGCATAATACTCCCTGAGCATTGTACAGGCCTCAAATATATTTGCCTCAGGGGATTTCCTGACCCTGATGCTGTTTGCCTGTAACTCCCAGTAGATCTAATCTCCAGTGGCTTTTCTTATATGTGTCCCTGGAACCATGTCAAATTTTGCATCCACAGACTTGTTTGCATCCTTAGTACTGCGGCTGTTAGGTTTTGACCCTCAGCTGTGACTGCTTCTCTTGATTTGTCTTCTCCTGACATTTTTCTGTGACCTAGCATAGGTTAGAGGCTGTAACAGGAAAGGCATAATTAAACAGAAAGCTTACATGTACTGACAAGGAGTGGTGGAAGTACCGAATTCTTCGTAACAGCTATACGAGGCCAAGAGATACAAGATCATGTAACCTCAGCTGAATTTGGCTTAATATTTGATAGAGTCTATTCAAAGCAGTGTAATAAACTCGGAACATCTGCTTTTCATTGTCACTATTAATGTGGGTTTTATATGTGACTTGCTCATAAAAAAAAAAGATTCTGCTCTAAGGTGTTGTTTGTTCAGCATTGAGCTGATGCACATGCCAGTTTTTCTACCCCCTGATACAACAACAGCTTAACTCCTTTGCAATGTAGTATTTGGAACTTAAGCAATATTTGCTTGTAAGTGCTCACCCAATTGTCAGTGTTTCCTAGCATCTTAAAAGTTACACAATTTCAGGGTTTTCTGTTGTCTGTAAAAATTATGCAGGTGCATGGTTCTTTTTCATCTTTTTGCTACATTAATTGAGTAAATCATTACATAGTTATTGTTTCTTTTAAATTTGCTTTCAAAAGTACTTTCCTTCTTTCTTTCAGGAAGAATTTCTTCACTGAAAGGGTTGCCAAGCATTGAAATAGACTGTCTAGAGAAGTGATGGAGTCATCATCTATGGCAGTGTTCAAGAAATGACTGAAAAAGAGCTAAAAGTGCTATGGTTTTGTTGACAACATGGTGTTCAGTCAAAAGCTGGACTCAATGATCTTGGAAGTCTTTTCAAACCTTAATGATTCTATGATTCTATTCTATGATCCCCTGTCTATTTTCTTGAACTCTTATTCCAAATCGTGCCAGGGGTCAATATTTTGTCACCTTCTCATCAGCAAGCTTTATCTTTAGCATTCAGCCCAGCCTCCCTTATCAGCTTCCATGTCAAACAACTGTGTAGATGCCTGATAAAATCAGGGAACTTCATGTTTTTAATAAAACAAGTATTTGTAGCTGCCATTCCCACCCCTCCCATTTTTCAGAGGCAGACTTGCTGTTGCCTTCTCCGAACATTTCACACCTGCCACCCCTGCTCCCTCCTTCCCCCATCAGTACATCCCTTGTACCTCCCTGGTGGTCTTGGCACGACATCAGTTCTTGTGCAAGTAAAAATAAGCAAGCTGTGTGACAGAAGAGACTCGTGGCTCTATGTCAATTTTATTTTGTTGTTTGCTTTCCTACTCGTTAAGAGGGAAAGGGAGTCAGAATTACCCTAGCCAGGAATGTGAGGTTAAAAAAGCACTTGTTTTTCAGGGGGACATAGCTATTTCTGTATAGTTTATGGCTTTGCCATTGCTCTAGAAGCACTCTGGCACCACAGCCTTCTCCTGTCCATGCCCCTTGTTCCATATCTGCATACTTCAAGCCTTTCAGCACACATCATGTGTGAATTATCAATCTAGCAGCAGAAGTTCACAGAAGGGACAGTGTATCTTAGCAAAACTTCTCTCTTTATGCCCTCGTGTAAGAAACATAGCTAGCTAAATCCTATCCAACCTCCTTTTCAACATGGTATGCAAACCACGTAGGGAAAGCTAGGCCATTCCTTGGGTGAAGGGGATTGTACAGAACAGAGCTCAATGATTCTTACAAATCAGTAAGAGTAACAAGATGAAAAAAAACGAAGTCCCATTTAAGTTATCTGTTGGGAGGAAAAGAGTGAGTCAACATTGACAATGTATTCATCTTAATGAGGACAAATATTTATACCAAACAAAATTAACATATCAGAAAATGCAAGAGAGGCATATAATTAACAAAAGGCAAGGGAATTGGCATAACACTGATAAATTCTTCATTAATAAAATAACTGTTTTAAAATGTAAAAATGAGTATATTTTATTCATAAATTGTGTAGAATTTAGCACGCTAATTAAAGACATAGACTCCATAGATATTTACATGGCAATTAAATCCACAATGCCAGTGACCCAGCCAAATTAATGTTGGCCCCAACATAAAAGTAGACAGTATAAATAAATAATTCACACCATCACTAGAGTCTTTGCTTAACCAAACAGTTCCGTGTAGAAAATTCTGGGAATTATGAATGACTTTGATGTGTATTAAAAAAACACAACAAAATAAAATGCAAAATAAAACACTCAAATGTTTTATTAGAGACTCAGATTCCAATCTAAGTTATATCAACAGTGATGGGAAGAACGCAAGCACAGCAGGTGATAAGAGTCCAGCTGTCTTTTTAAAGCAACTAAATCTGCTTTACAGATTCTTAGGCAACAGAAGGTCTGTGCTTGCAGTTCCATACAAGAGTTCTCCAGATCCCCAGGCATTGTCATTGCTTTTGACTCAGCCATTTATCATATAAGAGTTATCAGGCTTGTGCCTTACCCTAATTCTTTTTCCTAGGAAGAAAGGGAAAAACTACAAGCAGCATGCTAAGAGCAAGGAACATCAGGAGAGGGGAATAGGCACATTTCGAATCACCATTTATTTGATAATGTGTGTTCATGTGGTGGTATGTGGAGTTCCCTCTTCCCAGGAATTCAAAATTTGACTGTCGGCAAGGAATAGCAACATGCAAAGGAGCTGTATAAAAGTAGCTCGATCACAGCTTCCTTGAAAGTAAAATCCTACAAGGAGATAACCACCCTGGCAGTGTTCCTGGAGTACCAGCCATTTGCTTTTAGAGTTGGGTGCAAAGTAGGGCACTGCTTCATCCTTGGTCAGGTTGAGAAAGAAGGGAAGAGTGTAAGCTGAAGTCTTGGCATGGCCTGTGCATCCAAAGGTAGAGCTGCTGTGTGCTGATGCTCCGTATCGGCCTATGTTTAATAAGAAACTCAGGCAGAATCACTAGCAGATGAGACTGACTAACCAGAGGAAGAGTATAAACAGAAGTGCTCTGCCAAACACAGGTCCCAGAGCCAGGTCAGGATGAGTTCAAGGTGATATAGAAAAGGAGGGGCCTGGACCGACGCTTGTGTCTTGCTCCTTCCTGGTGCCTGATGTAAACCATACCCCACAGGAAACATGCTACAAAAGAGGAAAGAAAAGAACCATAAAATTGAATTTAAAAAATCAACTTTAATATATCCTGTGGTCCGCTTGCACAAAGGTGACTAACTTTTGTAACTATTAGGGGTAAACATACTGCCAGTGTAAAGCATGCAGAACATGCTTTTGCAGAACATCTCCCACCTCAAAACAGATCTCAAAACGAAATTTAAGCATCATGAAGACTATCTGCACGGAAGTGAATCTCACCACCATATCTATTCAGTACTTGATTTAAAAACTGGACTAGAAAATATCGATGAAGTATTTATAATTTTCACAGGTCAAAAAGGCTGCAGAGGACCACGAAGCAGATCCAGTTTTCTTTGACCATTAGGGTTTTTTTCCCTAGATATGTCCCATGTGAGGCACACCATACAGAACAGACCACCAGCATCTTATGGCTCAGCGTTACTGGAATGTAGCTTTTTTAATTTTTTGCAATTACTTACAGGACTTAATGCAAAATCCTTCTGAAGTAACAATTCTAAAACACTGGAAATAATCCTAGGTCCTTCTATTCCAGAAAGATATTGATAGGTTGGAAGATGTTCAGAGAAAAGTAACAGATGTGTTTAAGGCACTGGAGGGACTGATTTATGGAAGGAAATTGCCAGAAATAAAAATGAACATTATATTGAAGCTTTGACCAACCCAGAATGAAATGGGAGGCTGATGTGACAACAACGTATGGGATTTTTGAAAGGTGCAAGTTTCATTTATGGAAAGGAATTTGTATGCAGGTCATCCAAGGGCTAAGGTAGTAGGATGTAAAATCGTGGGGAGAAGAATCAGGAAAAAAAAGAAATACAAATGATAGTTAGCAGAGTTGCACCCCATGAGAAGCCACTGAATTATTTTAAACAAGCTTTGGCAATACACTGGGGGCTGTACCATAAGGGAAAAGCCCTACATAATCAGGGAGAGAGATTTAATAATGTTTTCCCTTTCTAATTTCAGTGACTCAGCACCTCAGTTCATCCTTTTTGCTGTCACAGTTATCCCTTCCTTTTGCTTTTTCAGATTTTTTTTTAGTCACACGTGCCACTCAGCCAATAGTTACAATGATTTCATACATTATTCAGCAAATGGCTTCACATCTACACAAAAATGACCTATCTGCATGCCAGTTATGTGTCACAGCAGTCCCTTGACCATGAAGAGTTATACCAAGTCTCTGGGGAGAGTGCCTGGAGTCAGATCCACCTCTTCCCATCCAAGCTCTCCTCTGCAAGTTAGATTATTTGAGGTTAGCTCAGCTTCTGAGCCCACACCACTGAAATGCTGAGTGTGCTGTGTTTGGGTTCATCCTTCAGGACTGTCACTCCTGGCCACAGTTCAGCATAGAGGGCATGTCACTAAATCATAATATATCAACTCTGATACTGAATTTGTTCCATAATAAGCTCTTCCTGATACAGCTCTGCTGATCTTGTCTCAGTCTTTCTTGGGTTTCAATACTTTAGCTGCATGATTGAAAGCTCTCATTTTTGGGGCAGAATTTCCAGAATAGGAAAGTGATCCTGATATTGGCTCCTTCTCTGGTTTCAAGTCATTGCTGCAAGCAATTTTTCTTGTAATGTACTTTTCCAGTAATGGATTCAAGCAAACATCACTGCAGCCAAGGTCATAATTTTGGACTGAGCAAGGTAACAGATCTGTTTATATGCAATTCCAACAAAAGCTCTTACAAAGACAGCAGTTTCTGCTAAGTAGTAGCAGAGCCAGTTGTGACCTGATCTTGCAAGCTCATCCAGACTCTATGACTTTGTCTGGAGTTTTTGACACACGAGGGAATATTTCACTTCACAGTCCCAGTTAGAATGAGGATCCAGTTCCTGAATGGACGTTTTGAACACTCTTCCAGGAATACAACACCAGTAACAGTTTCAAACTCAATTCTTTATATAAGCTTTATAAAGGCACTTTAGCGAATGAATTAATATCACTGCCTCTATACCCCCTTAAGAATTCCACTTCTTGTCGTGAATGAAAGACCAGTGGTATTTTTTTTCCTTCATCACGTGTATTTTTTAACGTGTCCCTAAAGACCTCCAACAAAACTCATCTCCAGGAAATCTATTCTGTCATTTTAGTACTCTCAGTTTTAAAAAGTTTTATAAATTACAGCTAACCTGAATATTTCTGGTCATAATGTAAGCCTGTCACTGCTCTTCTGCCTTGCTGGGGGCTTTGAAGAGTCAGCCATGCCTTTGCTCTCTGCTACAATCAGAACTCATTCAATCTGCTGCCTGAGACTGTGCTTTTCTATATTTTTTTCATGAACTCCACTGCATTCCTTTTTATTGATCCCTACATTTCTTGAGGTGTTCTGCCCAAAACTGGACAGATGTTCTAATATGTAGCTAAAGCTTTATGGAACTCTGAATAGAGGTCAAAGTCTATTTCACTTATTCCTATTTATACCTTCCGATACTTTTACAAAATGGCATGAAAAAACTGACTTTTGTTGAGCACTAAGATCCCCAGATCTGTTCTGTAGAAATGCTACCTACAGCATTATTTTTGAGCCTGAGTTTATTCATGGTGATGATTCCTGTCCATGTACTTTCTACTTGTCCCTACTGAATTACAGTCTCTTTTTGTAACTCCAGTTCTATCACCCATCTAGCGCATTCCAGATTTATCCTGTCTTCTGACACACTTGCAGGTCCACTTAGTTTGATTTTATCATCTCCAGATTTTAATAATCATCCTCTTTTTTTCCATCCTAGTAGTCATTGATGAAAATACTAAGTATCACTGCATCAGAGACAAACACTTGTAAAACTTCAGAACTGCAGCGTAACTCGTCCAAAAACCACTCATGTTTTCTCTCCAAATACAGCTTTCCTACCAGCTTTATTACTCCCCTGTGATACATTCATCCATTCTGCACTCCCCTAGCTTGTTCATGTGGTCTTCCTGTGATACCCCACAAAAAATGTGTTAAAACTAAATTATATGATGTGTATACTTTTCCCTAAACACAAAGGAAAAATATGCTATCATCTTCCTGAAATGTATGAGTTGTTTAGTATGGTTTCTCTCTAACAAGTCCTCACTGGCTGTTGGCTCATCTTCTTGTTTTCTTTCATGCATTTACAGCTAAGTTGTGGGCTTCTTTCTTTCAATAATTTTCCTTCCTCCCCTTTTTGTAGTGTTAGATGCTTTGTTTGCCCTTCTACTATCATTTGCATATGTTGTTTTCTGTGAATCACTCCTTCCTACAATCTCTTTTGTAAGTTCCTTTATGTCCGTTTTGTCAGAAGCTGTGATTTGTTGCATCTAGACAAGCAGAAATGCTGTATGAGTTGGAGCATGTTCTGTGTTGGATCAATTTCTGCATGATTTCGAAAAAGTAACCTTAATGGAGAAGGCATCACAAAGCTGATTTGCCAGGATCATTCTGATTTTCCTGATATTTTTATACACTTGCTGAAACAGAAGCATTTAAAAATAATGCTCTTTTAAGCCACGAGCATAATACTTCCAGATTATGCCCAAGCATAGCTAAGACTCTTTGAGGGTTCTGGTATATCTAGATTCTTTCAGTGTCTAAAACAAAGAAGTTAATGATTGTTTCCAGGAAAATGTAGAAGCTATATTAAAGAAAACTTTCTCCAATATTTTGCTTTCAATATTTCACTAATTTCTAGGGAGGAAATAAAAAATCCAGTAAATTGTAGTAAAACAATTCCCTTTTGACAATGAAAGTTGTCATTTCACCCCCAATGTTACTTTTATAGTTTCAAAGCTTGTTCTTGGACATGTTTCAAATATTTATAGTTCTCATATAATGTGTCTCAAGCAAATAGCTGGTCTTGCCAACTCCTGCACATGTGCTAAACTCAGCTATGTGAGGTAGTTAAGCATGGGAGTGTTAGCAACAGCAGAGCCCCAGCATAAGAAGACTACAACTTAAATCACATTGACAGACCAAAGCAACTGCTGCGTGTTTCACAGAAATATGTGGAGATCTGTGCAGGACTGGAACATTTACAAGGTGAGAAGAAAGGGAGATAATGCAAGACCACATGGAAGAAGTCCAGTATAAAGCTGGGACACTGGATAAGGTGTCTTGACAAATTAGTTCGTGCAGTCTGTACTTATGTTGCTGTTTATTTTCCCCTTTTTTCAGTGGTCTAAAGTAAGCTTGTCCTCTTTCAGCACCATAAAGCAGTCACAGAAGAGCAAGCTCAATTTCTCATAAACCACTGAGGATTTTTGAACTGACATTCAGGACAGTCAGATCTCTGAAACAGAGAAAAAAAATGAATAAATGAATGCATTTTTCTTTCTTATGCATTTGTGACATTTCAAAATGGAAGTCTTTTCAGCAATCTTGGTAGTTAAAAAAAGGAAAACAAGTTAATGGTGGCAATTTGCTTCCTGTTGATCTGGGGTGAGTTTGAGAAAGGGTAGCTGGCTGTCTCAGCTCCATGGGCTTGAGGAAAGAGGAGCTGGGTGCCTGGACTGTCCCTGCCTCAGCGGTGAAGTTGCTGCTGCCTTCAGCACTGAACAATCAGGTCTGCATGGCTGACTGTGACTCCATCATTTGGGGGGCCTAGTCCTCCCTGGCGAACACATTGTACCGTTCACCACACCCTGAACCTTGCCACAGGCCCTGGCTGTGCTCTTGTTCATCAATCTGTTCTGCTGACCATTTTTCCCGTGAAATGGACAGAGCTGCTGTCCCCTCTTGGGATGTGGTGCAGCTTGGCCTGAGCGTTGTGTGAAGGGTGGGCACATCCTCCTTTTTTGGCCTGGAGGTGTGTAAGCAATTAGGACAAGGCACTGGTTTACTTGTGGCTGCCCAGCTCAGCGGCAGGCGAGACTTTGCATGCCAGCTTTGGGCCTCACTTTTCTGCTCCTCTACACACAGGCACCGTCCCCTGTGTTTCCTGTGTTACCCACCTCCTTCTCTGCTGCCCCCGCCCCGTGTCCCCTGCCCTGCACCGTGTGTGCTCTGCTGCCGTGCAGAGCTGGCTCCCCACCTCCCCGCAGCCTTTCTCCCCTGCCCCCTGTTCGTGGGCAGCCTTGTCGGGGAGCCCGGGCACGCAGCAGGGCCCGGCTGCAGGCTGCAGGCAGGGCAGGCATCCCCAGCTGGCCAGGCAGAGCAGGAGAGCCTCCAGGCCAGCCTGAGCCGTATCTGCTCCCGCCTGCCCGTCAGCCTGTGAGACACGCTGCCACTCAGCTGCCAGCACACCCTCTCCAGACCAGATGTTCTGCGGGTCCGCTTTAATTCGGTCTGAGCTGTGGTGCAAGCTTTATTTTTGTGTCTATTTTTCAAGGGCTTCCTCATCCAGCTCTGTGATTTTTATACACCAGTTTCTGTTTTAACCCTTAACCTACCAGTGTCTGTTCTGCAGGTACACTGAAGACCTGTGCAAACACTCTTACCACACCATTTTCCTGCTTTCCTTTCTGTTAGTTTAATGTCAGTGTATAGTGAATTTCCATTCACTTTCAAACCGTGTCAGAGCAAAAGCAATTCCTGCAAATTTTTGAAGGCACCTTAGTTATACAGAAGACTAAGCCTCCCTTAGATGCCCAGGGACTTGAGTGAATTTAGATGAGAAAAAGGAGTTAGCTGCTTAAGGCCAAAAATTTTCAAGATGTGTAAATAACTTTAGACTAGACTGAGAAAGAGTTTTTTAAACCCATACCTCACATCACCTACAAAAGTTCCAGTAGATATTTTTAATCCCACTAGGCATTCATGTTTAGGTATCAACCTTCATTTATAAACCCTTCAGTTTTAAATGATCCCAGGATACTTCTGAAAATGTTTTCCTTATACGTTTTCATACCCAGTGTTTAAGGCGTGACTTTTTCCTCCCCCCACTTTGTGGCCTCCCCAGATGTTTAATATTTTTTTGGTGGTAGAAGACTGGCAAGTCTGATAACAGCAGGTTCTAACCTAGTTATTAAACGTCAACCTCTTGAGGTTAAACAATCTCTTCTGATATCATTTAAAATACCCTAGGAATCCTGATGTACCCTCCTCACGTTTGCATTCCTTGTTTAAGAAGAAAAATATTGCAGCTCTTCCCACTCCAGGCACCTTGTGCACAGCAGTCAGACAAGAAGTCTCTGTGCCTGTCCTGACAGTACCCCCTGCCAGAAAAACTCCCCAAATCATCTGCAGTTTGTAGGGATTTGAAGGTATAAGAGTCCAAGAGAGCATATTGTGAAACACAATAAAGCAACCTCCGTTTACCAACACTTAGTTCAGAAAATCAGGGCCACTTTCAATCCTTCTACCAACAATCCCATACCAAGGTGTGCTCCATCCCTGAACAGTTAACCCCCTCAGAGATTTTGGAAGTGCTGCACACTGCAATGACAAGAGGCATTGCAGATGCTTGGTCTTTATGACTGCTGAGACATTTATTGATGTGCCTGGGTTCAGATTTGTGTGTCTCACTCAGATAGGAACAATTTAGCTTATTACTCACCCTCCCCAAAATGATACATCTATAGACTGACATTTAATGGTACATTCACCCAGAGGAACAGATGAGATGTCCAAAGCAGTTAAAGGAAGAGACATTTTCATTTCTAATAGCAGTTAGGATATTGGGAACAGATGACACATCCATCAGCTAAGTCAAACTGCTGGATTTTCCTGTTGCAGTACAGACTTCTATTACAGCCTCATTGATAGTGTTCAGTAATCTCTCAATGAAGTGCACTGTATACAGTAATTGACGTGTAACCTTTCTTCAGGACGAAAATGAAGTCCATGAATAAAAACTGGCTGTGTAGGGCTGCACACCAAGGTCTGTGGTACAGTTTGGCTATCTCTCATTTCTCTGGCGCATGCACAGAGGGAATGCCTGCAACTGCTTGGCTGGAAGGTTTTGTGACTCAGGTGCTCTTTTCATAAAGGCGAGAAGCATCTGAGTTTAAAAAATTTATTTTTTACCTTATATAAGGGTCCTTTAAAGGACTGGTGTCCTGTGTAGTGCTTTGGCTTGTGCTGAGTTCCTTTCCTACCACACAGTAGTGTCACTGCCCTCCTTCTCCCATCATGGCATCATGCCAGAGCCAAGGCAATAGAAGAAGGCCACATTTCCATGCCTGAGTACAGACGGTGTCAGTGGAACCCTTGTGAGCATTTTGGGCCTAGCCAGTTTGTTCTCACTCACCTTGCTTCTGCGCTAAGCACGTAGAGCACACATTGCCTACTTTGAATCTGCAGGACCTGAATTAGCCTTGACGTGCTGCAGAGATTGGCTTGAATTCCTTGCCTGGGATTTTCTCATTGTTCCTTTTAAAATCAGGGATGCCTTTTGTCTGTTTTTCACTCAAAAAGAATGTTGTAAACTGCAGACATCATAGCTGAGAAGAGGACTGTAACAGAAATTTGCTTTTTGACCAAATGTTTGTAAGATTGGAAGTCAGCACAAAAAGTACTGCAGAAGTGTTGTTTGGCTGTCTGACAGAGAAACTGATCACTTTTTACTGTTGCTGCAAAATTGCCATATAAGGTTACTTTAAAGTTGTGTACTACATCTAACTTTCTATTTGAATAACCAGGAGATAGGGAGAGGAAAGCTAGAGGGTGGGGAGACCACACTAAGGCTGTCTGTAATAACATGTTTGATTATGTTTACTTTTTGCTTTTGAAAGAAGAGTGTAGTACCTTGTGTTTAGAGAGAGGCAAGAAAACACTTTTTTCTAAAGTACCTGAGGCCAGGATCAACTTCTGTTCACAGACACCGACACACCATTTCCCTTGTCTTCAGCATGAGCTGCTCATGCATCTGAAGAGAGCCCCTAGGCTCTACAAGTTTGATAACTTCCCAGCCAAGGAGTGCATGTTTCTCCCTTCTCAGTTTTTATCACTCACTCACTATCCTCCAGACACATCCTTTGTTAAACTGAAAGCCTTGAGAGAAAGCACCCGTTTCTCCAAGCCCCTGCTCATGTGTGTAAAAGGCAATTATGATTCTTCCATGTGGAAGATTTTAATAGACATCTTCTGCCTACAGCTTGATTTGTACACTTTGCCTAGCCTACTTGAGAAGCCCAGAAACAGAGAGTGCACAGCTGTGATTGCATTCCTGCATGGGTCTATGCATGGGGGTAAGCACACTGTGGAGCAGAGTCCATGCTCAGCACTGTCAGTGTCTGATTTCTAAGGGACCTTTTCCCCGCCTTTGACCTTGTAGCTCTCGGTAACCTCTGAATAACCATTAGCAACAGCCAGACCCTTGAATTTTCAGTAAGTAGGGTATTTCTCTCAGTTGACAGCTTCAAGGCTTCTTGCATGTCAAGGGTCTTTCTGTCAGAAACACTTGTGTGAAGGGTGGGATCAGCTGAGAGACTGAGGGCCTTCTCTACAACAGAGGCTCTAGGATTACCTGACATTAACATGGCACTGGAGTTTTGCCTCTGGCCACTGGTACAAATACACCTCTTCTGAGAGTGCTGCAGAGTTTGTCTGCCTGCCCTACAGCTGTGCCCTGGCAGATATACATGTGAGACGTTCCTCTGTTTAAGCCTCCTGCCAGTCTGTAATGTGGGCATCGCTCTTTAAACTCCCGGCATGGTAAGTCCTTCACCACAGGCCGTCCTGTCTATCCTCCTTGAATACAAGAGAGGAAAAATATGACCTCCACAACTGGGAGTTAAGAGCTGTAAATCATGAATGAAACCACACATAAATCTTAGGAAGCACCAAGATTTAAGATGCACCTTAGCTTTCCCTTGTTATCTTTCTTAAAAGGTTTCCGGCTCAGTCTTTGCACATCTCAGACCCTGTTCTGAGGTGTAGAATTCTCCCTGTGCACGTACAAGGTCCCTAGCTTGGACATCACAGAACCTGTAGGCTCTGGAGGGGCCTGGAGGTGTCTGGATGTGGTTAACAACATGGGTGCTGCTTTTCCAAGTTTCTCAAGACAAAGCATTCATTGTGGCATTAATACCATATATCCTTGTGGGCAGTCTGAAGCTGTACAAGTCCGTACTGCTCTGGGATTGAAGGCATACACTAGTTTTTCAGTCTCACCACAATAATGTGTGTTTCACTATACTTTAATACCTTCAAAATTTTGTCATCATTTCCTAGCTGAGGGATCTTTTCTGCTTCACTTGTTATCCATATGACAGTAAAATAAATAGTCCGTTGGAAGTACACAAAGAAATTTTAGACTTAAAAGTTGGAATGCAGGGTTTTTTTTCTTTAAGGGAACACTTGAATTTTGTCTTAGGAGATGTGAGGCTTTGCCAATTTCTTGTTCATATTCATAAGGTATGAAGTCTGAGTAATACATGAAAAATGCAAGTATCCATGTAGCTAGGAACTGTAAGCCAAGAGTCATAGATAAGGATATGAATAAGGATCTCAGCAAAGTGTTTCCATGTTGTTTAAATGCTGGCATTAAGTTACTTCAAGTGAAAGATGCTGCAAACTGAAGTTTTCCATTTTTTGGAAGAAATAGACACAACACAGTCAGTGACAAACCTCCCCCAGGTTTTTCTTTCAGGCTGTCTTCACCAGCTGTAAAAAACTAAAAAGACATGGAGCTGAAAATCCTGTTAGCCCATCAAGGCCTTCTCCTACATTTCTGACAGTAGTGGCAATTGTGATTCTGGATCCAAAGAGCTGAAGAAAACATTTCTTGCCTGTTGGCTTATTAACACCTACCATTAACACCTACCAATATCCAATCCACTGCAGAATCCAGAATGAGAGCCTGGTCATGTATAAATGTGTTCAATAAACATGCAGCAAATCAGGCAATTTTTTTCCAGTCAACATTTTGCCAAGGGTGATTACAGATCTGCCTCAGACATAAAGGTCTATAGAGTAAGCATGGCAAAAACTCCACTCCAAATATTTTCATATTTGTTCCAAAGCAATCAGTATCCTTTTTGGGTGTTCAATAGCAGCCAGCATCAGTGTTCACTGGAAGTTACAACACCTATAAATAAATACACAATCCATTGGCTTTGAGGGAAGTTTATCTGTAACCCAGGCAAGCTGGAAAGTGCTTAGGGCCTAACATAGGAGCAAGGATTTTCTTTAGGAAGTTATCCCGTAAGTAATATGACAGTGGATCTTTTTATTATTCTTAGATATGACTGAATTCTTTCTGTAGCCTTTTTTTTTTTTTTGGCCTCAGTTTTGCTGAGGTCAGCAAATATAGGAATTTTCTCTTTTATCAGTCTGACAGTTATCACCTTTTTTATTTCCTCCTAGTTCTTCTATTACAAGATAAAGACAAAAAAAAGGGAGCTTATGACCTTTGTAGAATCATTCAGTATTTTGTATACTCCTATCTGCATGGCTGCAAGGGCTAACAAATGCCCATTTAAAAATATTTATTTTTCATTGCTGTGAAGGCAAATATCAGTCACACTTAATGTGGATATTACGTGGAAATGTGATTCTGGTGGAACATGGATGTCAGCTGGAAGAAGCTCAATGAGTTTCTTGCTCTGTAGTAATTTATTTGAATGATGCTAGAAGAGCATTATCAGTATCATGCATCTGAACAAGGCTTATTTTTCTTGCATTTCATTTCTAGAAGTGTAGGAAAGAGTTGTCCCTTTAATTGGTTGACTTCCAGCCATGGTTTTCATGCACTGTCTGCATGTCCTGTTCTGCAAGTATTTTTTTGAAAGACACACCCTCAGCTGTAGCATTTGCTCATTCCTCTGAAGTACGACATTCTTAGAAAAAAAAAAATTACTTTGAAAATATTAGAGGACCCTTAGCTGGAATATATGATAAAAAAGATTCTGCCAAGATCGTATATCCATTAATACTGTCCCAGATTGATCCTTCTAGAAGCTAACTTTTTATTCCAAGTTTTGTTTTTAAATTTCTCTGAGCTTTCTCGAGAACCATTTACTCATCTGTGTCTCACCAAAAAAATCATACACTCAGTGTCTACCTATGCCAATGACTTTCAGAAGCTGTCGTCTTGTGGGTGCCATGAAATATTCACTAGACAGCTCAAGCTAGTTTCCAAATATAAATATCTGTCTGTGGATTATTTCCAGAGGCAGATGGGGCACAAATCAAAATTCATATGAATCTTATTTTAAAAAAAAATAGCCCTATAACAAAAGAGCTTGCTTGGATGACTTACAGAATAGATAAAGGAAGTTATTACTGCAAATGAAGTACTCATTAAATTAAATATTTTTCAATGATTAAAAGAAACCCATGTTAATCTACTAGGGAAAAGTTATGTGCTAAGGCACCAATGACATTGATTTATGCATACATGGATATAAAAGAGCAAAATAATTTTGAGCTTTCAGACATGAAAAGGTATCTTAAGAACAAACTGCAGGTTTCTTGGAAATTTTTACACATTAACAATAGTCAGTGCCCTTACATTTAATCTTTGAATCATAATATCCAATGATGAGGTCTACTTCCTCAAGTTTCAGGAATCCAGAAACATGGCACATAGCCCATTCTTATCAAAGCAAAAAATGTGGGCACTTCCAGAGGGTAATTATTACTTGTATTTGAGACTCCTGTAATGAGGTGGAAGAAGGCAGCTGCCTTTTCTTGAGCTCAGGAATGCTGAAAGGTTACACTGGATGACTAAGTGGCTGCACTTCTGGCTCATGATGGAGTAACAGAGAGAGGTGGTGCATCAACGAAAACATGGCTATATTCTGAGGATTGG
This sequence comes from Platysteira castanea, assembly GCA_013397175.1. Lineage (NCBI taxonomy): Eukaryota > Metazoa > Chordata > Aves > Passeriformes > Platysteira > Platysteira castanea. Next base: position 274,975 of record VYXC01002358.1, read on the forward strand.
GACATCTTAATTTTACTGCACAGGAGGGAGGTGAGAGTATTGGAGGAGGGGGAAAGGGTGGGCCCTGCTCAGTGGGAAATGGGCATGACTTAGTGGTACTGGTCTGGGAAGCTAGGAGAGCTTGTGTTAACAAGTACCAGTTCACGATATTCTGGCCAAAAAAGGATTACCCTTTAAGGAAATCCAAGACGTGTTTATGGGTGTATATGTTGTGTTTAGGGGAATATGAGTGGCCCAGAACCATCAAGAGCCACACTAAATGTAGAGCTGTGTATGCCAGAACTAGGCATTCCCAGCTTCAGTTTCTCTAGATCCCCTCTGCTCCACTCTCCAACAAGGAGAACAGGATGGGTGGAGGTGGTGCCATAGGCAAAGTATTAGGCAGCTAAGACTGAAAAACTCAGATTTGTCAATCTAATGAGTACAGCCTCCAGAATAATGCTGTATATCAGTAGGAGCATGACTGGTATCCTGCTCTCAGACAAGAGCCATTTTACCGTGCTTTCATAAATCCAGCTGCTTGAGAGGACATGGATACTGGGTGACAGTATCTTCAGTACTCAGATAATAGGTGACAGTGGATGGTATCCAGTGTATGAAACAAAACATCTATCACAGGCATTTCTATCTTGTTTAAATTATGAGAGATAATGCTAAGAATGCATCCTCAGTTAATTATCCTCTACACCTTTTCCCCAAAGCTTGTATTATCTAATTTCAGAGCCATTTTCACTTGCTTTTTAGTCCATACATGTTCAGGGCACATCTTTCAAAAGCAAAATCATGGACAGTTCTATAAAAGCAATTCATGCCAGTGCAACACGAGAAAGCATCCTTGCTTCTGAGCTGCTGCATCTCAGTGAGGTAACCATTTTCTTCCCTTTGCCATTGAAACTGTTTGTAGATCATACCACCAAATTCTATCCAACTGGGCAGCATAAGAGAAGAGTTATAGAATGAGCTGGCAAAAGGATCTTTACTCATGATCAAAGTTTGGAGTTAAATAAAAATGTATAAAGCATCAGAAACAGAGTTAAATTTTCCTACTTTTTGGAGCTTGGTGGTCACAGCCAGACTTGGTGGCTGTGTCAAGGCTGAGAGACATGAAGACCTCCTCACTTCCTACCCATATCATGCATCCTGGGCATATCCTGCCTGCAGGTGTTTGGGTGTCAGATTGGTGTGTGCCATATATCTCGTAACTTCTGGTTTCCTGTGGAGGGGAGCTTTGGGCTGCAGGCAGTCAGAAAGCCATGATACACGTTTCCACATCTGGATGCCCAGTGAAAATAGACTGATAGCTCTCCCAAGCTCACTAACCCTGACTGTCAGGCGGAGCCGAGCCGTGTCTCCTAAGGGTGCAGGGGCTGTACTTCCACACGTCCGCTCCCATTCCCTGTTGTTCTGTGGATCCACACCAGGATCCATCCACCGGCACTGAGTGAGAACCCAGGGGTGAGGCCTCAGTCAGCATCAGCGGCCGTCGTGCTAGGCATTTTCCTGATACTTAAGGTAACCTTTCCCACATGAGTGCTGAGTGTGTATCAGGACTCTTCTGTGGCTGTACAACTAGAAGGTAAATATCTAATCAAGATTTTTGACTCCAAGATTAGACATCTTTTTAAGGCCATCTGTACCCTCAGCCAAAAGAGAGCTTCATCCAGTTGACAAGGGTCTGGGTGGATGACTGATCCTTTTAGGTGGTGAGTCAAACATGACTGATTTTGATGACAACTTTGTTATTTCCTAGCTAGAGAAGTTGGTTCAACTTAAGCAAAACACAGTTCATGTTGACCTTAAATAAACAGGAACCCAACTTCCCCTGAAAAATCCCTAGAAGATGAAGATCTGCTTACTTTGCTCCTATTCTTTACATTGATTACAGTGGCCTTTGGTTAAGGCCCTGAGTGAATTTTGTGTTAAAACATGCATGCTAAGTACACATTTGTACAGCCAAAGGTTAGGGGGCTCAAAACTTGGAAAGCTGAAGCTCTTGCTTTTGTCTGAACCAAAAGGAAAGACTTTGCTTCCGCAGACAGTACTGGTGGATTTCAGCTCTGGCTCTGAAGAGTCTGGCTGCAGAGCATAAAAACCCTCCCCAGGCTGAACTGTACATAGCCCATCCACCTGCAGTAAGGTGCTGGGGGGGTTGTGCTGTTTTTCTTAAGCAGGTAAGTTCTGGCTGTGCCCCTGTCTGCCTGTGGGAACTCTCTGTGCTGGTGCATGCCAAGTAACTCAAACTGGCTATTTTTGCTGCCAGCAGTAGTAGCCTTGCTGATGGTTACCTCAGCTGGTGTGAACATCCTCAGCATCCTTGCTTAGCTTGTGCAGCCCAGGTTAAGTGCATGATGCAAAACCTTCATCATTATTAGGTTAAGCCTACTCGAAAGTCAGTATTACTGCCAGTTGCGGTGTACGCAAATCCCAAGGTTTACTGGGTTATTTGTGCTCGCTCCTTGGCAGTACTTCACTGTAAAAGTGCAATGATTCCCCCTCCCTTTTAATACAATCTTTTCTTCAGTCATGCTAATCTCCAAAGACTGAATCTAAAGAGCAGCCTCATTGATTTGCCAGCTAGATCAAGATAGAAAGGGGGGGAAAAAGGCTGGAAGCAAATGTAGAGTAGACTGAACAGCTATGCAAAGGATGCATACATAGTCAATATTAAAATGTGAAGAGTAAGTCAATGGCATAATGTCAGCATCACTGGTAGTACGGCTAGAAAGGTTAAAAATAAATAAATCCTTTCTGAGTATAATCTTCTTCATTTGGGTATTGTGTGAGCTATGAAGATTGCCTTTTAAGAGCTTGAAAAACCTCAGACATGCTAGCGACCATCACAAAGCACAACAGTACTTCTCAGCCTGCAGGAGGGACTTGGTATCCCCAAAAGTCTTTCGTGTTCCTCTGATTATTTAGTACCTGCCAGCCACCAGCTTAAACATTGGTGACTTTAGGATGAATAACCAGAAATGGGCTATTTTTCTGGGGAGACAGGGAGAGAGCAGGAGGGATTTGCCTGCATAGTTCTCCTAACCTGTTTTCCACCATCTCAGTGTTTGGGTGATATGGTATTTACAGGCACCGTTTCAACCAAAGGGAATGATAAAAGGAAAATAAAAGCATAATTCCTGGATGAGAGCTAGTCTACAACCAGCCTGCACAAACATATGTCAAGACGTGGAGCTGGGGGAATGCAGATCAACTTCTCAAACAAAATGGCTCCTCCACCTACCAGTCATGGATACAAAGCAACGGAGAGACCAGAGTTCCCCTAAATGGAAATGATAAACGTCTTATTATGCCTCAATAAAAAGACTGTTCAGGCCCATACTCACCTATCCATCACTCTTTTCCAGCAGGAAAAGGTCATATATACACACACACACATATATATATATATACACCCCCCCTACCTTTTTTTTTTTGTCTTTGAAAGGGATAATTGCACCAGATTTCATCACAGTCCTCCTGTGGCGGCTTTCTTTGAAGCTAGGCAGATAAACACTGTCTTCAGGGATTCTATCTAAACTCTTTACACACATTTGTTCAAAATGAACATGTGAGCTGGCAGCAAGCCAGGCTTCCCCCATTTTCTCCTGCTTTCTTTCTGACCCCCAAGAGACACCATGGATGTGTACACACTGCACGCGGGCCTTTCAGCCCAGAATTCTGATCATCTCAGAGCTGGGCTACTTCTAGAGAGAGAGCGTAGGTCTTCAGCTAATCTCAGGATGGTTTTACATTTTATGGCTACTAAATTTATTCAGAATTCACCTTTCCTTTCCTAACTGCATGGCAACATAGGCCTCTACAGTTTAGGGGGTTAGGTACATCGCCCTCAGAGACGATTTGCACAGCTTCTGTTCCCTGTCATTTGCTTTACCTGTAGAGCTCGGTATAAATCCCTGCTGCAGGTCCACTCAATTAATGTGGAAGGGTCACTGAGCAGGCAGAGGCAGAAAAAGTAGGCCATCAATAAAAACAATAAAAATTCAGTAGAACTTTTGATGCCCTCTGCAAATCAGTGACATTATTCTTTTAGATGTCAAACAAAAATGTGTTAGCATTTGCAAGATAAGCTTAGAGAACAGCTAAAAATCAAACAGAAATTTCTTAGCTACCTCCTTGTCAGCTGAGAGCATCACTGAGACCGTTGTTACCAGCATATCTAGTAAGCTTGCTGCATGCAAATAGCACTTGATTTATTTCACAAGCTCCCAGATAAACCCAGTGATCATTTGAATTGCTGCTAGCCTGAAGCACGCTACAGAAGCATGGGGAGTACTCAGGAAACAAAAACTCAGGGAAATATGTGTGAAATGTAATCCTGTTATCATTTGCCACGTACTGAATGCATGTGTCACCAGCACAGGAAACGAATAAGCTATAGATCAGGAATATCCCCTGGACCTAGGAGAGAAGCTGTAGATGGTTTTTCATTGAGCTAACCTCATAATCTAGACAAGCTTTCAAAATGTGTAGACACTGCTCTCCTTATCCTGGCAATACCGCCCACACCTTTTTCCTTGGTTCATGTTTATTATTGTGCTTAATTGGCCAAAATGATTGACATGTTTCTGCTTCAATACAAATTCTCTTGGGTCGAGGGTTGGGGCTTAGCAAGGGGATTAGAAAACATCAAGGCCTTACTTGATATTAATGGATTCCTGTCTAGTACAAAGCAAGCAAGGATGTAAACAATAATACTACATTTTTCCAGTGGAATCATTCCTGCTTCTTTTCTTCAGTTCCCAAATTTAACTATGTTCTTTATGTTTCCATTTTCAGCGTGGCATCAAATCATCAGTATTAATGTTTGCTGTGATGCAGTTTATAATCAGTTTATTCATTATTTAATGGTGGACTTATTGCTTTTTCCTCCACTCATATCTAGGACACCATTTTTACATTAAATTTTTAGTTTCTGAAGATTCAACTGACATAAGCATGTGGTGCACAAAGCAAAAAGCAGATGGAGTTGTCACCTGTGAAGAGATTGAGAACAAGCTTTATTTCCCTCAAGGAATCCTCTGTCTGTATGCCACTATCAGGAAAATGTCCATTTTCTGGCTCAAAGTTTAAGCCAAAGAAGTCCCTGCCAAGCGATTACCTGCCTATTTTGGCATTCACTGCCTGGTTTCTGGCTCAGAGCCATACATTCCTGGAGATGGGATGGGAAGTTCACAGGCTGGGTTTGCCTAGGTGGCTGACAAAACCAACACTGTGATGGTACTTCATACTGCCTTTATTTCCCTTTAGCAATTAAAGGTGTGACTCTGCTTGTATTCTTAAAGAGAAAACTCCAATGGCACTACATGGTACAGCTGCAGTATCAAATCCATGGATGGTAAAAGTCATCCTCGAGCTGAGGGTGGCTGAGCTACCTGACTCCATGGGGCTCGAAGTGTAGAATTTAGTTATCAAAGATATCTGTGTCTGCTACGGCCATCAGCAAAACCACTGTCCTAGTTCTGCTTACTGCAGTTTCCTGCCCCTGCTACAGGTGCATGAGTATGGACGTGAAGGTCTGCTACTTAAAAAGATGCCCCAAATCTTCTGAGATCTCATAATGACTACAAGCTCAGGCTGTCTGTTCTTACCACGTCTTTGAGAATCCTGCTCCTGTATTTGAAATTCAAGTGAAATTCTCTTTGGCCATCTTGAGTCTGCACACATCATGTACCAAGCAGCAAGGGGTGCTCAGGAAAGTTGGGATTTATTTTTGATGTACAGCACTATCCTAGCACAGAAATTTCAAAACACTCAAAAAGGAGTTTAAAGCCTTTTTTTTTTTCTGAAGTTCACAATGTCAAAATCACATACGTGGCAGAGCTCTGCCCCCTTCCCTCTCCTCCTGGTCATTCTCCCTCTGGCTGTCATAGAGCTCGCAGACAATAATCAGCTTCCAGCTACCTTGCCCTGCAGTCCAGGCTCCCAGCTATGGATGAGAGCTCTGACCTTTCTATTCAAAGCCTAAGGTGTCTCTGTAGTAATAACAGCTCTTTAGAGAAGGTAAACTACAGGTAGGGTGATCCCCGTCTCTGCTCCCCAGGTAAGCTGCAGCCTGAGCGAGAGCTCTGTGACATGAGCATCATCCCTTCTCTAAGAGGAAGATTTGGCTGAAGAAATCCAGAGCATCCCCTTCCCTTGTCACCTCCTCTGCTGACTTTTTTTTCTGTGTTATCATGAAAATTGGTCATGGGGCCTACATTACTGAGACAGAACATCAGAGCAGCTGGCATTTAATCTGGCTGGGGATGGCATGTATAGGTGCATTCTCTCCTTGTTTAAACTGTGCTGAGTCATTTGTGATGAATAGCTCTAATGGCTGTGCAGATCAACTATACTGCTGGGTTTTGGTGTTCCAGGAAGGTAGGGTAAGGATTATTGAGGCTTTACAGAGGAGATTAAGTGCAACCCACATTGAAGGTATAGTAAAGAAAGCAGAAGCAAAAGAGAAAAAAGCAGAAAACCACCAAACAAAATCAAGACCAAAAACCTTAAAGAAAAATCATTGTGAAAAAAAGGTTGGATTATTTCTTTTCATTTTGTGATTCAGGAGTGCTTAGAAAGAATACACCTTATGATTATACATTTTACTTCTCATTGGCAGCAAGACTAGAAACTCTCTGGAAAATGCCTCTGGCCTGAACTGTGCAAAATACACCAAAAAAGGGTTACTAAAAGGCCTCAACTACTTGATCAATTTAAAATTTGTTTCTTGTGACTGAACTTTTGAGTCACTTGATACGTCACACCTGACATGCATTTTCTTTTGCCATGGTCTCTATGTTAATGTTCAAGTTGCAAGCAGGGGGAATAGAGGCAGAGATGAAGGCAAACAGCCAGGAGTCCTAGTCTTTGAAATGACCCTCCCAAGAGCTTTAAGTGAAAACATGTGTAGATTTTTTAAAAATGTAAATAAATCCTTCATAATTGTTCTAGAATTCTTACCCTTTTTGTTCAGCTTTGCTTCTAGCCAAGAAACTGTCTACAGTCTTAGTCTAAACACATCCTCCTTGTCTTTAATTTTTCATAATTAAACACATTTTCCATAGTGTGTAATCCAGCTGGGGCAGGTGTAGATGATTGCCTTTCCGTGTTGTTATAAATCGAGGCCCTTGCTGCAGAGAGAGGGGAGAACCCTCTGAGCATGCCCAAGTAAAACATGAACAAACGCAAGGCCCAAAACAGATTTAAATGTCTCCACAGTTTGTCAACCCCTTCTCTGACCCCACAGCACTTGGCTGAAACAATAAACAAGCGCAGGCACCTCTGCTGCGTTTGCTGCAGTCCTGCATGTGCCTGGAGGAGGTGCACTGCTTGCAGGCTGTGAGCAGCCCCGATGGCTGCAGTGCATATCTCTGCATTTTGAGACATGTGGGAGTGCTCCCAGAACTTTCCAAAAAAACATGGTGGTTTGCAGATTCACCCTCAGTTTTTCCCATGTGATGTCAGCAATGATGCAGCTTTCTTCTACATTTAAATGGCAGCCTGCAAATGTCAGAATTCTCTAACAGTCTGTGACAGCATGTCCAAATTGCTGAGGAATTTCTTGTAAGTCAGGAACAGCTGACCAAGGGTCTTCCCAAGACTGAGGTAAAGGAAGACTAGGATGAGAACCCTTCACCTGTCTGCTTTAAAGAACTGACTTTGCTCACTGACCATGATTTGAATATGAGTGGAGTTCTGGTTGAGGTCTGGAAACATGCAGCACAGACTCTTAAACTCCTGCAAGTAGCCAATGAGAGTTGCTCTTTGCAGTTAGATAACTTCGGTGTTTATAACATTCCAGGAATTTCCTGTAGTAAGTAGAGAAAAGTACAAATTGTACTGAAAACTCGGACACAGCTGTATCTCCTTATCTTAGGTAAAACTGAGAAGCTTTCAAAGGATGCTGCGCTTTGTGCCTCTTTACATCTGGTCACCGAAACACAGAAGTTGCAAAATAATGATTTGCACCAAACACAAAAAAGGGATGTTTGCGGCATTTCAGTGTTGTCTGAAGCAAATCAGTTCTACAACAATAATTTCAGAAATATCAGAAAATTTGAGTATCTATATTATTTTCAAAAGTCTCTCTAGTTCAAAAAGGACTCTTGTCTTGGATCTGTTTATCTTCAATTGAACAGATTCTCTTTATTGCTTTTAGTCCCCTTACTAGTTAGCTCACTCTCTTTTTAAACTTAATTACTTTGCTGACATAGAAGATGGTGTTGTTAGTGAAGAGGTCTGAGACCTATTCCCAAACAGTTACTCATTTCAGATGCTCCTTCTTCAAAATCATTAGATGTACAGTTTGTAGGATCATAGTCCTCTGAGGAAAACAGTGCCAGGAGATGCTCAGCACCTAATTCCAGCTATGAGCAGCATTCTTCAAGGGTCCTGACACAAGGAACCAGAGGTTCTGCTCAGCAGAGACCTATGAGGGACAGAGCAAACTTAGCCAAAGCCTGCTTCCCCAAGTCTTTCACTTATTTAGGACAAGCACAACAGCAGGCCTACACGTATATTTCCTGTGTGCTTGAAAGCACCTGCTCACCCCCACTACATGACTGAAGAGCCCTGTGACCAGCGTTACAGTCATTGAAGCAACTAAGTACAAATCATGTAAATTTAGACCATCATCCTTTTGAGATTATTCTATTTTTCATTTATTACATCTTTTACAGATGGTCTGTCTCCTGATATTTTCTTTGATTCTTAGTTTACACCTGGAGTTTTACAGAGATTAATTTTCCTGCTGACATTTCTTGATTATTTGTCCTGTCTCACTCTAACTTCACTATGATTCAGCCTTTCTGTTGTTCTGCTTCTGTGGAAGTTACATGGTACATAGTTACTCAGCCTATTTCTAATATTTACCAGGCACATCTTCAGAGTGAAGGACTTTGCCTTCTCAATTTTGGATTATTTATGTTCTTGCTTGCTTCTCATATGTCTTTTGTGGTTTCCTCAGGAAAAAGAAAAAGCATCCATGATGTATAGTTTGGCACGCTGTGGACAAACACTGGGTATAATCAGGGATTAAATGATGCAGTGTTTTAAATTGAAGAAAAAGAAAAGAACTTTGTGACTGGAAAATTTACAATCCATCATGATGTCTGTGCACAACTGCAGATGTTATGTTAGCAACGCTCACATCCAGCAAGGTAGAGGTCATCTCTCTCTCACACTTGTCAGACTTGAGACCATATTTGAGATATGGCTCATATTTGATGTCCCTGTTTGCATTGCTTTCAAAATTTTCAATGCAAACACAAGCTACAATAAGTGCCTTTCTTTGCATGCAGCTCCCCTTTTTACCCAACCATGCTGCTAAGAAACCAAACAGCCCCGCCTTGCCCCATGAAAGGGGAGAAGGCTGTTCGAGCAGCCTGGGCCATGTGAGAGCAAACAGGAATGACTCACCAGCCAGCAGAGGGAATGTAATCCCACTTTGTCACCAGGTGATGGATTTGAGAGAGCGGGCCTTTGTAGATCCCTAGGTCATTTCACAAACAAGCAGGGCAGGTTCCACCCTTGGTGTGAGCTAAGCATGAACCTAAGTGTGCTGAAACCCAGGGGGCTTCTGCTTAGATCCCAGCACTGATCTAGCTTCCTTTCATCAGTGACTATTAAACTGACCACAGCCTCCACCGCAGGAAATTCCTAAACTGCTCAATGACAGCAAAGAGAAGTGAATACCAGAGGAAGGAATGCTCTGTTGTGCCCTTCTTCTCATGGGTTTTCATTAAACTGATCTAACATCAATGACATGATGAAGGCCAGGATCTAGTATGCCATTCCTACAATTCATTAATCCAAACTACATGAATTATTGACAGAATAGTCCTCTTGGCCACTGTTACTCTGGTTCTACCAGTGTAAGGAGACAGAGTGAAAAAACAGGTTCACTGATCAATATTTAACTTGGTTTGCTGATCCAAAAAGACAATAAGGAAAAACATGGCTAAAGTAAGAGTGGAGAACAAATAGAAACAGGAAAAATGGACAAGAATAGAATATTTCCCAGTCCGTCTTTGTCTCTGCAGGTGTTGAGTGTTCCCAGTTTTCATTCTGATGTGCAAACAGAAGAGTTCCCACCTCCAGATCCACAACTGCCTCATGCTCTTTGCAGTGTCCTGGTTCCACGAAGAACCCTAAAAGAACCCTGAAGAACAGAGTCTGAGAGCAACATTTGAGAAACTGGCTGATGATGTTGACAGGCAGTACTAGCTTTCTAGCCCACAATGAAATGTAAAAAGATGAGTGAAAAACACAACACAAAGACATAAAGAGGGGGGGAAAACCCAAAGAAACCAAACAACCCACCCACACAACAAACAAGGAAGCAAACAAAAAAACAGAAGAAGGTGTCTGAAATCCTAAAGGCTCCAAAAGTGATCTTGTTGATATAAACTATGATTCTATTTCCTTTGAAGGAGAAACTAAGCAAAATCTTAAAGCCTTTCAAAAACTTCTCTCCTTTCAAAAAAATTACCCATAAATTCCAGACGAACACATAATGAGTTTTCTCTGTTTTTCATGTCATTTTTTAGCTGTAAGCTTTCTATGTCCTTTCATTTACCTAAGTCATGTCTTTTCAAGCCCAATTTACTGGATTAACCTTGTTGCTCAGATAGCCAAGTTTAACTCCAAGATAAGCCTCACAAGGGGATTTATGTGAAAAATAACTTTTCAACCTCCAGAGCCTCCTCCAGCTCTGACTTAGTCATGGAGAGTCCATACCAGCTGACCTGAAGGCCGTCCTGGCTTGGTGCCTAGCTATAACTCACACATTTCTGAGCAGTGGCCAAAGGAGTCTGTCAGAAAGCAAAACATATGGAAGCTGTTTTTCTCTGAACTGGGGCCTGAATATTGAAGTAAGAGGTCCAGCAAACAGTGATCTTCAAAGCAGGAAAGGAATAGTGTCTCATCATGCCTGAGAAATGCTGTGGTAGCAGTTAAGCAGAGAATAAGCATCAGGAACTTCATGATTCATTGGTATTAGGCTGGTTTCTACACTCAAAAGACCAAGCTCCTGAAATGAAGGAGAATATGGGTGAATGAAAGCTATTTTGTCTTGATTATGATAGAAACAGGGTTTAGTGTTCCTCGTGGTGAACTGCAACAGTTTCGCCAAGATCTGTTGTGAGTTCTGAGAAAGTGGCAACTCAAAACTGCATCACAAGCCAAAGTAAAATAGGATGGACATTGAAGAAAGAGCTCTCACAAAGTCAAGAAGCAGAAACGCACAATTATGTGGGTATGTGAATTGCACTTTTTAGCATATGAAACATCTCTGAACATCCCTAGGTTCCAGTGTTCTGTTATGTCATGACAGAGCAGCCCACAGATGCTGGTGTCGGAGAACTGGCCAATATTCCGGCTGCAGATGGTCTGATTAAAACTGCTAAATTCTGTAATGGGGAGGAAGCAGAATGACCTGCCTTTCTGCCCAACTACAGCATTCAGAAACCTTGAATAACACCTTCCCTTCCTGACACCCTCTCCTTTCTCAATCAATCACAGGACTGACTTAACACCATGAAAGCAGACAATCTCATTTTACAGTCTTTTTATGTGTGCTCTGGTGTTGGAGCATTTAGAACTTTCATTTCCAGGCACTGTGGGTGAGAAACATACTCCTTTAAAAATAAAGTGAGATTCTCAGGCAGTAATCTCTGTGCAGCAGCTATAGTTTTCAGAAAAAAATGTTCAGACTAAAAGTGCAAAGCCTGTGACTGCTCATAGACTCCCTATCTGCACGGGGCCTTATGCAATAAAGCCCCAGTCTGGCTGAGACCCCAAAACATTCACAAATTTTAAGCAATAATATGATAAAGACATATTTTTTTTTCTGTCCTGTTCAAGATAATCCTGCATGAGCACAGTTACCTAGCTAAAGAGATCTGTCTTTAAAACCAGCTAGAAAAGACATTGATTCTCCTGCACACCTGTTGCTAACTGGCATATTTCCAGGCTTTCTAACTTCACCAGTTAACAGAGCAATAAATGGGAGATATTTAAGATTTTAATTTCAGCTAAAACCTGACCATGTGGGAGATAGTCCTATTTTTCCTGTGATATATTCCTTTTATGTGAGAAAGGAAGATCCAGTTAGTGCCGGAATCTTTGCAAGATGAGTGTTCACTGGTGAGCAATTCGTATTTGCAATATCTGCATGATATAAAAATACCATTAAAAATATACCTCCTTAAAAAGAGCAATTGCTGAATGCAGTCGTACAAATTGCCTTTGGACCCAAACACATTATTTAGTTTTTTGTAAATGTTGTTTAGGATTTGGTCTATGCTGCTGCCACAATCCCATTTGGCTGTCACTTCAGGTGATGCTGGCCTGAGCTGTCCCATTGCAGCTGCCCTGAACTTCTCCTCAAGGAGCTGTGCTCACAGCCACATCCAAGTGTGCCCACCTGGGAGCTGTGCCACAACTGAGCAGCCACAGCACAGTGCTCCTCTCGGCAAAACAAGCCCACCTTAATAGGAAGGGAGGAATTCACAGTTGGTTCGAGACAAGCCTTAACTGTTGAGAATTGGCAGTGGAATTTGTCTACCACTGTGACTGGCTGGACACTGAGGAACTGCCTCCAGGGAAGGCCATGCTGTGGGCATCTGATCCGTGTGCAGATATATTTTTTCCCAGCATATCCATCCACAAACAGTACACAATGGAATTGCGACACAAGGTCTCGGAGTTGGGCACTTAGCTGTTGATGCTGAGTCTTGCCTGGTTTTCTTTAGAACTACTGAACTGATAAAGACAGGCTGAAAGGTCTATCTGTCTCCTCCAAGAGTGTGTCTGTGTGTGTGTGTGTATTTTATGGCCAGGAATCGTCTGCAGTGTTTCTCATTTACTTTTGTGATGGGCAGTAGGCCAGGATAACTGTCTGCCTCCAACCTAAATGAGCTTATAACTTTATGAAACATTTTTCACTGATGCTTTGGGGATCAGGAAAATGGACAGGCTGTGCAACTCCAGAGACCTCCAAAGAAGTGATGACTTGGGCAGCTCTGAGTGCTTGTATGTGCCGTCTTGCAGGCCACACATATATAGGATTGATTACTGGTTTTTTACTGCATTAAAGCAATGTAACAAACTTACAAGGGCAATTTTATGTACATTTCTATGTTCCTTTGATAGGGGGAAAGATTGAGTATGACTTAGTTTCTCAATTTTCCTTCCGCGCCTGAAGAGCCTGAAGCAACCCTATGGCTTGTTGCACCATTTCTCCAAATGGAGATTTTAATTTATAATGTTGTCCACAGGTCCTGACAAGAGGGTTAGTAGACTGCATCACTAAATTAAACAATGGCCTGTTCCCCAGCAGGAGGATTGATGAATAAAGAAAAGGGCACAGAAGAGTAAAAGTATGTAGGAATCTTGCTCTCTACTCTTTGCTATTTCTTCCGTCACAGGTAGGTCCCCTGTACAGCAATTTCATTTTAACAAGGCATCCACTTCAGCTTGACTCTACACTTACATCACTCACAAATACATAAGCATCTCCAGAATGAGTTCCTGTACCTTCTCATACAACAAACAGAAAATAAAAGACATATAAGAAGATGTTAAAGACTTGATTGAAGTAAAAAAAAAAAGTAGGAAAATTTGAAGATAATGAGGCCAGCCTATACTTACTTCACCTAGAGCTCCAGAAGATTATAAAGATCATTTATGGTATCAACTATTGCTGGGAAATATGCTAAAATAAAAGAGAACACAGGATGCATTGGGTAGTCGCAATGGACTGATTTAATCAAAAAGTCTGAGCATTTATTCTGAATTTCATTGCCTTTGGCAATTTATAGAGAGAACACAGGGCCTCCAGCCAGCTTCCCCCTCTATGCTGTGTGTACAGAGCTGAGGCTGTCTCTTGCATATCATATCTTTTAAACATCAGATGTCTGCCTACCTGTCTGCTCAGGACTGCCAAACCCAAGCACTTAAATATAATTTGTGGACTCTTTTGTGTTCACACACTCCCCATAAAGACAACCAAGATACTAGGTTAAAGATCACAAGGGTTTATAAATCATACTTTTTATTGGCCTTCAGTCTCCAGCTGAGAGATGTGCACCCATGTCAGAGGCTGCTCTCAGAGACCTGCAGTATTAGTAATTGCTTTGAGAAAAGAGGGAAGTGAGCTGAATTTCCCAGGAAAGTTGCCTGCTTCCCACAGTTGAAGCCTACCGAGAACTCCAAACATCATGGAAAGTCTGGAAGTCATGCCACGTGCTTCCAGATCTGCAGTGCTGAAGGAAGCCAAATACAGAGGATTTCATGGAAGAAGCAAGAGGCATGTATCTATACAGACAACTTCCCTCCTTGCCCCTGTGGAGCTCTGACTTTTGTTCTTTAATCTCAAATTAAAAAAAAAAACCCCAACCAACCAACCAA
>VYXC01002358.1:289385-342495 GCA_013397175.1 Platysteira castanea
AAAAAAAAACAACAACAAAAAAACACATAAAGAATATATCCTACTTTTGTATGTTGAAAGCTTAACAGCAGGCAAAGTTATTAGCGCCATGGAAAAAACAATTTGACCATGCAAAAAGCTCTCATGTGCTAAATGTCCAAAAGGCCTTTGTGGATTTGAATGGGGTGTGTTGAGGGAAGTGAGAGGAAGGAAGTTTCAGGTGCAAATGACCCTCATGCTGTCACATTTCCAGTCTATTAAAAATGATATATTTTTCTTTTACTTTAGAAACTTAAAAGCAAGACAGCACTAATATAATGGCACATTTTAACACAGAGAGTGAAAAATAGGATCATATTTGATGAAAAGTCACATTTTCAAATCCTTAGCTTATTTCCACTAAATTGGAAGCAAGGAGGGAAGTTAACATCTGATTTCGGCTGACAGGTTTGCAGCCAATACTATTTCCCTTCCCGCTACTATTTTCTAACATATTTTTTGCCCCTGAGAGTCTTTCTGTAGCAGAATGCTGGCAGTGGCAGAACCCAGAAGAAGGAACTTGGCTGTTTGCAGAAAAGGATCATTCTCATTAGGAGATGTCAGCTGCCGGCTGGCTGCTGAGATTTATAAGAGCTTGTTCCAAAACTCAAATGCTAAGTGCCTCTTTCTCTCTTCTCCGTCCTACTTCACACTGGAGCAAGGAAAGTTAAGAACTAAAATGGAGGAAGAGAACTCTTCCAGCATTGATTTGTGAAACAGAGCTGAAAGCATAAGCATAAACAGACAAGCACGCTTTGCCCTGCCTGGTAGCATCAGAGAAAACATTCAGTGAACAATATCCCCTTTCATAATGAAAGTCACTGCAGTCCTTACTAATGAGTGCCGATCCTGAGGCCACAGTTACAAAAATGTATGTACAGTTGAGATCTTGTGGCCTCTTCAAGTCTGGTTGTGCCCAAGACTACTCATTCTATTAACTTATATTTCTCTTTAGGCCACTGAAAGAACAGGGTTAAGGTCATTATATTGAATAATAATAACAAAGAAATCATTCCAGTAGGATATGTAACCAGAGCCTCAATGACACTTAGTATTTATCCCCAAAAATATCTGCCAGTTTTTCTCTCCTGAACTCAAATTATCTTTGAGAACCAGATGTGAATGGCTAGGTGCTACTGGTGATACTTTTGTGATATATGCATTGCAGTGTGTCTGTCAGCCTTTCAGTGAGACTGCAGCTCTGCCTGGGGATGAGCCAGGTGCTGTATTCCAGACTTATGCCCTTTGGGGTTTTCCTGGCTCAGAGGCACACAAAGTGCATCCCGGGGCTATTTCTAAAATTATTGCTTAAAATGTCCCTTCCCTCTGGGTCCTGTAATTGGGCTGATGTTAGTAAGGTGTCCGCCTTTTCAGGAAAGTACTTTGGAAGAAAAATCCTAACAATAATTTTAGAATGCGTTTTTAATTATATTCTGTTTTATTACCCACCACCATGACCCCATGAAGCAGGGGTTGAGTGTATGGCAAAAGAATTTTGTCCTGAGTTGAAAATGGGTTTAATACTTGTCAGGTAAAAGGCAAAGACTGAATTTTTATACAGATATTTTGAATGCCAGATCACCAAACATACACAAACAGACACACATAAACAAGTTTATTTTCTATACTGCACATACCATCTGCATGTGTGTGTGCATCTTAAGGTGGATATTCTGCCCCGCTAATCAGGCTCTACATGCAAAACCCAGTGCTTCCCACTGAATTTAGTGAACAGATCCAAAGGCATATAGATTTTCTTTCCGTTCCCCTCCTCAAATGATTTCTGGAACCTTTTGGAAATACAAAAAAATACCCTGTATGTAGTTATATAAAATAACCAGTCACCTCTGTACTCAAGGGAGGAAAATATAAATAAGCCCAGAAAATGGAGACCTGTCTAGCCTGGGCTCCCAGCAACTCTTCTATGGTATTATGGTTTTGTGTGATCCATGAGCCACAGCAGGTATTTTCCCCAAACATATCATGCAAAATCATTTTTCCCCAAAATCATAATGAAGAAGTTCCATGCTTTCCAATAGCTGCTGACGATACTTTTGAGGGACAGCTTGCTCTCCTACTGCTGGAGATCCCCAGTGTGGTGTTGCATGAAGCTACCTATACCTCGAGAGTACCAAGGGCTGAAATTAAGCTCTGTGGCACTGTCTTCCCCTGCCATCCTCCTCTCCTTTTTCTAAACATGCAGGGCGTGGCAGGGGAAGTCTAATACCATGGGCACTGACAGCAAAGGACTACGTTGTGCAAGAAACTGAAGCGCAGACAGGAATGCTCACCTGGGAGCCCTTGGTTCACCCCCTGGGTTTCAGCTCTCCTGGATGAGGGAACTGACTAGTTAGCCATGAGATGTCAGCTTTTACAACTCCACACGCATTTCCTACAGCTGAGAGGCACAAGACGTGTACAACACACTTTGGTGAGCCAAGAGAGGAGGAGGTCCAGCAGTACACTGATGTCTCCTCAGGGACCCACCTTCCCAACAGAGGATGGAAATGGTTCAAGCCTGGGGCACTGAGTGCCTGGGCAAGCTAACGGTGGCTCCTTTGGGAGCCACTGATAAGTCCCTCCCTCCCCCTGCCAGATTAAGCAGCACCCACTGTTGGGACTGGAACAGGCAGTGCCAGGTCAATAGCTGAACTCAATAATCTTAGAAGTCTTTTCCAATCTTAATGAATCTATTATGATTCTACAAGTCCTGTGACTTCATAATATAACGAGGTCAGACCTAGGGTTGCATCTGAACTGTTAGAACACTCAAAATTGGTAAAGTCCCTCCTCCTTCCATTTCTCCCTGGTTGCCTCTGACTCAGAATAAAATGTACTAAATGCCTTTCCAAATTTTGGCCCTAGTTGCTAACAGAGTGACAGAGGAACTGTCCTTTATCTCACAGAGTTGTTCTGAGTACCCAAAAGATTGTGAGGTATTCAGATAAGAGCACAATGGCAAGATAAATAACTAGGAATCAACACAAGCACTGCCAAACCCTCATGATATGGTGGAAGCACACAGCTCCCGAGGTCCCCATTTCTTTATCAAACACTAATCCAGTACCTAGCATTGTCTTGAAGCTTAGTGGGGATGGAGGGAGAGGGGATGTCTGTTTTGGGAAAGGAAGGGAACTCTACTTTGATGCATAGCTTGAAAAATGACAGCTATATGACACTACCAAGATGTCTGGGATATTTGAGTTGAGCAGGGAAGATGGATTATTGGTCAGGGTTTGATGAGCCAGCTAAGAGCGTTTGACAAATTTCTGAACTATATGATGAAAAATGTATACTTTAAACATTTTTTAGATTAGCTTTTTATACAAATATATATGGGGGGCTTTTGAAAACCTCTGTAAATATTAATCTGTGATGGTCAACTGTCAGTCCAGTCAAGTTCACTGTAATGTGAAATTTCTACCACACAACACTGGTTGCACTTCGGTTGAATTTAATTAGAGATGTGCAGCAAAATTATTCATGTTGCTTTTCCACCAGTTTGGAAATTAAAATCTCTGTCACAGGTGATAGTAATAACAATGTTATAAATAAGTTTAAAGTTGAGTGTTTCCAAATTTGCAGCAGCATTTGTCCTTTAAAGGGTGTCACAATGGATGTGGCTCCAAAACCTGATCTATTATAGCTCAGAGAATCTGCAGTCTTTAGTTTAGCTCCTTTTATAACTGCAGTTTTTAAAGTTATCACCAGATGTATGTAATTACTCAGAGTTGCTGTAAAATCAGTCTCAGGGAAAGGAGTCTATTATTATGACTGTAATTTTTTTACAAGATATGGAAGCAAAATTATGCTTATAAGGTTCTGTTCTTTGATTAAACTCATTGCTGACCTATTAAAGAAATCTAGCTTTTTTCTGTTTACATTAGGAGTTTGATTCTGTTTGCTTAAGCCAGGGCCTCAAACACTAGATTTTGCCAGTTTATTCACTTGGATGGTGCTAGTGTGATTGAGGTCATGATTTTGTTTCCTCACACTCAGCTCACCAGCCCTACCCAATGATTAAGCTGTTGTACTTTGTCTCAGAAACCTAATGGAATGAATTCCTTTAAAGTGGGTTTGGTAAGGCGGTTGCATATTTTTGGTCCTCCATATAAGTTTTGCAGTTAAACCAGTGGGTCTTAATTGTAGAAGACTGCAAAGTACGAGGTTTGAACGACTCTTCTTATCTAAGTTTTTCTTGATAATACCTGAAGTTGTTACACATATAGCTCTGCTCTGAAGCATTTTCCTGGAGCACTTGGAGGGTTTTCAAAGGCACTTAGAGTGGAAGGGGATAAGATATTACCAAGAGCTATTAAAAATATCCAGACATGATTATCTAAAGAGCTTCACTTGCACTAAAATGAGATTCTCAGTATGACTATACTTCATGAACAGTTATTCACACACAAGATAAACATTACTGTACACATGTTTTCCCACTTTCCCTGGACAAGCTCAACTTAAAAGCATGACAGGGTCTCAAATGCTCCACAGTTTTATTACTCAGGCTGTAAGAAACAATAAAATATCAACAGAGCATAGATGCTAAAATGCTAAAAGAGTGCTCTGTATTCTGCCTCCACAAATGCTGTTTTTCTTTTACTTTCTCCTACTTTGCTGTGAAGTTCTTAGGAATCTGCGTTCCATTATTGCATCCCTATGAGCTTGGCATTAAAATACACATACTTTTGAATTGCTGTGCTACACACAAACCAGACAGTATCGCTCCCATAGATCTCAAGAACGTATGCATCGTGTTTTACATATTAAAGATCACTTATCGTCTCATACACATTTCCCCTTTCTATTTAACGCTCTAGACTTTAATATATGGCATAAAGGCCAAATGCATTGCTTTCCTTTTCAGATCAGAAGAGATAACACAAAACTTATAAAGAATGCATGAAGCTCTAAATATAGAACTGGATTTTAGCTAGTTTAATGCCGCTTCCTGTGCAATAGAAGTGTGTTTTACCTCTGGTATGCAAAAGCAATATATGTACCCAGGGCCAAGATATAACATTTAAGAGCCAACAACTAAATGCCAGGCACTGGAAAAGCATGGAAGCACTTCACAAAGGCGTTAGCTTGGCTGTTAATGGCAGCTTTACTGTTGGCTTTGACCAATATAAAAATAAAGTAGATCTCCGTGGAATACTGCAGTCAAGCGTTCAGAATCTGGTGCACTTAGAGACTATTTTAATAAAATGACGACAATAATGAACTGTAGTTTGACACAGTGTAGGCAATAAACTCAATGGAGTCTGAAGCAAGCTCCCAGAAATGAGGCAGCCAGAGTAAAATACAGTGACTAACTGTTATATGACCAAAGCAAAGGAAGTACTCAGGGAGTAGATTCCAGTGCACTCAGCAATAGGAATAACTCTGGATAGAAGGGATTCTCTGATTCAAATGTCAGTGAACAGACCCAGGTATCTGCTGCTACAAATCAGAGCAAAACAGAAGCAAATATTAAGCCCTAAATGAAAAGTACACAAAACCAACATAGAGAACAGAAAGCCAGATAGGAACAGCTGGACAGTCTGTGGGAAGAATCCAAGACTAGATTTTTAAGGGCTATTTTTCCCTGTGTTCCACAGGCTGGACCATAGACTTGTGGCCAATGGGTGCAATGTAAATGAAATTCTGAAGGCAGAGTAACAGCAAAAAGTGAGGGTGGCAAAACATGAGACCCTTCAAGGTGCTACCCAGTTAACCGCCGTTAGTTTTCACACTGGAAATAGCCATAGGAAAATATCCCTTCTACACCTGCATAAAAGTGTGACATTTTTTTCCCAAAAAAGATAACTTTCTAGACAATAAATCCAAAGCACATGAAAGAAAGATAATCTCAAAATTTCAGAAGGCCACTTACAGGGGAAAAAAGGGACTATGTGACGGATCACCATCCTAAGATAATGAGCTAAGCATCATTGCCCAGACAGACCTTGTCACTTTAATTCAGTAACTGGAAATTTCAGAGACAGAAATTGGGGCCTGGACTCTGAACATTGTATGCTGGCAGCTAAATGGATTCATTGTGCTTAGGAAGACTCAGAGCTGGATTCCTTTTCATATCATTTTGTGGGGACAGGGCAATGCCTGGACCTTTGCAAACAAAAAATTATAAAATAGAACTTTTCACTCTTTGCAAGGATTGCCAGCATGCAGCAAAAGCTGAAGAGACACCAAAAGGAAGTTACCAAACTCATTCTTAACAGAGTTTTGGTTTAACTCTTTTTCCTCAACAAGGACCAGCTCTGCTGATTGTGTTACTACAATGCCCTTTTCTTGTGTTTTTCTATTCTTTTAAGGAATTGTATCCCATGGAAAACTCCCTCCCTGTAAATTGTCACAGCCATCAGATGGCAACAGCCTCTTTCTCCAAAGACACTTTTCTATCTGAATAATCTTATGTATGTTAATGCTCAATGGCAATAAAAGCAAAGCCAGCTTAGCCAGGCCTGAGAAGAGGTTAGCAAATTTAAGCACAAGGGCAGGCAAATTAAAAAAAATGGTCAACCAACTAAAAATGTTTATGAAAATCTGAGTAGGAAAAGGGAAGTAGCTGAAAGGGGCTTACACATTTCAGACAGCAAATACCTCATGAAGGTTGTCTACAAGCCTTGGGTGCCTTCACAGATATCTATCTACACAGATATCCACCTACACAGAAATCAGTATTTGTCTTTTACTAAGAGCACCCCTGAGACCTGCTGAGAATGATGAAAGAATTATTTCATGCACCTGAGAATATTTGTGTTTTATTTCCTGGGGCCCCCTTGTCCTGCTGACAGCGTTATTTGGGAGCCCCAGTAAGCAATGGTTGCTTGGAAGCATGATTCCACTGTGACTCAAAACAAGGAAGGACAATGCTTTCCCTCCTAATCCCACTTTCTTTTTTTCAGCAAAGGAAGAAATACAGACTTGAATTAAGATGCTGGACATTTCCATTGGAAAGCAAAGTCTAAAAGTAAAAGAGATGCCAACAGTGGAGTTCAAAGGAGCCAAACTCCAAGACTCAAGAGCCGGCCTCCAACCATACATAATGCAGTGTCTTCCTACAGGAGCCCGCTACTTTTGACCCCTCAGTAAACATCATTCTAGAACAGAGGTGTGAGCTGGGCAGTATAGGAGCTACCCAGTGCAGCAACAGCAGTTACACTGTACTGCTTTGTGGCTAACTGAGAAACAAAATAGTGAACAGACCTTCTCATTTCAGAACTGGACTGTTTATACCAATCCTGTATGTAGGTATTTTTAGGCACCCTTTGGGAAATTAAGGGTGCTATTCAAGAAAAAAGACCTTGACATACAGAACCGACTGTGGCAGGCATGACATAAAGCATGGTGGGGCAGGGAAGAAGCATCTCGAGCTGACCTATTCACTCATCAGTTTTCTGCCCCTCCATATTCCTAGAGATGTGTGTGCTCTTCGACCACATGCCATGACCTGGCAGAGAAGAGGTTAAACACCAGCTCGGGGTAGCAACACACACTCAGAGTAACAAAAGTTTCTCAGGTTAGTAAGACTGTGGATGAGTGATGACGATGAATATAACTGGCAGCAGGAATCTGATTTCCTGCAAGCAAAGCATGTAAGTGAGCAACAAGGAAGGTATTCAAGTCCTGGAGCCATAAACTGTTCTTCTGGATCAAGTGAAGGCTATTCTTGGTATAGACTTCAGGATAAGACAGAAATTGTATCCCACTTTCATCCATGTCCCCAGTCTTTAGATTAGATTTGGCTGCTAGCAACAATTGAGGGTGGCTGGAGATTTCTTGGCTGAAATATTGCGCTGCTTGTTAAAGGAGAAATAATGGATCTGATATTTATTGCCTGGATTCTTTTCCAGACCTAAGAACAAGTGGTTTGTTTCTTATCTGTACACAGTGACACTAAGGATCAGGATATGATTCCAGTTTCATACTTTGTATTTTTTTTTTGCACAAAATGTTTTCAAAAGGTCATACAGGTATTTTGACACATATTTTCCCTGAACTGAGCCATAACAGAAAAATCTTTCCTATTTTTACAAATTTTGTCAAAGTTATTTATTATTTTAAAGATAAAGACGTATTTTGGCACTGCTGACTACAAGGCTTTGTTTAAAATAGATTTCATTGGCTTGTGATTCATTTCTGTGCTCAGTCATGGAGGTGATAGGGAAAATTTTGGCGGATCTTTACACTGAGACAACATTAAGTGCAATCAAGAAGTGTTTGTAGTCTTTTCAGTTGCATGAAAAATTTCATCTTCTCCTAATCCCCTTCCTAAAAATATGGAGCTTTTTTATAGAAATCAGCTCTTTTCATGAATATATAAACTAGCTGAAAAATCCTGTTTTCTGTCAGTAAAGTGACAGAAAAGTTTCGAGCAGACCTAAGCTTTGCCTTGTTTTAAAGTGCGCCCAAAAGTTTGTTCTCACCTACCTGCTCCCGCTGCTTTCAAGAAAGCACGTGTGTTCAAGCAGTGGTTTCCCTTCCCTCAATAATGTGATGAGTTGTGGTTGCACATACTTGCAGCCCCCTGTGCCAGCACTCGAGGTGCTGTGTGGGCCCACAGCCACAGGGCACAGCCCCAGGACCACATGAGCTCAGCAAATGGTGGGACAAAGCTCAGCAGAAAGCACATTGCCACTGTCATCATTTTCGGACAACGTTCCTTTGATATCTTCAGTCCTCCTTCACCGAGTCCTCTTTCCTTAGGTTATATGCAAAACAGCTGAGCCTCTTCACCTTCCTCTGTCCTGTTTTTCAGGAATAGATGCAGGCAGCATGCTCAACTCCTTTGGCTCCTGTCATGCCATTGCATTCCTGTCAAGCTGCTCCTTTGAATTCCTGCTCACCAGTCTTTCATCAGCAGTGACCTCTGCACTGCTTGAGTCAGCTAACACCTCATTTGCTTTCATGTGAAGTGCCTCCCGGGCAGAGGATATTGCCAGTGGCAGGTGGGTGACTAACTCCTGCTAGTCACTGGTGTGCTCAGGCTGTCATCTGCCATCCCTGCCCGTGCCCCACAGCCCCTACATCCAACTCAGTTTGCAGGGTCCGGGCAATGCGTGTGAGAAAATGCATTGTAGATTTGTGGGCAGTATAGTCTTGAATAGAAAGTGGTTTTCTCACACCGACTTTGAAGAGCTCCTTCAGCTCTGCGCATCTGGATCTTGTCACTGTTTCTCTTGAGGTTCTCAGACTAAGCTATTCTTTTTTGTCCCTCAGGTCTCTTCTTTTCTCCTTCCTCCCCTATGCTTCCTCTCTTTTTAGATGTCTACTTTAGTATATAAATATACAGCATATAAAATTCAGTCATTTCACTCATTGAAACACATCATTGAACAACATTTGGAGGATTTGAGTTTTCCTCTCTTTCATTTGTCTTCGGCGAGGTCTGAGTTTAATGGCTCTTTTATTATTTTCTGCTAGATAGAATAGTATGGTTGTTTGTAGCCTTAGGACAGACATCGTGGAATATTTGCCATATTTACATGGTCTCTAATATCTATACTTTCAAACAATCCCTGAAACCTCATTGAGAGCCTAAGGATGCCTAGAGACAAAGATTTCAGTAGGGTTGTGTCTCAAACAACTTAGAACAGTGCTCTGAAAATGCTTTCCTAATTATATAATTTGTTTGGGATTGAAACTTGGTTTCTGGAGGTGATTGAACTTTCCACTGCAGTAGACTGGGAAAGTACATGTAGTCAGCTCTGCTGAGGGAAAACTGAATTTCCAGATGATAAGGGGCAATGTACTAACTTGATTGATAGCAGCCAGCTCAGAATATGTTGGCTTTCTCTGATACTTCTTCTGCTTCTGCTTTTGTCTTTGTATTTTCTTCTTTCATTTGGCCCGGTACAGTCCTGAAAGCTTGTGACTGTCCTCTGGAGGGGTGTTTCCTGTGGAATTCAGAATATGCAGGATTTGTTTGACCTCTGCCTCCTGTTGTACACGGTCATGCCTCACATTTCTTGTCAGCCTTTCTTTATGGATAATAAATTCAAATATTAGAGAAAATTATTCTTCCTTTGTGCCAGCTGGTCTTGCTTTATGCAAAGATGTTTGTGATGCCCCAAGGACTGTGCTTGTATGGATAATCCCACAGGCTTCTTGTTGGTCTTATGCTAAGTATTTCCTAAGCTATAAGCAACTGGCCCGCAGTTTAACACCAATCTGGTACTTCTTGAGTGTATCACACTCACACACACACACAGACAGACACAGAGGTCTGTTTGCTGAGCATTACTGCTATTGAAACTAGTTTGTTTGTACTGCCTCTAGGTCAGATGGACGTCCTGTTCGATATCTTTTACTAATATCTCAGCTTGCTGGTTTATGCATCTCTAATTGTGCAGCTGTCAGACACAACAAAATGATCCCCCTTTTTCCCTCATATGTATTTCTTCCCTCTTCCATGTGTGAATACATGAATGTTTAAGGATTCCTTTCTCTGTTTCTTATCCATTAGGCTTTTCTGAGATAATTGCCTTGATTTTTTTTGGTCAAAACCACATAGACTCAAGTTTTTTGATGGTTCTTGGCCAACACTACAAGCTCACCTGTCATGTACTTCCCATATATTATCATTTACAATGGCCAAATGTAGCACAGTATTTTAGGCAAACAAAATGCTGGGTTTGACTTAAGTGGAAAATGAATCCGGCCATTTCTTCCCTGGCTGCCTAGATTCCTATGGAAGTCTGTACCATAACAAGTTTAAAAATATTTTTAATAATAATAATAATTATAATAATGAAGAATTAGTAGTTAATGTATGCCCTCTTATAAATATGATAGTATTTTTACATTAACTGGCTTCTGAACTTAGCAGACTGTAGAAAAACGAAACTTCATAAGCAGCACAAAGAATGAAACCTGCCTTTCTCTGGCCTTGTTTCTCAGGGCACACTGCATCAGTACAGACTCACTGGTGCCTGATACGGTTTGTGCTCATTCTGCAACAAGAAGACATTAGCAGGGACCTCTCTATCAAACTGTCTGTATGCAGTAATTGGGAGGAAGTGAGTATATCTCAGACCTCTGTCCCTTTGTCAAAAATCACCAGTTGATTTAAAAGGCAAGGCATGATACCAAAAAATAAGTAGACAATCTGAATGTTTAAACAACATTTCATTGGGAAATCCAGCTTAAAAACAAGACCAAGAAAAACATCACTGCTAAGTGTAATCTTTTATCTGGGATCAAAAACAGGCTTTAAAGTAAGATCTCTTGCTAGAGAATTTCACTCAGCTGGGCTAACTTGTTCACTGAACTCCCCTATATGGATAACTTCTCTTTCACTTCTTGTCCGACTCATATTTGACAAATTGTGCAGTCTTTTAAGTAATTGACAATATGTCTATTCTGTGTCCCACTCGCATCAAAATGATCAACTTCCATCTGCTCTGCTTTTAAGAAACATTTCCCCTTTCAAAGTCCACTAGCAGTATTTTCCCCATGTTGTCAACAAATTGCTCTCTCACTTAACTTCTGACCCTTCCTGTTGCCCTATAGTGATGCTACAAAATAAAACGTCCTCAAAAAAAAAATGTCCAGAAAGAGTTTTTTCTCTGATGGCCAGCCTAAAGATACACCTGTGCCTGGTCTTCCACTTGCCTTCCTGACATTACTTCTGGCAGCTGTGTCTAAAAGAGGCTGATAAGTTCAGTGTGCTGGAGGTAGGCTCCAGCACACTGAACCAGAGGCGTCATACAGCTAGCAGGACATAAAGGAATGCATCATTGCCATCTTATTCCCAGTTTGGCTGAGTGTTGGTTTTAAAAAACACCTAAGAAAAGCAGTAAGAACTTTGCTTTCCTTCTCACCACATACCTCAGCAGAACATTAACAGTGGGCACTCATGTGGAGCTGTTAAATGCTATCATTATCTGTAAAGCCAAGCCACTTTTACTACTTTTTTTTAACCCTTTTAAATACAGGGAAATTAATTTTTAAATGTATCAGTGCAATGAATTTAAATCAAGGGTTGTAGAGAATTGAAATAAAACCCTTTGATCTTCTCTGTTGTAGTTTATATTCTAGGTAAATATATTTAAGAGTCTAGCTAGGAAAAAATATAGACTAGGAACCTGATTAGACTCAGTGGAAAGCAATGCCATTGAGTTTTTCCTTTCTTTCTTTCATTTCTAACAGGAATAAACCACACCTTAGAAGCACTGAGTCCTGTATGAGTAATACATCTCTCTCTCAGGACAAGGCATGCTGGAGCAGAAAGGTTCTGTTAAGTTCTTAATTCCCATCAACTTGCAGTAGAATTTGGGCATCTCTCTGAAATTTTCTCCTCATATGCGTGACCTGACACTTGTCCCTTTCTGCAAACACTCTGCTGCCCACTGCTAGTAAAGGCTGGTTCACCAAGGGCTCTTGGCTTTGGATAAGAAGCTTGTACATTTATATTTATAGCGTAAGTACAGCTGTCAGAGGACAGCTTGCACTCTACATCTCCAGGGACCACGTATTGAAAGAGGTTGGCTGGGCAAGGAGTACGTGAGTGAAGGGGTGCACCCACTTGCCTCTGGAAACCCCAGGTAACAGCACCTTCTTCCAGCAAACCATTGGGGTGAAATTAAAAAAACCTTCCCTTCAACCTATGAGAAACACTGACAGAAGTGTGGCTGTCCTCGTATTGGAAAGGAGGTGATATATTCGTTTGAGCTTCAAAACATATTTCTTTTCTTCTTGGCCTAAAACTGGTGGCTTTGCCGATCAATTTAGTTGGTTAGAACACATAGGAATAAGTCTTGTTCTGAAATAAAAGAGGAGAAAACCATCTTTTACAGCTGGAGAATACAAATTCCTCCCCACTTGCCACTGGAGAACACATGACTCATTCTTGCAGCTCTCCTGAGCCTATTGCTGCTGTATACCTGTCAAGATCCAGAGCACTCCTAACCTTACCTGAAAGCAGAATGGATAGTGAAAAATCTCTGTAATGGTACTATCTGTAAATGAGAGAACTAGGGGTATAAATCAAAGGCTTTTGACTCTCATTTCGGTGAAGCGGAAAATAGAATTGTCCAACTTGAAAACAGAAAAAAAGAAGAGCAGAGCATTGGGTATAGAAGAGATGGACAATAGATTAGCTTAAGGATTTAAAGAATCACTGCAGGAGCTCACACATAAGGCTTTTCAGTACACCTGTGTGTGCTTGGAGGTATATCCTGCTACACAAGTATTCCCTGCCCCCAGATTTCAATACAGCAAGGATGAAAATAATAAAGGGTTCAGCTATGAAGACAAAAAGATAGTGCCAAGAGAAGCAAATAATAGTCTCTCACAATACTAATTTCTTCTTCTGCTTTTCTATCAATCAAGAAACAGACACCTTGTATAGATTTTACCTCATTAAAAACCAGTATTGTATGAAGAATATCAAATGTGCACTTCACATTTTAAAAGTGTAAGAACAAAATCTCTCTTTTATATTACATCAGCACTGATATTAGCTTTTAAAACTCTCTGGAAAAGCTGAGAAGTTTTGCAAAAGCTACTTTAATACAGTTATACTGTAACACACTTGTTCTTACATACATAGCAGGAACTATGATACAGATTTGTAAGCCGTTGAGATTACATAAAAGAGGTATTTTTCTTTGGTCCAGCAATAGCATCTGAGGGGTTTGTGGTAGACTATAATTAATGCATAGTAAGTCCTGTCTCCATCTACATACACTCATGATAAGAGCTTTTCTGAATCGTATTTCAGAACCTCCCAAAGAAGAAAAGACATTAAGACGTGAAGTCTGCCTATGCCTGCTTTGGCTTCTGAGCTCATGTCTTCATACCAGGTATTCTGAGAGTTATAAATCTGCCTGCCAAGAGTTGTCTTCCTTAACCCCTTCAAGATAAGTGAGAATATACATTATTAATTGGTTATATCAGGGTCATTCACTTACCCAGTTCAGGCATATATTCTTATATTCTTTTTGTTCTAAATTTTAAAAAAGTACAAGGAGTATGGAACAAAACTCCAATGTATTTGGGCATACATGCATTAGGCTTATAAATTAGGCTCAGCTGTTCCTAAAGCCTAGGCACTCGTTCCTTATAGATGCTGTGGTAAAGATATCCAAGAAGAAAGATACAGAAGTGTCTGAACAAACTCAGGCAGAATTTCTTTCCCTTCAAAATTTATCTTTCTCAAGTATCGCTTATCACCAGTGAAATATTACTTATGACTATTAAATCTGCAGAGTACTTTGAATCTCCATTGTCAGCATGAGTCATGTTTCATCAGGAAAATAGCTCCGTTCTTAATAACTGCTCAATTTGTTCCCTCATTTTTCCTTCCATTTAGAGGTTGTAGCAATACTTCTCACGAAGTCCGTGCATCGAGGACACAGATGGTGGATGGGTTCCAGTACCACGACTTGAAAATGAATTACAAGGTTCAAGATACCAGTTCTTGTAGCCAGAGTATTCTATGCCTCCCTAACATGATTCAGGATATTCCTTAAAAACGTAAAGGTTTTCATTCTTGTGAGAAAACTTAGAGGAAATTATTTATGTCTACCCTAAATTCTCACAAGATTAAAAAAAAAAAAAAGAAATAAAAATTAAAGCAATGGAAAATGAGGACACAAAATTGCCTATCTTAAGGAACTTTCATTACACTTTGAAACAGTGTACAAGGCAAAAGAGACTGTAAGTATCAAGCTGCCCCTTCTTAGAATCATAGGATCATTTAGGACAAAAAAGGCTTCTAAGATCAAGTTCAACCATTAATCTTGATTTGACCCAGCTTTGGATCTGGCCCATAATGTACCAGTAGGTTATGGTGAAGGAATTTCAACCCGACATACAAAACCATAACAAAACCAGACTATAGGTGAGTACATAAGGTTACTTACAGACATCAGATTTTGCCTTCTTGAATATCAGTGAACATGGTAAGGGACTTCCTCTCTTGTTAAATAAATGCTTAAGATGCTTATTGTGGCATCTTAATTTTTCTCCTGAAATTAAAATAGATGCTTATGATTCTCAGACTGATAAGCAAGTGTACTGGACACTTCCAAAATACATTTGTTAAGCATTAGTCTTCATGATCAGTTGGAAGAGAATAATATTTCCAGCATACAACATGATTTTTATACTGCCTAATATGAGTGTAGGATGTTCGAGGATGGCTTTTTATATTCAGTCTCTAAGGAACAGAGCTAGAAGGGCTTTTCTGGCTCAATTGTCAATACAATGGATCTCAACCATGCTATAATGCATCTAGGGATTAATTTATTGCCATTAACAGAGCCATGAGGGAAATACAGGTGGCTAGGAACAAAAATTACCTATCAGAAAAGGAGGAGTACCAAAACCTTTTCAAGTAATGAAAGGAGAAAATAGACTGTAAGTGAAAATGACAATACTGCTAGAGAAGACTGTCTGTTATGGGCGACTGCTGACAAGCAGTTGTGAGATCCAGCCAGTGATGAAGGAAAACCAGACAGCGATATACCTCTGATTCAAGGGATGAAATCACTATAACACAAGAAACCTCTAGGGAGAGTAAATTTGGCTATACTGGAGTGCCTTTAACTTGCGTAACCATAAGTAAGCTAAATTAAAGCTAACAAGGGCAGGTATTTGTAGTAGTGTAACCATGGCAGCAAAGAACTCAGACTAAAAAAGGCTCCACCTGCTCAAGGACTTGCATAAGTACTTGCCATTTGGCCCCACAGAGCCCTCGACTACCATAATTACACCTCTAATAATATCCAGGCTAGATATGCTGCACATAATAACCACAATATGGATGCTTCTTCAGACTAAAGCTCCCTTAAAAGGATCCAAAGCCCTTTGGTGTCCCTAGCACACTTACCATTGATTTCAGTGAACTTTGTCTCAGGCCTCTTAACGTTAAAGATGAATGTAACATATTAAATTATTGAACAGAGTACTTGGTCTTAATAAGAGCAAATTATTTCTTCAGGGTAATAAAACTGATTCAGCTGTAGTGAGATAACAAAGAAAACAGACTCAGAGAAAACTAATTAAAGCATTTGGAGTACTAGAACTAAGTTTCTCCCTCTCTGACATAAGAAATTATTTTCAGAACTTTTATAAAACATTTATTCTCATATAAAGAAGGTAATAAAAGTGATAAACTGTAGCCTTCTTCCCTAGCCAAGATCAAACTACCTACCTTCTATGAAAGGAAGCAAATTGCCCAGAGTGTGCCTCTTGAACACAGAAAAAAATTGTTTACTATTGAAATGTGAAAGTCTATTAAGTGTTGGGCTGTGATTGTTTTCCAATTAGCTTTTACAAAGTTCTAAAATTAAAAAAAAAGGAAAGGTGGATCCCCAGCTGACAAGACAGCTATTAGATTTCTACGCAATCAAGGGTCACCAGACGACTGTGCTTTGTTCCATCATCTAGACGTTTTTCTATTAAGGAGAAAAGGATTTCTAGGAGAAATCGAAGGGCGAAGCTAGAGAAGGTGAGTTGTTCTTTAATTAGTAAAAGCCATTACTGGCTCTACTGAAGGTCAGCACTCCCCAGCAATGGACACAGGCCACTGCAGTGTATATGTGTGAGTACCAAGAAGGTGACTGAAGGGGTTGAGTGGGGATGTTTAGAGTGAGAGGGATGAATTTGGGCCAAAGAAGCTTTGGAGCCTGAACCAGAGCAGTGTGTGGCAAGTCAAACGAGTTCGTAGAAAGAGAAAAGTAATGTGTTATCATGATCAACAGAAATATGAAACAATGCCCTCCCTGACAGTGACTACTGTGGGTACTTCAAGCCTTGATAGAGAGGGGTTAGATCTAAATAATCATTTATGCTGGTATTTAACTGCAGAGATGTGAGAAGCCTTGTTGACATTGCCAAGACAATTTCAAAGAGAAGAACAGATTTAAGTGCTTTGCTGGATGAGGGCCAGAGGCAGCTGAAGTTAGCACTAAGATCATTTTGAAGAGGTTTTTTTATTTCTGAATTCTCAGAGCACCCAGACCTCTTCCTGGATAGTCTTGGGAAGGATTATCAAGGTAAAGCAGATTTAAAACATGCAGGTTTAAAAACATCTGGACCAGACCTTGAGACACTAGCTGAACCCCTTTCCATAGACAAGAGAGAATTTCCTTTAGATCTCAAACAGAAATTTTGTATTAGGCTTTCAAACAGCTTTAGGGGCTGTTTGTTGATTTAGAGGCTATTTGTTGATTGAGACTTTTAAAACAAAATATCCAGGTAAATTTTTTCCCCCTCATTGGAATTACTTTACAATCTTCCCAATCTTATTTTTCAGGTCAGAAAAAGGACTGTGTCCAAAAACATTTCCTCAGAAACTGGATTGTAATAATAGTGTCATCCAGGTATACCAGATAGCCATTTTTTTGGATGCCATCTTTTGTTTTCAAAAGGTATTTGAAATCAATTATCACACTGGGAAGGACTGTAAAGATGAGCTTCAATTCAACAGACTTGGCTTCTGTGTTTTCTAATCCCTGGCAGACAAATTTTCTCCCTGATCTTATAAAACTTTCTTTCAGACTGTGCTATTTGCTTCCAGTTGTTTTGGACAATCAAGAAAATCCCACTCCAGACATGGCTGACTACAAAAGTTCTAATAAATTCACAGGAGTCCAGAATTTTTTCCAGTAGAGTTATTTCCTAACCCCTGGGTCAAACTAATAGAAAAGGACAAATTCCCAAACTCTAACGTGGTCTGAATTGTTATGGACAAAACCTTGAGAACCAAAGGCCCTTCCATCCATTCAGATTTGGAATGATGCACATTTCCAGTCTACTAACTTTTGAAACTTGAGGATATAACTCAGTGCCAGAATATCTTTTTACCATTCATATTTACTTGAAATTGTGTCAGTTTTTACTTGGTTGAAAGCAAGGACTTTGCCTTTTTTCCTTCCATTTCTTAAAAAATAGGCTTCCACAGGTTCTTACTGAAAATAAAGTACTCAATACAGACTTCACAAATCAATTTTGTTCATGACTTAAAGCCAAGCACATTGTCTGGAGGACTTTTTCAGCACTGTAATGCAGCACTCTGTGTTTACTCCTGCAGTTTATGAAGAGTTCAGGACATGGATGGTGCACATGCTCAAAAAAACACTTGCACAGAGAAAAATGTAGCACTCCTGTTCTCCGGTACAGATTTAGAACATATTGAAGTCTATTCTGCATCACTGCTTAGCTGTCACTTCAGGAATTTTTAGCTAATTGACAGTGATGATTAGAAAGAATACCATTATCTCATGTTTAGGGGAGCTACAAAATTCCAACCTCAGCATTCCTGTGACATCTGTGTGAGAAAACAGGGACAACAAATGAAGGCTGCTCTGGGAACCTGCTCTGAATATTTGTATTCAGGGGAGAGGTTTTGAGTTGGGTTTATCTTTGTGTCATGAAGAAAAGCTGCGTGATTAGGGTGGTATTCTTACTGGGACACTATTTCTCACTGTTTGTTGCTGCAGTAAATGTTCAGTGCCCCAACAGCAGCACAATTCATTTGCTCAAAGGATGGAAGTTGTTTTTATTTGATTGGGTGAATTTTCACAGGTGTTAAAAAAGGCTATTTAGAAGTACTACCCATTAAAGTTAGATAAATCTTCTTGCCACAATTGTATTAATGGGGTTTTACATTACCAATTAAGTTCTAAAAGAAAGAATTTGTTCTGAAGAGGTGTCTCTTTGGCACACAAAATGTTGCATCTTGCCAAAGATCCTAGTTGCAGATACACTGAAATCCATGTTCCTTCCTGACTTCTGAAGCTTGGTCATGATTTATTCCTAAGGGACTTGGCACCTGCCAGTGTCTCTTATTGCCTTGCAAAATTACAAAGTTTTCCAACAAACATTCTTTCCTCCCTCTAAAATCTGTAAACACTGTACTATATAGACATTTCTTTTTAATTAGTGTTTTTAACGCTCCATTTTAAATTAATTTGTTGTGTTACTTGGTTAGTATTTTCAGTGACTTTCCTTTAAAACTGTTCATTTGGAATATTTTGTTTCTCTGGAGTGAGCTTTTCCCTTCACCCCTGTGGCTCCCAGCTCATGTCTGTGGGTAACAACAGTGTATGTACATGTTCTCAACACCTTGGGAGGTGTGCTTACACAACTGTCTTTCATCACCTGGATCAGTGCTCCAACTGGGGTTTCTCAATCTATTCAGTCTCCAAGACTTCCTTCCTCCTAGAGCTTCTCTAGGCCTGAATCACTTCAGTGTTTATTCTCTTCAAAAAATAAGAGAATAATTTTTTTTAAATGATTAAGGTTTTGGTTGAAAGTGAGCACTGCTTAATACAGAGTTTGATATGTTGCAATAATTTCTGTGAGGTGTTATGCCCTACAGTGAGGCATCACCTTTAAAAACATAAAGAATCTTCTTAATTTTCAAAAGTTCAGAGCACTCCTGGACTCCAGCAGCTTTGGTGGGAATGTAGGGTCAGCTCTGGCCTTCCCTGCAGTCAAGAGGATTTTTTTCAGAGAGTGAGCTTTGGCCTATACATTTAAGCAGTATGATCAAATCACTTTCTTTTTGAGCCTAGGTAAGGATTTCAGTTACTCAGTTTAATGCACTCCAGTCTGAAACATTTGTTCTTAACAACTGTGAAAAAAAGGAAATGTTCAAGAGAAAGTTGTGCTTTATGCTGAAGTTGAACTTGAAGTGATCTC
This sequence comes from Platysteira castanea, assembly GCA_013397175.1. Taxonomy (NCBI): domain Eukaryota; kingdom Metazoa; phylum Chordata; class Aves; order Passeriformes; genus Platysteira; species Platysteira castanea. Next base: position 309,063 of record VYXC01002358.1, read on the forward strand.
CTGAGATATCTTTTATTTGTATGTTAAGCAGAATGCACATTTATGGTGCCGTATAAATAATAATAATAATGCTATCATCTCTCTGTATTCTGTTTATTGTAATCTGTTTATTCTGCAAAACTCAGCAATGAAAGTAAAAATAGCCTCACTATGTATTTTCAGTGAAGATCCATAGCCGTTTATATTTCATACAAACTTGCCTTTCCCCAGCTATAAGGCACTTTGTATTTAAAGCTATCAGAAGAAAAAAAAAAAAAACAAAAAGAGAAAATCTCAAAAACAAATGTTCTGACATCATTAAGTAACTCAGCTCCATAAAAACATGAGGCCATATAATCAAATAATGTTCTTAAGTACTCCACAATCAAATCAGTGAAGAGTTCTATCTAAAAATCAGTGGTGGTTGATGGCCACAGGAATTTAAAAAATCAAGTGGAACCACACAACTTGAGGAATTAGTCATGAGACAAGGAATCTTTTACCTATAAATCAGTGTGAAACCATCTCAGTTTCAGTAAGTAGCCACACCAGTTAGGGATTGATGGTCTATAGGGATCAACATTAAAAGGCAATAACTACCACATTGTGGTATACAAGATATTAAAGCTATTTCCCGTACCCAACAGAGGAAATCAAGAAAGCATTCAGATATTAATGTCAGCCAGCATTTGTGAAATGAATAGGCTTGACCTCAGTCCCCTCTCTTTTCCAGCAGAAACGAGAAGCTGCAAAAAGTGTCTCCTTATTTGTGACCTTGAAATCACCAATTCTGTGAATGATTAACTTAGTGCAGAAGGAGAAGGAGGACAAGAACACTGGTAAAAGGAAGAAACATAGAGGAGTTGTGCAAAACTTGCCGCTCATAATGACACCCTTCCCACAGATAAATAGTTTTTTCAAGCTCTTAGGCTGCCAATCCTGCTCTTTTATCACCTGTAAATATACTCATGGCATGTAAAAAAACTCTCCTGAAATAATTCAGGGAGAAAACATGAACTGACAGTCTGGGCATTAATCACAGTATTTTATATTACTCTAGTATGAAAGTCACCACCTTTAGAAACTCATTTATCATGCTTCCCTCTTTAAGCCATTCACAGAGGATTTGCAATAGTTCCCTCATTCCAAGTCTAGGAAATTGGTACAAATGTAAGAATCAACACTGGAAACCCCCAACGGCATAATTTTGAAAGCAAGAAGTGCATGCTGCTGCACGAGATTTTAGTGTGGTTTAATGCTGACAGCCACCACCAGCCAGCCTTTCACTGAGCAACACGTGCAAGAGCCAGGGAATGGAAGTTTACTCTGGGAAGAGATGGGGATCACATGTTTTTAAATCTGGCCACACTGCTAATTGATCTTATCCAAAATAAACCACAGCGAACTATGCTGCATTTACACCTCATTTGCACAGGGATCCCAAAGGCTGAATGCAAAGAGAGCTTAGCTGAAGGCATGACTTCCCCACTGCAAGCAGAGTCACATGATGCAGATAAAGGACCCTCTACTCCAGGAAAATTAAACTGATGTCCATCCTTGAACAGCAAAGACCCTAAGGCATCTCTCAGGGTGCTTCAGCTGTGGCTTGGGGGCATGGAATGGCCTGAATGTGCATCTCCCAGGCTGATGGTCAGATGAGATGTTGGCTTGTGCTGGGCTACAGCTTAGCAAGCCCCCTGGGTAACCCTACCTCAGAATGACCCTTCTCAGCCCTAAAAGCTTCTTTATTGGTCATCAGGGCTCCTGAGGACACCACCCAAATGCTGAAACAGAGTTTGTCCAGCATGGAGGATGTCTGGGCATCAGAGAGCAGTATGTGTGGTGCCTTATGAGCCAGTTCCAAGCCATCATGCCTAACTGATGGCTAATGGATGGCTCTAAAAACAGATTGCATTCCCTGGGACTAAGGGAGGTGTGCCAGTAAGGACACAATAAAGGACCCTCTCACACCTGCTAGGTTCATCAGAAAAGAGAGAAAAGAGAGAAGCTTTATTTATATTTATCATACTTTATAGGGTTCTCAACTCCACAAGGGATTGGAGGACATGTCACTTCCTCCTCAATCCCACTGGAGAAAAAGGATGCTCATCAAACTTTCTCTTATCACAAAAGGAATGAAAAACAGAAAATACCGTTAAGTAAACATTGGCTATAGTTTACATGAAAGTGGGCAAAAATCTCTGACTCCAAGGCTAAAACAGAAGGCTTAGCAAAAAACCAGGGCAACAGGGAGGTGCTGTTCCTCTCCTGCCGCTGTGCTTTCTGCCCAGCTGCCTCTCCAGGGTGTCAGGTGAAGCTGGGTGCCATGTCCTTTTGGGTGCCAGCTTGTTCATGGTCAGTCTCACACAGTGCTGGTCCTTCTTAGGTGCCAGGCATTTTGGGGAGGCGAGGGGTCATCTGCACCAAGGGTTACACCTCGCAAGCCCTGCTTGCGAGTAATGCAGTTGCTGACCTGCAGTGTCTTTTTTTCCCTCCCTTACTTTAACTTATTAGCTATACATAGCAAGACCACATCCCCTCACGTGACCAGGGCTGCTTACTGCATCTTGTAGCATCTATCCAAACCCAACACCTGCATCACTTCTGACAGCTTTTGCTACAAAGACCCCTGAAGCCTTTTTGTCCCATTTAAGACCTCTCAGTCCTTTGCTTCTGTTTAGCCCTTCCTGGCCCTGGGTTGAAGTACATTATTAAAAATTCCTTACAGACCTACATTAGTATAAATTAAGAGGTAGAGGACATTATCCTGCATAGAGTGTGAATTTTTATTCAAATAATTCTATTAGCATAATTATCTTTTTCAGAAATTAAATGAACATTATTATACTTGATGTGCTACAAATTATAAAAGCAAAATTTCACTTGTAAGGTTGCACAGTTCTAAGCAATTAGCCATATTGCACCCAGCAAACCAAAATTAAACACATAAATTAAACCAGTGGGGGGGATAATAATATTAAAAGGGGGTGTAGGCTTTATGTGGTTTGTTCATTCTGAAGCTCCAACTAAAGACAGTTCTGACAAGAACAGGTCAGACAAGTGGGGTTAACAGGTTCCCCCACACTTTCTAACTTGCAGTGTAAAAATCTTGCTTGACAGAACAATTATGTGGACTGCTTCCACTAGGGATAATAACATAACCTAAACAAGTCATTTCCTTGTGTGTTCCATGTATAATCTCGCAATCTCTCCCTAGTTTTTACAATACATGGCTGTTATTGGCATTTTAATCAATAGGCACATTGGATCTGAAGTAAGCATTTATACTTTTTTTATGATTATCGAATGCCTGTGGTTGTATTTATGTGCAGCTACCTGCACAAAAATATACAGCATTTTATAGACACACCTTGTATTCTGCAGGAATTAATTATTACAGCTGCCAAAATCTATCAACATAGAGAAATATTTCCAGGACTGCTAAAGCATTTAGATGGAAGCAGTAAATTGAATAGCTTGAAGAGACACATGAATGCTACTGAATGGTCTCTAAAGGTGTCTCACACTTGCAGAGTTTGCTGAAATTCTTCTAGACCAGCTTCAACATAGGAAATGTCCTGTGTTTGAAAAATACACATTTGTTTTACCGAACTTAGAGTTATGCCAATACCTCAGCTGAGGAACCCATGCTGTCCTTTGCTGTGCAAGTGCTCACCATGATGTGGAGGAGCACTCCTCTGCTGTCTGGTAGGTCACAGTCAGCGGGGATCAAGAGCACTTGCAGCATGCTCTGCTCTCTCTGTCAAATGAAATATTTATCTGAGGCCAGGCCTGGAGTGCTGCAATGGATGGGTATAAACTCTTCAGAAGGGACAGTTGTTGAGCCTGGAGAACACTGAGATGGGACCTCATCGATGTCTATGTGTATCTGAAGGGAGGGTGTCAAGAGGATGGATCCAGGCTCTGCTCGGTGGTGCCGAGCCATGGGACAAGAGGCAGCGGGCAGAACCTGATGCACAGGAGGTTCCACCTGAACATGAGGATGAGCTGCTTCACTGTGCAGGTGACCGTGCCCTGGAACAGGTTGTCCAGAGAGGCTGTGGAGTCTCCCTCACTGGAAAAACTCAAAAGTTATCTGGACACATTTCTGAGTAGGGTGCTCTAGGAGACCCTGTTTGAGCAGGGAGGTTGGACTAGATGACATTCAGTGATCTCTTCCAACCTTAACCAATCTGTGATTCTGTGATAGGCAAGGAAGGAGAGGTAGTGGGGTAGCCCTGTGTTTTGACAGGCTGGAGATGAGTCATGGTGACCATAGGGCTGAATGTAGGAATCAGAGGGAAGGCCAAGAAGGCAGAAGTCAGGGTGGGGCTCTGTTATAGACCACCTGACCAGGGTGAAGAGGCAGACAAAATGTTCTCTACACAGCTGGTGAATGAGCCAACTAGGGAAGGCATCCCNTGCCCTGGAACAGGTTGTCCAGAGAGGCTGTGGAGTCTCCCTCACTGGAAAAACTCAAAAGTTATCTGGACACATTTCTGAGTAGGGTGCTCTAGGAGACCCTGTTTGAGCAGGGAGGTTGGACTAGATGACATTCAGTGATCTCTTCCAACCTTAACCAATCTGTGATTCTGTGATAGGCAAGGAAGGAGAGGTAGTGGGGTAGCCCTGTGTTTTGACAGGCTGGAGATGAGTCATGGTGACCATAGGGCTGAATGTAGGAATCAGAGGGAAGGCCAAGAAGGCAGAAGTCAGGGTGGGACTCTGTTATAGACCACCTAACCAGGGTGAAGAGGCAGACAAAATGTTCTCTACACAGCTGGTGAATGAGCCAACTAGGGAAGGCATCCTACTGGACCTGCTGTTTGTGAATGGGGAAGGGCTGGTGCTTGGGGCCTCTCTTGGGCATAGTAATCACAATTTTGATTCTCAGACAAGTAAGGAGAGGAGTTATCAACTACCTTGGATTTCTGAAGAGCAGCCTTTGGCATGTCTAGAAAACTAGTTTGTAGAGTCCCTTGGGAAGCAGTCCTGAAGGGAGAAGGAGTCCAGGAAGGTGGGACACTCTTCAAGACAGAAATCTTAAAGGCACAGTAGCAGGCTCTCCCAGTCTCCCAAATGGCAAGCAAGGAAGACCAGCCTGGCTAAACAGNCAAGTAAGGAGAGGAGTTATCAACTACCTTGGATTTCTGAAGAGCAGCCTTTGGCATGTCTAGAAAACTAGTTTGTAGAGTCCCTTGGGAAGCAGTCCTGAAGGGAGAAGGAGTCCAGGAAGGTGGGACACTCTTCAAGACAGAAATCTTAAAGGCACAGTAGCAGGCTCTCCCAGTCTCCCAAATGGCAAGCAAGGAAGACCAGCCTGGCTAAACAGAAAGTTTTGTCTGGAACTCAGGAAAGAAATGCACTTTAAAAGAAGGGACAGGCAACATGGGAGGACTACAAGGATGTTATGAGATTATACAAGGAGAAAATTAGAAGGATCAAACCCCAGGTAGAACTTAATCTGGCTAGTATTGTAGAAGACAATTTTAAAAGTTTCTATAAATACACTAACAACAAAAGAAGGACTAAGGATAATCTCCATCCTTTATCAGCCGCAGGGGAAACATAGTGACAAAAGCTGAGGAAAAGTCTGGGGTGCTTCGTGGCTTCTTTGCTTCAGTCTCACTATTAAAGACCAGTTCTTCTTCAGGTACCCAGTCCCCCGAGTTGGAAGAAAGGGACAGGGACCAGCACGAAGTCTCCATAATCCAAGAGGAAATGGTCAGCAACTTAATATGCCACTTAGGCATGCACAAATCTACGGGACCAGGCGTCACCCACCCAAGAGTACTAAGGGTGCTGGTTGAAGAGCCACTTTATATAATTTACCAGCCATCCTGGCTAACTGGGAAGGTCCCAGTTCACCAGATGTTGGTAAATGTGATATTGTCTGGGGCTGGAAGGGCTGGAACTACAGGGCTGTCAGTCTGACCTTGGCGCTGGGGAAGATCACAGAGCAGCTCATAGTGAGTGCCATCACATACATGTGCAGGACAATCAAGGGATCAGGCCCAGCCAGCGCAGGTATATAAAAGGCAGGTGCTGCTTGACTGACCTGATCTCCTTTTATGACAGGGTGACCCACCTGATGGCTAAGGGAAAGGCTGTGAATGTTGTGTACCTGAGCTTCAGCAAAGCCTTTGACACCATTTCACACAGCATTCTCCTGGAGAAGCTGGCTGCTCAGGGCTTGGATGGGTGTGCTCTTCTCTGGGTAAAAAACTGGCTGGCTGGCTCAGAGAGGCAGGCGAATGGTGCTGCCTGCAGCTGGCAGATAGTCACAAGCAGTGTCCCCCAGGGATCAGAGTTGTTTAATATCTTAATAAATGATCTGGACCAGGGGGTTGAGTGCACCCTCAGTCAGTTTGCAGGTGGCACCAAGCTGGGTGGGAATGTTGGTGTGCTGGAGGGCAGGAAGGCTCGGCAGAAGGATTTGGACAGGCTGGATCCATGAGCTGAGGCCAACTGTATGAGGTGCAGCAAGGCCAAGTGCTGCGTTCTGCATTTGGGTCACGACAGTCCCAGGCAGTGCTACAGCAAAGGACCTGGGGGTGCTGGTCAACAGCAGCTGAACAAGAGCCAGGTGGCCAAGAAGGCCAGTGGCACCCCTGGCTACTATCAAAAATAGTGTGGCCAACAGGACCAGGGCAATGGAGCTGGTGAAGGCTCTGGAGCACAAATCTGGTGAGGAGCACCTGGGGGGGCTGTGGCTGTTTAGCCTGGAGAAAAGGAGGCTCAGGGAAGACTTAGTCTACAACTACCAGAAACGAGATTGTAGTCAGGTGAGGGGCTGGTCTTTTCTCCGAGGTAACAAGTGACAGCATAAGAGGAAACAGTCTCAGGTTGCAGCAGGGGAGATTTAGATTGGATATTAGGAAAAATTCCTTTGCAGAAAGGGTTTCCAAGCACTGGAACAGGCTGCTCAGGGAAGTGGTGGAGTCACCATCCCTGCAGATATTTAAAAGATGTGCAGGACTGGTGCTCAGGGACATGGTTTAGTGATGGACTTGGCAGTGTAGGGTTAATGATTGCACTTGATGATCTTAAAGGGTTTTTTATCTAAAAGATTATATAATTACCTTATGCATTTTATACAGTTCTTCCCTGAAAAAAGGTAGAAAATGCTTCTTTTTCCTGCCTGTTTCATAGTGCTTTGAAGAGGAAGCAGATGATGCACTTACCATGAAATGTTCTGGGGTTTGGGTAGTTTTCTAGCAGAAGCCAGGTTATTTGCTTTAGCCTGAAATACACCGAATTGTTTGGAGGCTGACTACTTTAGGGAGCATCTGTCTCCTCATGGTGCTGCAGTGCCATGGTGATATAGAAGTGATTTGCCAATTATGAGAGATTTCAAGAGAGAGGTTTTTGACTTGCTGTTTCTTTTCTCCTCTGTCTTTTAGCATGCCAGAGTTTTTTTGTTTACTCAGGTCTTATGTCACACACTCTCCTAATTGTCTTTTCTCTTCATTGGAGTGCCTGTTCTAATATCCAAGAAGGATTTGATATATAGGCAATCTTTTATACATGAAGATTATATTTTGAGTATTTGTCTAGTCCGTACTAAATGGATGGAGTTCTGTTTGTATTTGTAAATGCATCGGGAAGAAGAGTAACTTCTGATAAAACACAAGTGCATTTAAAATAGGTTAAGTACTTTTGCTATGATTGTTTGGAGAAAGGGACAAAATTAGTGCTTCCCAGTGTCAAAACTGAGCATAGGAAGAAATAAAAAGGAAAAATAAGGAACCGGAAAAATAATTCAGAATTCCATTTAAGTTTCTCTAAATGACATTAAATCCAAGCTTACACAAAGTAATTGAAACAAATTGATCCAATCACTTTTGCATTGCTTCTGCTTTCCAGGATAAAAAGGTATGCCTTTCCAGAAAAATAAATGAATATTTCATTTAGTCATACAGGTGTAAAGCCCTCTGGGCAAAGAGAGGTAAGATTAGTGAGTAAGATTGGCCTCAGTCAGGCCACAGGGCCTGTGAAAGAGAAATGCTCAGGGAGCTCAGAGTATGCCATCATTCCAAATCCCACTGAATCACTGTCACGACAAATACGAGCATTTGCAGCAAGGGCACTGTCTGAGCTTAGTGTTTACTCAGTGATCTACTTCTGCCTCAGGAGCGTGCCAGCAGGAAGAAGTGTGAGGAGATAATAAATATGGCCTGAAAAGGGACCTCTGTAAAGCCACGAGGAAGTTGTTGAGTCTCATTAGTGTAGTGATTCCCGAAGTGCTGCATAAAGGGAATGGCAATAGGGGTGTAATTTGGCTGTGACTACCCCGATTTGTCCATATCCTGAGTACATCATCTTCCAGAAGAATTAATTTAATCCTTCTACCTTGAATTGATATATGAGCGGAATGATGTAGTTGTTGTGTCTACAACAGTTTATCATCTTATTCTTCAACATTCCATCTACCAAGTATCAGAGATGGTGATGTATCCACTCACATCTATCAGTCCCTCTCTTCAGCAGTGACACGTATTTCACCTTCTCAGCAGCAATAATGCCTCCCTTGACTAATGCCTCCCATCAGTGTCCTTCCATGCTTGCCTCATGAAATTAAAAAAAGAAAATGGATAGAGAAAGAACAAAGAAACAACAGCAGTAATGTGAAATCAGAGGTGGTGCAATTTTGCTGGTGTAACATACATCCAGACAAAATGATCAGAAATGCTCAAATCAGTCTTGCAATTTTCACTTTTCTGCACTGCTTTATGCAGATGAAACTTGAAGACTTTTACACATTTTTGCAAAAAATCTAGTGCAATGCTGTGGTTTGATCTATGCATTGAAGAACATTGGTTTGAATGTACAAGGGCTCTTACTCCTCTCATTATTTGGAGAAGAGCTGTTTAAAATCAGTCTGAGAACTACATATCCACAATGTTTTTGATGATAAAAGCATTAGTGGGACTAGGTGCCACTAGTTCAATACAGCAGGATTTCTGTTTTCCTCTAACTTTTTTTATTTATTGGGTGCAACAGAGCATGAAAAACAGTTAATGAAGGTTGATTTTGTTCAGAAATCATGCAAGGGAACTCCTGGAAACCATGAGCTCAAGTCATGTAATTAGTACTCAGCAGCCATAATAAGGAAAAGAAGAGGGGAAAAATAATGCATACTATATATGGATGTCTCATAACACCTTGTCAGGTATAAATCTTACATTATATGTAAAGACGCTGTGATACAGAGCTTATATGATTTTCTGAGAGAATTTTTGTCTGATGCAGATATTCCTGCCTTCTATTATATTGCTTTAACCACTAGACTATGGTAAGTTAAAGATGATCATAGTCTACTGAGATCTAACTGGGCTTTATCAATTTTTTTAAAATAAATAAGTGGAAGGTATTAGTGATATGTTAATGGAATTGTTGCCCAGGGCAGCTGGAACTGGAGCAGGAATCAAGAGAGGCTTTCAGAGTAAAAATAGAGGTGAAATGAAAATTAAAATATTAAAACCAAAACCCTTTGATAATCTTACAGTTTTTAAAATATCAGGAGAGATGGGAAGAAGGAGAAGGTCTTCTAAAAGGTCGTCTCTAGTGTCTCTATCATCCAATGCTGGATTATTGTCCTTAGCTTGACCCTGTAGAGGGAAGCCAGACAGACTGGGCAGGACTTGCAAATACCTCTTAGGGTGTCACAATGGCTATTTTTTACCCATGAGGATCTGCATCTTTTCTCATAGGTTTTCAGACTTGAGAATGTGACTGAGCTATAAAGATTTGACAAGTTGGGCTGAAGGTCCTGAGAAGAAAGTACAAGGTATACAAATTATAAGGAACCAACTGCCACAATCTTGTTTAAAAAATGCCTTCACCATGCATTCTCCCTCAGGTGCTAATTTTAGGGAGGAGGAGTATGATATCCTATAGCATTGCATCTGTAATTTCAGAGCAAATTGTGTTTTTATAGGAATGAGATACAATGTCTTTGACATACCCATCTTTCTTTGCCAGTTTTTGGCATCAGTTTAGATTTGCACAGGAATGAAGTGATTAAAAGCAGCAAGTGTTCTAATCATCCTTCATTCAACCTTCTTAAGGCAATTCACTACTAAGGCTACATTTGAAGATCATTGCATTATTTTTCAACAGAACCCAGTGCTGAGAAGATGGCAAAAGCATAACTTTGTCTGAAAGAACTAGAAGAGAGTAAAACACTGCCTATAACCTGAAAAAAGTTATTTTAAAAGTAATTTTGGGTGTTTTCTCAATATATAGATCCAAGGGACTTTTAAAATTAGTATCTCCAAAACAATGAAAATCAATATTATATGAATAATGGTACTCCTTTATTAGCTAATTATTGTTCCTGTAATTAACTGAGAGCAACTAATCACACTGATACATCTTTTGAATAATTGACTGATTGAGGTAATGACTAGCTTTCAAATGTATTTGTCACTAATTTGTAATTCATGTAGGTAAAAATGTGCAGTAAAGTTGATGGCTGCTTGGAATCTGAAGTAAGAGAACAATCCTCTATTCATGTCCGTGTCACACGCTGTGATGAAGCAGCTTTTTAAGCGCTGCTTGAGGGAGTTTGCACATTTGCTGTTTTGTCATTAGTATACTCAACTCTCTTCCCTTGTAGGAGATTGACGAAGGTGTGGTCGGCATCCTAAAAAGGGGAAGATACTCCTCTGCTTATCTGACATTTTATTCATATGCACTCTGAGTTCCCCTCTGGTAAAAGTTGCCAAGTCAAGAGCCTGAGAAACTGGAATTTGTGTTTATCCAATGACTATGGGAAAAACAGAAGCTATCTGCTTTATTCTATAGCTGGCTTTAACCTTGAATATTTTGACACCAGATTGGTAACTTCACTAGAAAACAGTGTTCCAAGGCAACAAAAAACCCTTCACAAACTTTATCAAACACAGTAAATAATTTTAGCTGGAAAAATAGAGGGAAATGCAGCAAAATGGAAATATTGTATGTCAATGTTTCTAAACTATCAGACTTTGCTTTTTCATTTGATCAAAATGTTAGAAAAGGATGAGAAAAGGGCAAATAATTGGCATGAAAGACATAGAAGCATTTTCATGTTCAGGTGAAATTAGGGTGCTCACCAGCACTGAGTGTTCATAAGCCTCAACATAACTAACCCAGAAAGGCAACTCCTCCAGGAGGTGACTCAAATTTCAAGTGCCCCTGCAAAAGCATCTCTGCTTCCCCTGATTGTTCAGGAGGCCTATGTAGACAGGGCAGCTAAATTAGACATGTCTCAGCTGTCTGAAATTCAGTGATATGACCTCTAAAACCGTGTCATTTTGCTTAAATTAATTATTGTAGGCTAATAGAAAAAAAAAAAGGGGGGGGAGCTGTCTCACTGAAATTGAAAAAGTATCTGTGTTCAACTCTTATTTTTTTTTGACATGTAAGAGAAAGAAATAAAAAGAAAGAAAGAAAAGAAAGAAAAAAAGTACTTACATCACAGTCCTAGTATCCTATTGTAATTTTAGCACTCAAAACATTTTTTTTTCCCACTCACATCTAGGTTGACACCACTGAATGTTTTACCAAAACCGAAACAGGTGATGGCTCCAACATTTTGATCACTGTTGGACTACCATGGATATCTTCAGGCCATTAAACCTCGTGGATGAAAGAATATTTTCTTCTTCAAATCATGCAGCATGGAACTTCCCTACAGGGCCAGGCACTGTCTGGTGGGGACAGGATCTTGTCACAGATTTCAGATTCGGATTTGCAACTACAAAGTTAGAGACTATTCTTCTGTGAGAACAGGGAATGGGAAAAGTGGGATAAATATGGGGTTATTGTTAATCTAGAGAGAAAACCAAGCATTAACCAGGAATAACTTAAGAGATGATTTCCTCATTTTGGGATGTCACTACAAAGGTGAATCCAAATTCACAACAGGAACACCACTTGAGATATGTCTTCCAAAGCTGGACGAAAAAGAAAGGCAAAGTTACATCTGAGATCCAGCTAATTCTCACCACTCCTCTGACTTGAATGGTATGATTGTGAACAACTAAGATTCGACCTTGAAACAATTTTCATATTTGCATGGAATGCTCTGATTTGGGACTGCAGACGCACAGCTTGGCCAGATGTCAGGCTGGATGGTGTGAGCGTTGACTTGCTCTTCCCTGTCTGCAGTCCCCAGGGTGGTTCCTGCGCACAGTCTCAGGGTCATGGCCAGCACTGCAGCATTGCAGGGCTGCAGACACAGAGGCCCCTGATGAAGGCAAAAGCCAATAGCCGAAAATCTGACACAGAGCCCTGATAACCACTGCCTGGTGGGACCTGCAGCCTAGAGACACCTCTAACTACTCACTCACCCAGACAGGACATATTGAGCCTAGACTTTGTATGGTCTAGACTTTGTGTGCCATTTCTCACTCCTCCGGGCAAGTGCAGTTTAGCCCTCACCACTCTTGTGCATTTTGCCTGCCTTTGTAACACTGAAACAGTACAATCTCTCTCAAGCCTCGGGTTTGAGCAGCCTGACCAGGTGTCAAATCAGTTTTCAAAATAGAAGATCACACTTTAAAGGATCAGAGAAAAATAATAAAACCCCATCTGTCTAACCAGACACCAATCACTGTGTTATCTGAGTGCCTCACAAATAAAGCATGTCACACAGAACATTTGTTGCCATTTATCTCAGGAATGGTGTTTGCATATCAGCCTTTATCTCGGGATTTTGCAAATTACCTAAAGGCATTTGAGTCAAGGCACAGAGAACAAGGTGAGTAGTAATTGCAGTCATTCAGACCTCATGACACTTTTCACAACTGTCAAATAACAAAGTTAACTAATGAGATAGTCCACACCTGTGGAAAGACTCATGAAGAAAAAGGACTCTATCTTCTTTTCCTACACTAACCTTTCAGTTAATTGCCAAAAGGCTGCAGCTGACCATCACAGAAAGTCAATTCTGTGCATGTAAGAGTACCTAAGGCAAAAAAAGCCCAACCTGCCATGAAGACAATGTATAAACTCACAAGAGAGTTTAAGAGCATGGCTGTTGTTCTAAGCCAAAGTAGTATTCAACAACACCAGGCCATCCTCAGTCCTGTAACAACCCTGCACCCAGAGAAACCTAATTCCACTTTTCCCTCCACATTTCTACCTTGAAAATGGAAATGACAGCATTTGTTTTACTCCCTTCGACATTGTGATTTTTTAAAAAATTCTTTTCAGAAACTTGATAGAAGACATTTCTGAGTTTTAATTGACCACAAGCACTGTTTTTCAGATAACAGGACAACAATGATGCAAAAGCAGTAGATGGCAGAAAAGGTTTCAAGTTTGGATTCAAACTACATAATTTGGAATAAAAATATGTGGGATGTAGATCACTGAGATGAGCCCTCCTGAGGGAGCTATAGCAGAAACACTTCCACTTCCAGGGAACATGCTGTACTACTGCATAAAATTTCAGTCCTTACTCAAACACTGACCCTTTTTTGTCTCTGACTCAGTTGCACCCCAAGGGGCCAGAAGTCTAAGTGTTTTTTCAAGCAATTATACATGATTACATAGTGATGCAAAGTGCCATAAAATGAATCAGTGAAGACATTTGCAAAGAAGTGCTCTTATAATCCTTGTGACGGTGTACAATGGAACATTTTATCCACACTCAATCTTCATATTTCCTAGATTTACATTATACATCATAGTCGTATTATAGGCAATACAATCTGTTGAAGTATGCTTTAATTAGCTTGGCTTTTCTTCTAAACAGAGGTCATATAGTTAATTATTATGCAGTCAAAGGAGTCAGAGAAGTCCTTTTTATCATGTTCTGCTCCATAATCTTCAGAGTGCATAATCTTCTGAGGAAGGTGCAAGGACTAGTCTTAGAGGAAGTCAATAGGCAAATTACTATTCTCCAGAAGTTACCATCGAGGTAGCTCTTGCAGCTGTGAGCCAAAGTCTAAATTAAACAAGACCTGTATCTGCAGGGACTCTGAAGGTGTCCCATCTATTCAAAAGGGGCAAGCTTCTGTGATATTGATGATACTTTATGGGGCAATACTGTTGAGCTCTGCAAAGCAAGGACAAAGGATTGGAAGTATCATCATGCAAAGGAGATACATTACTTATCCTGTAGGCTTGGCTACTCTCTGAAGGAGGAAGGATAAGAAAGGAGATTAATTTATATAGCCTGACCTACCTCACATTAACTGCACAGCCACATTTTCTTATTTGTGGTAAATGCAAGGTAATCTTTTCCTGCTTATAAATATATATTCCATCGTAACCAGTGGAATCTTGTTTGTAACAATTCCCAAATGCCTGTTCCTTAGAGGAATCCTCTCAATCTTCATGGTAAACTGCCAGGGGTTTAAAATCTTTCTGGGGGTTCTTCTACATCCCAAAGACATGCACATTTCAGTACATCAGGAAAAGAAATAATCCCACTACGGACAGAAAATTTATGCTTTGTTCAGAAAATAAAAGAAAAAAAAGGACAAATCAACAACTGATGCACAATTTATGACTTGCTAAACATTTTGCTTCATAACCACAATCTGTTTGCATGAATTGCTTTAGTGTAAAAGTCAGAAAGTTAATTGCTCAGTTGCAGGAACCTTACATAAAAGCTGGTTCAGTAACTATAATTCACTGCAGCCTACCAGAAGTCTGGAAATAAATAACTTTACACCAAAGTAATTCTACTGCCCTCTGATGCTTCACAAGGAGCAGAAGGGATTTGAACCAAAAAGAGCTTGTTTTACAAAAGATAATGTTCCTGATTGTAATTTATTCCAATCAAAGCTCCCAAGTAGCGTAATTTCTGAGCTCTTTATTTCTCTGAGTGTCCATTTCAAGACTATCCTAAAGCTCGGATGAAGGTTTTCAGAAAATAGTGCCTGTGCTGGTCTGCTCTGCAGGCAGATTCAGCAGTGATATACTTTAAATGCCACTACCTCACTTCTGACAGTCTATGTTTTTCTACATTCCACTGGAGTCCAGGAGCCTTTAAGATAATATCCAGAAGTGATTACATCATGGCCTTCCTTTTGCTTCCCATAAAGTGAAATGTCATCTCTATAAACTTCTACTCCTTTTTAGGCCCTCTGGGCAGCATCTCACTCACTTCCCTTCACATCAAGAGTCTGCAGAAGCAGTAACTCCCCAGCAGCCCTCTGCACTTTGTCAGCTGCTGGTGCCAAACTGGACAAGGACTTTGTGGAAGCTGCAGGATGCATCTCGTAAGAGCTGTATTGATGCATGAGGCAGCATGGAGATAGAGCCCATGCCCAAGCAAGCTTTCTACCCTCCTTATTGCATGGTTGGGACCTTTTTTCTTCTCTGCCCAGGAACATCCTTTCCTGGGGATCTGTGGGATTGCTGACTGCACAGGGTGGTTTCCAGCTTCCACAGCAGCCCCCCTTGAAGCACGCACTTCTCACAAAGCCAAGGCCCAAGGGCCTCCCACTACTTGCAGGAGCTGGCAGAGGGGCCTTGGATTACCACGTTACAAAGATGTCACTCATATCCTCTTTGCCTTTGTAGCATGTTTGAATGGATCCAGACAATTGAGTTGTCACCTTGAGTTGGTGCACTTTCGTCCCTTTACAAATCCCAGTCACCTCTGCCCTGGCATCAATGTGGTGTGCAATAACTGTATTGCAGACCTTAAAAATAACAGTCTAGGCTTGTTCATGAATGCCTGTTATGGATATTGAACTCAGAAAATAGGTAACTCTCACTTGTATTCTGCCTTTCTCCCTGCCTTCTTTGCTTTGACAGACACGTTTCCAGTATCCTATTATCTTGTATGTTTGTACTACAGTAAGTAGGCATAACTGATTTACCTTTTCTCTAGCATTCGCTGCTTTCTATACTACCATGCTGCCCTTTCTTAATCTTTTCTTCTGAACTGAACAAAGAAGTTTGTTAAAAAAATGAAGAACAAGATTACCACTGAAAACTACTGTGAATCTTTCTTCCCTTCACTGCACAGCCTCTACCTGTAAACTTTCCTCAGCTTTTCACCTCCCATTTAAAAAATCTTCTTACCCTGGTCATTTTCCTTTCTCTTCTCCAACATCAGCTCTGTGGGAGCACAGAGCCAGACAAGTTTCCAGCACCTTCATCATCACAGCAACATCCCACACCAGCCCTGTCCCTGGTTTGACAGCCTTGGGCCAAGTGGAGCCACAAACAGCAAGCAGCATTTTAACAGATAATTGTTCAGATAATTAAATGCTTTCATTTTTTTATTGCATTTTGGCAACAAAAGATCCCAAAAATGTCCATACCAAGTCAACAGCAAGGTCTGACAAACTATAAGCGCGTCTCCCTCCAAAATCATAAACTGACCATGAGGCCATAAGTGTAAGGAGCCACATGTCAGTGAGACTCTTATGATGTGCATTATGCTTCCTTCTTGTGAAAAAGAGATCTTTTTCTTGGACTTCTCTAAAGATGCAAAATTATCAAGCAGGAAGTGAAAAGGCTCAAGAGATGGAGAGGGTTATAATCATAGAATTAGTACCACCGCAGATGTCTCCAAGAGCAACTGTACTTAGGAAAAAAGTTACTCAGTGAACATATGAATCCCTGCTAACTCAAGAATATAATTCACTAGGTACCAACTGACTGTCAATGACCACTGTCTGTTTGTTCTCAATTTTTATTTATTTCTTCTAACACAGATAAATAAATTTTGTTTTGACCCTAATGCATGACTCAGTGTTCAGTACAAAAAGCGGGTTAGTAGCAGCAGTTGCCTCAGCTGGGAAGTACCAGGTGCCTCTCTCTATCTCTCTCCCCTTTTATAGCAGTAACTACTTGGTGTGGTGAAGATAAGAGAAATGCTATTCAAGAGTTCAAATGCTCCCAAAGAAACTAAAAATTAGTGCTGAAAACAGCCCCAAATTGAAGAGCAAATGTCAAAAAGTCCCCTTCAAACCATATGAGGGGGTAGAAAAGAAGCAGAGGAAATGAGAGATAGAAGGATGACCTGTTTTTTCTGTGCTTTTTCACTGAATGATTCCAATAAACTTAAAGCTTTCTTTTTTTCAATAGTAAATAGAAAGTTACTTCAATGAAGGCCATCCCCTACAGCCACAGGATTCATTCTCTTAAAAAAAAAAAATTAAAAAGTTACATCTTCCTTTTGCCAGTCTATAAAGGTGAAGGAAATTAAAGTTGCAGGGATTAAGCCTGCTGTGACATCTAGGCATTCATTCATGCATCTCCTGGCTGAACTTCAGTCACGTTGCAGGGCATGGCTCAGCATGAAACTGTGAACCCTTCTGAGAAAGGGACAAAGTGGTCTCCCAACTTTTTTCCCATGGGCAGCATGGGGCTGGAAAGGGCACTGTCACTGCTCATGGTGACCAGAGCTGTAAATGTTAAAACCTGAGGGTTTTGGTGATGATTACATTGCCCACAACTTGAATGCTTTGGTTGTTTGATGAGCAAGTGAGGTTTAGCAGCCCCATCTAGATCCCAACCATCTCACTGGGCTCATATGTACATCCACTTCGGGAGCCCTGCCCCCCAGCTGCTCATATAAAAAAATGTTAATGTTAGGAGAGGGTGGAGAGAGGTTGTACACTTGACACTAGAGGAGGAGTTCAGCTTCCCAGCTCCGACAAGTTCTGCAGAGACCTCCACTCTGGAAGCTAGTAACTGCCTAGTACGGATTTCAGCATGGACCTCAATAAGCATTCAACTAAGGAAATAATATGTAGTAACTGCATCTAGTGAAGGGTGAAAAATCTTCATGGGTTTAAAACTGACTTAGTTAATGATGGAAATCTGTCTGCACTAATGTGTTCCTCAGGTAAATGTGCCTTCTCTTGGTTTAGTGTAACTGTTTCTTCACGTATATTTGTGTGTGTGTGTGTGTATGTTTATGTATACATTACTAAAGTAAATTGCGCTCATACAGAAATAACATGTCCTCTGCCCTCCCAGAAGCTTAAAACCATTCTGTTGGTTGAAAGAAAATGAGCAAGGAATCGATAGGGTACAGCTTTACACTTCTGCAGTGTTTTGTATTTTCAAACCTTTAAACTCCATCTGTACTGGCAATGTGTTTTGAAATTTCTGGAATCCATTTATAGATGGAAAAATTCTTAAGCACTTTTCTTATTTTCATTTGATCCACAGTACTGCACACACAAAAAAAGAATATGTTTCTGTGAGAACGAGGAGATACATCAGGCTGTGCACCCAAGAGAACCACAGTTAAAGGCTGGTTTGGATTTCTCATTCTTTTCTGTCAGTGTGTTTCCTGCTTGCTGTGTCTTTATCATGGGAAAGTAATGTGCAGAAAGATTCCTACAAAACCCCTTGTCCTAGGTGACTTGGAGATCACGGTGTATTTCAAGACTCTTCTCAGCACCAGGTAGTATTGTAAGCTGGATTGCTTACAGCTTTGTGAGACTACTACAGCTATTTAGTGGAAGTATTCCTTATGGTGGTGGTGGTGGTTAGTGGTTTTCTTCATTTGTGCTAAATATTACTCTTTATCTCAGGTTAGGGGAAAACACTTTTCACTTTTTTTGACACCTTCTCCCAACATCAATTTGAAAAGTACCTGCCTCCTCCTATTATAAAGAAACTGTGGTCCTCATGTCAGGAGTGTAATTTTCCTCTTCCCACGAATAAAAGTCCTAAATTTCACCTCGTAGCCCATTGCAAGAGAAGAAGAGAATCTCTCAGTTCATACATGGAGGAAAAATTTAAGTAAATGCTAAATGTGTGCCCCATTGGACATAAGCCAGCCCAGGACTAAAGTGTGATTCTTGCAGTTAAGTTTCTGAAAGAGTACTGTAGTTCAAATGTTAAAAAGAACACAGCAAAATCTTAGAAGAGTTGTTGTTTTTTTGGGAAAAACATTCCTGTAAAATAGAGTGGAGATGAAACTGCAGCATAATTCTGTGGAAAAGACACCAGGATTTCCTTAGTTCAAACTCCTCCTGAAAGCAGTGTCAGTCAAGAAGTCAGATCAAGCTTATCAGGGCTGTATCCTTTTAACCTCCTTCAAAACTTCCAAGGGTGGAGCCTGCTCAGCCTCTCTCAGCAACCAGCTCCACAGCCTGACTGTAATCACTGGGAAATATTTTTTCTTATATCCAGGCTGATTTCTGTCTCCTTTCACTAAATCACCTGCCCTGTTCAGCAATGGGTCCACATTTTTCTTGTTCATCCTTTTACTGCTAAGTAGCATGGAAGCTTCTATTGTTTTCCTTGATATCCCTCAAAAGTATCAACTCCAGCTGAGCACTGGCTTTTCTAGCACCATGCCTACCTGCCCAGACAACGTTTCTAAATCGCTCCTTCAAACACCTTCTTGCTGTCCACCCTCTGAATTCTGCCTTTTGCATTGCCCAGTCATGGCCATTCCTGGGCCTGGTTCCCCTCACTGTGCCTGAGAGGAGACAGGGCAGCAGTCAGGGATAGGGGAAAGGGTCAGGGAGACTGAGTGGATCGGACAAGAAATCAGGAACAGCAAAAAGCAAACTTTCTCTAAGCAGAAGGAAATTCTCTGTGGTTTATATTCTGGGTATCTGACTTCATACTCTGGAGCCTGATTTCCTGAAATGCTGAGTATTCCAGCTGCAGCTGAGCTCAATAGGACCTGAAAACTGCTTTAAACAGATAAAGCTGAGCACACTGGAAAAACCTGGCCACAGGTGCCTCAGACTGAAAAACCAGAATTTTGTCTGTGAATCTGTAAAACAGGGCTAATAATATCTCTCATTCTCACAAGAGTCTTGTATAAATAAATGCATTCATTGCAAAGTGCTCAGATACCACAGGGATGAGCTCAATAGAAAAGCCCAGGAGGCAACTGAAAATTCTGTCTTTAGAGAAGGGTTTGAATAGTGTGCAGCAAATAAGGCTTGAGTCCTCTCATCTATGCAGTATGGAGTAAACAAGAGACTGAATAACTGCTGATTAAGTGAGCAGCATCCATCCTGCTTGATGAATGAACTGTGGTACTTTGGAAAAAATCTATATGTAACTGTGTCATTAAAAACTATGTCATGATACATAGACACAGTGGAGTGGACATTTATCTCCTGATAATCACCATAATTCTGACTTTTCCTGACTTTTTGGTAATGTGACTGCAATCTTAGAACTGTTCTTTTAACATAATTTCTGCACATATTTGTATTTATGTTTATTTAAAATATTGTGGTTTAATACAGCTTCAAACCAGTCTATTTTTGGCATACAGACTTACTCCCACAATTTTGATAAATCAAGGAATACTGTCACAGTTTACATTTTCTATTTGTTGCACTAGTTCCTCCTACTGTACATGACTCCTTCTAGCCTATCAGTGACTGAAAATTAGTTTCTTCTGGGGTTTAGTAGTTTCCATATTTAACCCACTGCATCAATAATTGCATTACAAATGTATGTGTTAAATGTGTATCTGGCATAAAACAGGCAATCCCATTACTTAGGGAAGCTGTATTCATGTCTGCATACACAGAAAAATCCTGGATGATGTGTTTGTCATAAACACTTGTAATGAAAAAGGAAAATTGGGTTGTGGGTTGCTAGAAGGAGTTTAAATAAATTGCTTTATTGCTATAGAAAATTTCAAAACTAAGACGCTTTCTAAAGCAAGGTGCAGTACTGATCTCAGAAAGTAATTTTACTTCCTTTAAGCCGAAAGAATTTTTTTAAAATTCCATTCCAGTTTGGTCAGGCACTTGCATTCAAAACGTGTCCTACTATAGAAATGGAGTAATTTTTGTGTTACTTGCAGTCTGGCTAGGCTTAATATTACCTTTTGTTTGAAATGGCACTGTGCTATCCTCATACAACTTTCTGTTGAAAGGCAACCACTGCAGGGATTTACCCATCAGTTCTTGGGGCAGCATCTCTAAGTATGTTAGCCCGTTTGCAGCCAGGCTTTTTACCCATTCCTACTCGTAGCTGCCAAAATTAGGCAGACTTTCTTCTGTCTACCACTTGGGAACAAGGCAAACACACTGCCAAACCAGCAGGGGAGCACACTGCTGCACCTGAGAACTAGCATCAGGCTCCACCAAAACCCTTCCAGAAAGAATTCAAAAACCAACCCCTGGTGTCTGCTGCTGCTGCTGCTGCTGGTGGTAATTACCTCATCACTAAAGCAGATGGGGTTTCATCTACTAACCTTGGGTTTCACCACTAAACCTTGGGTTTCTACAAGGGAGAGCAAAAGCATGTTTACATGAAGTTAAAATGTCTGAACACAAATAAGTGTCATCCACAAGAAGGGCTTTAAAGTTCATACCCGGTCAAGTCTAGCATGAAGAAGAGCAGATGGTATGTCAGCACCAGAAACAGCAGCAATATTTTGGGATTAACCTGGCTTTTCTGTAACCATCAAAGTGCAGGGATTATCAGCTTTCAAGATTTTGCTTTCTTTCCTGTGCTTTAGTGTCACACAATTTCACAGCAGCAAAATATGACAGACAATGCTGCTATCCCTCCTTTGGATTTTATACTGGAATGTTATTGGAAAATTCAAGAAAGTGATGAAGATGGCTTAAGCTTTCAACACCACCCTTGTCATCAGACCAAGAACTTGTGTGGGCACATGGGGGAAAGAAACATTACATTGACGGGGGAACAAGTATATTAATATTTTGCTGTAACTTTTCTTCCTTGGCTGGCTTTAAGGATCTTGACACACATTTACTGTCAGATTGAAGTCCTTCTGCTGAAGTGATCTCTATTCCCTCATTGTCCACCCTGTCACCTCTTGAAAGCTGCTGTTCCTGTAGCTGAGGTGGCTGGGTGGCTTTTGAGCCACCTCTTGACCATAACATTTTGCAGGGCAGCATGTTGCTGTGAATCAAAACAGATTAAAATCTTCTTTAATTAGCCTGGCAGCTAACTGCATGGATTTAGGAGAAGCCCCACAGCCCATATTGTGGGGGCAGACGTTTCCCAGAAAAGGGCAAGGGAGAAGCTAGAGAGGGAAACTGCCTGCCACAGTTCAATCTGCTTCTGAATGTACATCAAAGTCTTCAGTGGAATATGATGAAAACATAAAAAAAAGATGAGGAACCTACACAGAATAATAAGATTCATGTGATAACTCAAGACTAATATAACCTAACCTACAAGATCCTATCCCTCTCAAGAATTATGTCACTTTTCCCAGTGACACGAATCACATAAGAAATCATTGCTTTTGTGAAAAAGGAAATGTCATTTAAATCTAAGCATTTAGCCTGTTGAGGGGAGCTTCCTAGGGATCGGTAGAAATTAAAATGAGGATAAAAGCATTGAAGGATTTTGTTTCATTAAAACTACAATTGATACTAGATAGTATAAATATTCATTTCCAAATTAAAAAATAGAAATTTAAACAACAAACAAGACACAAAACAAGGAAGTGAACCAACCCCAGATAACATCTCTACTCACTTCCTTGTCTTTAGTCTGGATCAACGTGCAGAAAAGGAGGAGAAATGTTTAAGCTAACAGGAGACAATTATAGCAGTCAAGCTTTTTCACACCCACCTTTCATTCCCTTTCTGAAGAGTATCTGCCACCCAGACAATAGTAGGCAAGATATGCCATCCATTGTTTTGGTAAAGACAAAGGTGGGTGGAACAGGGGCTGCTCGCATGATCCCATGACAGAGAAAAATTCCCTGTCACTACAGTGTGCTGGAAACGCTAAGTCTGAGAACCTGTCTGGTGCCATCCCTTCCCGCAGCCTCTCCCAGCTGGGGGGCGGTGGGCTCCCACTAGAGCAGCACTGCAATTTGGACAGAGAACAGGGCTCTCTCTGAGGCTTGTGGATGTGTTTCTAAGGCCAAATCTCCTCCTGCTGCCTGGCCCAAACTGCCCTCCTCTGTGTTGGTTTGAAGCTTTCAGCATGAGACCGTTCTCTTCCAAATATAATCCAGAGATATGAAAATACTTTAAACTCTGCAGTCCATTGCATGATCCAGGATCCCCTGGGCTCAGCTGAACAAAAGGGATGAGAATCTCCCGACTGGAGCTTGCACATGCTCCAGATACCACCCAGGGTTTGCTGTAAATTGTAACCATCGCTAGCACACCAGTGCAATTCCTGAGCCCTGACAACCCTTCAGCCACACCCCACTGCCTGGGCTGCAGCAAGAAGCACCTGTTTGCAGTGCAAGGACAGCCTTGGAGGTCTGGGGACCACCGATAGACAGTCACATCCTGTGCTGCTGGGCCACCCAGACATTTGGGGAAGCTGTGTGCTGACCAGGCTGCAGTATTGCTGAGAGCAGCCCACCAGCCAGGAACAGTCCTGCGTGGCTTAGCACAGGTTATGGAGGTATATGCCATGGGAAACCTCTTTGTATTGTAAGGAAAGGCAGCAGAAATCTCTAGAATAATGAATAGATGGTTTCAGCTTTGTTTTCTCAAGCTGTATATCCTCGTGCCCTATGAACTACAGGCAATGGAAAGTAATTGGTGACTACTAGGTAGAGGTTTTTTAAAAATGCATATAGCTTAGAAAAGCCTAAGTACTTCAATTGACATCGTATTCTAAAAACCTGCACCCTTTCTCCCCTTGCACTGTAGAGGATTCGGACAAGCAGTCCTCTTATCAGATATATTAAGCCTAAAATAAGGAACACATATTGCTATAGAATTTAATAGGGTTATTGGAATAGAAAATACCACTTCTAGAAAATACATAACTTTGTTGTTGCCAGTCTGTGATACAAAACTGCATCTGGAACCCCTGTTTTTGTGGCAATGTCTAAAAGGAAGTTTTATTTCTGCAGTAATGAGAGGCAAAGCCATGTAGCTTGCAAGCTGCTTCATATTTTGCATGCCCTGTGCACAGGCTGCTTTTAGAAGGCACTTCACCTATACCAAATGCTGCCACAGAGCAACAGCATAATGGAAATTTTACGTTCTCTGCCCCTTGCAAGACCTTTCTGGCTTCCCAGCACACAGCTCAGTAAGCAAAGATACAAACTAATAACAAAAGAGAAAATGCTTTTATTTATTTTTCCCTGATCTCTAAGGTGTCGGTGACACTCAGAACATACTTCCCAAATGAATAATTTCAGTCTCTATGGCTCATTCAATTTCAGTTTGCACACTGCATTTTATCCAGCTCGGGCTCTGTCAGTAAAATGCAAAAGATAGCCATTCAAGATACTGGGTTTCTATTCTCCATATATGTAACACTGGCCAGAATTCAAGCCCAGAGACATAACAGAGGCTTTTGTGCAGATATTTTTGGCTGATATTAGGAACTGCTACAATAAAGAGGGATGGAAGCCATCTGCAGAAAACACACACACACAGACAAAAGCAGTTTTACTGGTCAAGGAATCCAGGATCAATGCTTTTCTTGAGCTCTGGATATTATCAGAGCTATGCAGGAGCCAGAATTTCTGTCTCAGAGACAGTCCAGGATTTTGAATCTTTCCATATTAGATCAGAACAGAATGTTTATTTTCAGAATCTTCCATACAAATGTTTTTAATTCAAATGTTACTTTCTGTTTTGACATTTGTCGGTTATAATTTTTCATTTAAAAGGAAAATTTGCAGTGAAAACCACTTCAAAATGAAGCCAAGGGGTTCCAGTCTGATCAGCTTGTCATTTCAAAACATTGCCTTACAGAAAGTGAGAAGGTGGCTTCATTACTTTCCACTTTGTTCAATGTGAAATATCATTATAATCAATATTTCCTGCAAAATGTCCCAGTGATAACAAGGTGATACTATCTAACATAAAGCTACTTCCATCAAACGTTTCTGACCATATTTGCTAAGAAGTACTTATCTACATAGGAGGAATTCAGATATCTGATATCCTTTCTGTAAAATTTTTCTTGCTTCTGGCTCCCTCAACCTCATTTCCTATTAAAGCCTCAGGAGGGTGCAAACTAGAAAAGCTGTAGGGGAGAGGAAAAAGACCTAGCGGGAGAAGCAACAGCTGACACAAAAGAAGGAAATGCCTTATTAGGGACACCACTAAAGCTAGCAAGCAGTCCCTTGCTTGCATATTCCTCCCAGTGAGCTGGGGTGGCAAGCGCTGTCTTGGAGGCATGAGCTGAGTCGAGCTAGGCTGATCTGGAAAGCATGAGCTGAGCCAAACTAAGCTGAGCTTGTCATCTCACTCATGCAGGCTGTGTTCAAGGGCTCTGGAGCCAGTCTGGCTGAACCCTGAACTTGGTTCAAATGAAATATTCAGTAGAAGAGCCAAGAGGATCATCTCTGCACCAGGCACAGACTCTGGCATTTTGCTCATCCCTGTCCTTGCTGTGCTCTGCCAGAAGTGCAAGCAGAGGCACTGTGCTGATAACACATCCTGCAGGACATGTCCAGCCAGGCTCCCCGAGACGTGGCAGGGAGGCCCTTCCCTGGCAAGAGGCATCAGCTTAGCTTCAAGCTCAACCAGGGCTCCCTCAGCTGCCCCACTGTAATTCTGCATGGGATCAGTCCCTGCTTCTCTCTGCCCAGCATCACCAGCAGCAGTGCTGAAAGGGTCAGATGTTGAGAAAATGCTGCTTAAAATTGAAATGCAGGCTCAAGTCCTCTCAAGAAGCATGGGAAAAATAGGCACTACCAAATGCCCTACAAAAAAGGCAACATGCTGAAATCCTCAACCTACATATTTAGAACTGGAAAGCTAATATAGGGAAAAAACTCAAAACATTAATTTCAGGAACAATTATTTACAGAATTATTTATGTCCTGGTGAAGCAAAAGACTTAGTCCACACTTCATGAGGATTTATGCACAGCTTTCCTTCTGCTACTGTGTCACCTGGACACTTCAATCCCTCTTTCCTGACCCAGTCTGCACCCCCGGCCAGGCTGCCCTGGGGGGCTGGAGAGCTCAAGGGGCTACAGGGCAAAGCCCAGCACTCCTTTCCTTGCCCACAGTACAAGCTCTGCCTGCCTCTGTGTCCAGTCGTGTACATCTGGATGGAGGCTTAAGGTGTGGCTGGATGGCAGTGAGCTTGTAGCCTTGCTTCCAGGCTTCTTTCCTCTCCCCTCTTTTCCTCACACTGCATGGGGACTCCACAAGCAGCTCCACAGAGTGGTTCCTATATGCAGTAATATTTTTACATCAGCTGCAGTGAGGTGATGCCAGCTCAGTGATGTCTCTTGCTGCAGCAGTGCTTGTCTACAACGGCGCAGCAGTGACAGTTTGATTCAGACCCTTACAATGTAATTGCTGTTTATGATTTGAAACTCTGTGAGTTTGTGCTGCTCTGTAGTGAACTTTGAGAAATTTAGAGCAGACTTAACGATCTTTTTCAACGGAAGATCCCACAGTCAGGGTTCCAGGTTTGGCATTGCACAAGGGCACTCTGACCTTAACTCTCAATTCATGCCACGAGTGTGTCAGCCTTTCAAAGCAGGGTCTCTCTGGTGTTTATTCAGGGCATGCTTAGAGCTTCTTGGTAGGACAAGAGGAGTAAGGTGTCAGCAAAATGGAGAATCCAGTGCAATATTGTCTTTGGCTTTCTTTACTTTTCAATGAAATACTTCTGCTTCCTTTTAAAACAAAACATGAGGATTGTTTCCCCCCTGTCTGGGTTTGTTTTGCAGTGTTCCAGCTCAGACTGGGACTTGTATGGTATATTATTAATACAATTTGTTAATAGGAGTTAATAGTGGAAGTACAGACACTTTGGGGAATGAGATCACTACAATTAAGAATAAGAGGAGCCTACACATGAAAATGAAACCTTACATTGCTTAAACAATTTTAATAATAACTAGTGAGTTTCCACTCATTAACATTAAGTAATCTGCATCAGAGAGATGGTCAAAGAAAATATATTCAGAGATAAACTGAAGAATAAAACAGGGCAGTGAATGGAGAATGAGGTCACACTTCTTTCCCAATATGCAAATAGATAAACATCAGAACAATAGATTTTCTTCTGTTCTGTTCACAAAGGTGCAGTTTCCTTATCTGAGATCCTTGTGCGGCTGGTAAGAACACAAGACTTAATACAAAATCTCCCAGAGAAGACAAACAGTTTGGCCTGGCTGGCTTTATTGTAATAGAACCCTTTGTATATATATACGCATACACAGAATATATATGTGTGCGCACGTGTAAAACCAACTACACTTATTTTTCACTCTACCTGCTGTTCCCTTCATACAGAAATATAATTACACAGAAGAGTGGAATTGGGAAAACAGTAATTTCTTTCCTTTAGCTTAATGGGATGTATTATGTGTGTATGTATAAGGCTGTTGTCTGTGTGACATGCAGAACTACTTCTCCAGACCTACTTCAGTCTTCAAATAGCTTTCATATGTCATCTTATCTGTGGTGATGATAAGCAAGTCCATATTTCTTTGCAAATCTAACAGTATTTACTACTGTCAGTAGTTAAACCCTAGACAGAAGGAGCATCCATCTGCTGAAGGACTGAACACTAATTTTTGCCCTCTAATGTATTTGCCTCTCTCACCAATCCCACACAAGTGGGATTGAACACGTCTACAAGTGGAAACTTGTGTTATGCCTTTGCAAACATGCCAGCCATCTACTATGGTTTGATAAGGAGGCCTGGAACCATGTTTTTGCAGGAGATCTTTGGTGGAAGATTGTATTCCCAGGCTTTTCTTTTGGCTGAAAATGCTTCAAAATCTGAAACATGAGCAGGGCGGTTGGAGCTTTCGCTTTCCTTCCCATCTACTCTTCACTCCGTGGTCCTCTTATTCAGAACAGAAAACTCCTTACAAGGTTTGTCCAAGTTCACTGCAGTCCTGGGTCTCCTTCCTCTTGGTTTGGAGGGCATAGTTTAGGTATTGAACCTGTATGGAAGAAAACTCCAGAAACACCACATAAGGTTGCTGGTGGTGCAGAAGGTTTCACAGCCAAGGTCCTTCCATGATTTTGGGTGACCCTGGCAAGGGAGCAGAACCTTCTGCCCCAAGTAAAGAGCATGGTATTGCATGAGCATGCATGAGCATGCATGTTCAGCACTTCTCACAGCTGAAATCTAAGGTGCCTTGTTTCAGGTAAAACCTGCCCGGGCAGAAGCAGAGCCTGCTCTGCATGACATGCACTTCAGGATAGCATCATTTGCTGCCTCTGAGCATGGGGGGGAAAAGAACACTGGGAATGGCCTCGCCATTTGGAAATCCTATCTTCTATTAATGGCTAGTTACAGCTTCTCCTCCATGTGTGATTACCTGCAGGACCCAGGCAGTGAAGACAAGGTGACACAAGCTTTGCTATAAGCTGGACAAAGTTTCCAGGACCCATTTAGTGCTGAGGTCTGGACTACCACATCTCCACTGCATTTCCTGCTGTGCCAGCTAGACCAAAGTCTGTGCAAGTGCACCTGCCCATTCTGGGGTCATTTCTTAAGTTACAAAATATAAAATTCACAGAATTCTGATCCCAAGTTTCCCATTTGGTTTAATGAGATGAGACAAATGGTCCCTTCATTATACCCGTTTCATGCAAAGTTTACTTTAGAAATTTTTCATAGTGCATATCAAATTCATTCAGAGCCTGAAAAAGCATAACAAACAATCACAAACTTGTGGTACCCTTCTAAAACTGTGTTTAACTCTACACTGCCATCCAGATGCTAAAAGCAGGATTATTATCCAGCCTTCTGCCTCCCTCATTACACTAGCTTCCCTAACAAGAACAGGGAATCAAAGGAAACTACAATACAAAACAGCATGTCAAGCTTTTCAAAACAGAAAAAAATAGTTATCAGGACTTCCAGATTTTCATTATATTTTACCACCATTAACTAAACCTCTTTCCAAGAGAGATGTATTTTATAATCCAATTTCTTTAATAAAGAGTTCAAATTCACAGATTGTGCTAGTGTCAAGAACTGGAAGGGGAACTTATGACTCTGTGTCTGTTTGACAAAAGCTAATTCATAGGAGTCATCTGTGTGGAAAAATAACTGCAATAGTATTCATAAAACACATTGTCCATGAAGAAACTCATGGCAAATGTAGCCTGAATAAGTTTTCACCACTGCTGTTTCCTTAGAAAGATGCATCATTCCTTGAGAGGTAAATGTGGTAAGTGATGCTGAGAGTTGCAGTGCAATGCACAGTGACTGGGTACCAACAGTTCTACCAAAATATATTCCCCAGATAAAAGAAGTTGTCATCCAGAAACACATAGTCAATATAGATTAAAAAAAATTGCTTTAATGAGGAAATCAGTGTCAGAAGAACACAACGACAAAAAATGAGCAAAAACATAAACACAAATGTGGAAAATGTGTATTACATCATTCTGTGTTACTGAAGTCATGGTATAGTCAAAAGGGGAATAAAATGGTCAGAACGACCAAGAGGGGAGAATTGAGTTCAACTTTAAAATGTCAGTAGTGAAAAAGAGGCATAAAAATCTGAGCCTGAAGGGACCTACATAAATGAGTGCCTGATATTTCATCCATATGCTTTTTTTTTCTGTAGATATCTTTATCCTTTGTGCTAATTAAAAACTTCGTTTACATGTACTTTGTCTCCCTCTTTCTCTTTGCTACTTCATTCTGTTCTGTTCTTTTTTTTCTCATCATCTTTTATCTTTGCAGATACCTTCTAATTAATTTTTTCCTTAAGGTCATTTCTTTTTCCATTCAATGCAGAAGTAATTGCCATTTGTTCTCTTTTTCTTTTCCTATCTTACCTTTTTCCTTTCTCTTTTTTTCCCCCAGTGTTTTTTAACACTTCACCCTCCTTTTAGAGAACTCTTTTTCTGTTTTCATGTTCCCATTTTGTGGCTCCCTGTGCTCACTCCCTCTCTACCCCACTCCACTCTCTTTCTTACCCTATCTCTTTTATTACCAAAATTCTCACAAAATCCCTTTCCATAGCCACAGAAATTATGATTACTGCCTCCTCTCAGACATATTCCCCTTTCTTGGCAGCCTTTTCTTTTCTAAACATGTAAAACTCTCTCCAAGGCATTACTGCTTTGTCCAGAACCTACCCACAACTGCAAACTCCCTTTCCAACAAATTTACACATGCTCAGACTCATGTACTCTTCCCTACTGTCTAGAGATTGAAAGAGGTATCCCCTCTCCGCAGGCAGCCTGTAACTGAGGCCATGTGGCCGAGATAACCTGTAGCCACGGAGACCCCGCACAGGACCAGCGGGGCCGGCGGGGCACCCTTGCATCCAGCACAGCTCTCGCCAAAGCCGAAAAAACGCCACACACTGCAGCTGACTTTTTCTTTCAAGTCAGCGAGGAAAAATAGAAAAGTCATACGGGACGAAGCTGAACATGATAACCCCAAGGTCAGAAACAGAAGAGAAGGGATAAGATCACCTGGGAAGGCAGCTAGATGGCAACGGGAAAAGAGGGCTGCTGCGCTTTTTGGTGCAACGATTAAAAATACTTCTTGAGAAGCCATAAAAAGGACTTTAATCCATTTGGAAAAACTTGGGGGGATGGGAAATTCTTGTGCAGCCTGTGACTTTAAAGAAAGGCCCGCACCAGACCATATATAAGCTGTGAGAAGCTGTTACAAAGAGGCCCATGCCAGGCCACATAGAAATTACAAGAAGCTGTTAGAGATTTGAAGCAGAGAACTTTTGCTTTCAGGCTGAGATAACTCATCCTTAAAAGATTAAAACCCCATTTTCTCCTGTGGCCCATGACTTGGCAGTGTGGGAAGACTGTGAAAGATTCATGGGAGAGATACCTTTTTCACTTCAACAGATTTTCTCTGGGCGGGACTGTTGGTTTGTGAAAGCTCTATGACACAGTAGATGAACCTCTTTTCCTTAAACATAAAAAGACTTTTTAAGAAGTACAGCTCTGACAAAAATGCCATGTTCATGTTTTGTTTTCACTTGTGAAAACTTTGTGGTAAAGGAGAAGGCATTGGGAAAGAAAAAGTGTTTAAAAGTTTGCTTTAATCTCTTATTATTTTTTTTTCATTCTGTTAGTAATAAACTGTCCTTTATATTGCAATTGTTTAAGTGTAGACCTTGTTTTGCCCCAAAGTTTCTTTACATTTTCCTCAATAAATCCATATTCCCCCTATGCACATAATTGGATTTCATGTGTTTGGCATTTAAACCAGCGTCAAACCACGACACAGAGCCAGGTTAGGTCCTCAGAATTGAAGATTTCCATTCTGATCATCTTAGCATCTGCTTCCTGGGCTACAAGCTCCAGATATGTTAGCCAGGACATGAGGCCCATGGGCCTCTGTCTCCTCCTCAGAGATAGACAGCTCTTACCTATGTTGTTGTGTGTTTAACTCCTATCATCCAAGCACTTTGAAGGCCTCATAATCTTTGATGAATATTTATTGGCCCAACAACTCCACAAAATAGGGACATCAGAAGTGGGAAAGTAATGAGAAGACTAAACAATGTGTCTTGGTCTATGTCAAGAGCCTGTAAAAGAGAGGGGGACTCAGTTTCTCTCCGCTGCTTTGCCCTGCTGTTTTTTAGCAGCCTCCCATCCTAGGCCATGCAAACCTTCCCCAGCTCTCACCGTGCACTCCTGACCTTTGAACACATGTAATCAGTTTCCTGTTTTTCTCAGGAAGACATATGGCTCTACACTCCTCAAACACACACTGGCTTCTTTGCTTGTTCCTGTACACGCCTGTCTCGCAGTAACTCTTCCCTACCTCTTGTCCTTTTCTGTATTCATATTCCTCCACATTTTTGAGTGCCACCCCAAACTCACTCACCATTTCTAGACTTCTTTTCTCACGTCCAGATTTCTTGTACTAACTCTAGCATCTAGAAACAGCTCTACCTAGCAAAAGGAGCTCAGTGTTGGGCCAAAAAGAAAAGCATAGCTTGTCCTAATCCTATGAGCGTTGTGACCTCAGTAAGATTGGGCAGCTTGCTGGCAATTGCCACTAACAAGGAAAGGTGACCAGACTGGATTCAAAGGAAGAAGTGGAACAAACTCATGAATGTGGAGGGGATTTTATTTTTGTTTTTTCCTGCTGACTTGGGTAGGGCTGAAAGCAGCAATATCACCAGGTGCAGGAGAAATACAAGGAAGTTAGGAGCATTCCTGTGTCAATATTAGTAAATGCTACGTGTGCAGGCACCATGTGCTGAGGTGAGGTCAGCACCCCCTGGCACCAGCATGCTCTCAGAGGGACCTGTATACATCTTCTTTTAAGCATGGTTTTCTACATATTTAAATATACATTCATCTGTAGCACAGGACCATGGAGTCTATTTTCAGCCAGCTGTTTTCTAATCTAGAAGCAGCCTGTTAAATAGTCAGTGTACAGTATTTATGTGGTTTTTCATGACCCACCTCCACTCACTTACTTTACGCAGATATTGGGAAGTGCTCAGCTGATGAAAATGCGTCTGGATACCAAAGACCTGGAAATCCAAGGGAGTGATTAAGAAAATCTATGACAGTTTCTAACACACCTTTATTACCTCGGTAATGAATTTTGATTGATTGGATGCAAGCAGGTCATTATGAGTGTTTTTAAATCAATTTACAGCTCAGAAATACTTGTGGAGTTGGCTTGATGACAGAGCATCGTGGAACCATGTGAGGCAGTGGTGCCTGGATGCACCACGTGGTCATGCTGAGGTCTCACACTACATTTTTGGGTGGTGGCTGCTCCCCGCCAGCTGGCTGCAGGAACAGTCACATGCAATCAGAAAGACCTACATCTATTTTAAATGTGAAAATAATCCTATGCCCACTTCTGTAATGCTGCTAGTCTCAAGCTTTGGGTAGATGTTCAGATAAGGCAGGCATTTTAACTGGCTAGATAATACCAACATTTGCTTTCTTTGCTGCTTTTCTCTTCTTGGTGCTTTGATCTTGTACTAGTTTGAAAGCAAACTAGTGAGAGACTCCAAGTCAGAAATACAATTTAATAGGAAAAATAAAATAAATTCAATAGTACAAAAAACCAATCCACTGACAGAGTCAGAGTACAGCCTGACACCCTGTCGGTCAGAGGGTTGGTAGCAGTCTGATTAAATGGTGGCTGCAGTCCTCCTGGAGTGATGGTTCTGTTGAAGCAATGATTCTGTAGAAGCGATTCTGTCTAGTCTTGCCCTGAAGGTCCAGTGGCGGTGTAGAACGGTCTGGTCTTCCTTTGAGAATCCAGTGGGAAAGGCTGCTTGTGCTGTTCCAAACCCCAGATTATATCCAGGTGGGAATGCTTGGCTCCTTCCCCCTGGGCAGAGCATCTCACCATGGGATGGTGAGTCACGAGGCAATGCCTTGATGGGCCCATTAACAGGAGATAGTCCAGAGGGAGGAGGCAGGGAACATTGCTACACCTGGTTTCAACAGCTGGTGAAGATGGTAGCAGAATACACAGTAACCCAGGACAGATCTGCAGAAAACTAGTTTGTTTCATTTCCAATACCAACAGCGAAATGATCACCATGGTTTCTGGCTAATAAAGACCTGAGTCAACCAATTGACTTATAGTATGTTGTTTCACTTGTCTTTCTTGCATTCTGTCTCTCTCTCTTTTATCTTTTTCCTTTTTTT